>OX402063.1:4304815-4904815 GCA_947859365.1 Archips crataeganus | reverse complement strand
TTGGATGATTCCGTACACATACGAAATCCTTCGAAAAATATTACTTGATTTTTTCGTAATGGCTACGGAACCCTACCTTGGGCGTGTCCGACACGCTCTTGGACGGTTTTTATGATTATTTTGTCTATATTTGGTAGGACTAATAGTAAACTTAATAAGCTTTATTTTGCAGATCAAATCGATCACCGAAAACCGAGCGGACAAGTCGGTAGACGTAAATAACATTTTGAATGAAAATTATAGGATTTTAATCGAATGTGTAGTGCAGCATCAAGCTGTTGTCAAGTAAGTAAGATATTCAAATATGGTTTGATTTATCTATCACGTAGGTACTTTAGAAATGCCAGAAAAAATCTGCCACAAAGATCGGACAAGGAACATTACAAATTTATTCGAAGCTATCGTATTACTAATGTGCTTACTCCGATTCTAATATTACCTAAGTTAATATATGCACCTGGGTTCATGAGGTCGTGGCGCACACAAACTCATTAAAGAAGTGCAAAAGCGCCTGGTCGATACAATTGGGTATGTATTACAATACCTTAGTACGAAAGACCGAATGTATTAAAACATCGAATGGATCAAAAGACCGACGCGATTTTTTTCTGAAACCGTAAACTTTTCAGAATTTATTAAAACGGTATCATACAGAACCCATAGGTTAGGTTTGTTTTATAACAATCTTAAAAAGTTAACGGTTGCAGAAAAAAATCGTGTCGGTCTTTTGACCCATTCGATGTTTTAATACATTCGGTCTTTCGTACTTCGGTATTGTAATACATACCCATACAATTGGAGTCAAAAAGGCCAAGCTATCTCTCTCAAAGAATTGCCATGCCCTTCATCGAGGTAGCATGCCCGTCTGTTGGGCACCATGCCACGGGGACCTTTGGTAGATTTAATTTAGTTTAAAGTTTTTAAGTATTATTTAAAAGCGAAAAAGTTTCCGGGTGCGCCGGTGGGACTTGAACCCACGTCTCCCGGGTATGCTTTTTCGCTTTTAAATATTAGGTTCGGTGAGCAGACGTAACTGCTAATAAAATAAATAATATTTTTAAGTATTAGTTAAGATTTTATTATTTTGTTTAGAATTGTACTCTGAAAGTATGCAAATAAATTTACTTAATGTGGATTGAGTATACGACATTATACCTAGTCTACCCCCGGCGCCACACATAGCACAAATGTTACAACACATATTTGAACACATATTTGATCACATGTGAAGAGCACCGTTATTTGCTTATTTGTTCAATAAAACAACCATACAATCAACCATAGATCAAATATGTGTTCAAATATGTGTTGAAACATTTGTGCTATGTGTGGCGCCGGGGTACGTCAAAGTTCTCACATAAAATAGTTGCCAAGTTCAAGAATTTTACCACGAAGTGTTAATTTGCATCATAACGAAAGTTTGAAAGCTACTTTACTTCTATTCTTCCAGGTTTGTCAAGCTCTTGGAAAACACCTACCATGCACACTTGTTCTTCCAACTCAGCGGGAGCGTTGGATTGATATGCATGACAGCGTTACGAATTCTAGTGGTAAACTTACTAAGTAACTACTACTGTTTACCTACTTGTATTTACTCGTATGCTAAATTTGAAGAGTCTAGTACCATACTCCAGAGACAGGGTCACTCTGTTCTCATTCTTCTTATTCCCTGCCCCATGATCATTTCATTAAATGCGTAACTGCCGTTACTTGCCGACATCACAATAGGGAAGCTCTATTCAAAATTTTAGTCTTCATGGGCCAAAGATTTGGGCGGTGATGAGTCAGCCAGCCAATCCGTCAGGACTTTTCTTTTCATATGTATGTAATGCAAACAGTTGTTGTAACTCCTAAGAGCAATAAATAATTTTGTATTTATGTAATTTCCGTGGAGATGATGATATTCTTGGTTGCAGGTGGATTGGAAGAGCGTCCAGTTCGCATCGATGGTTCTGTATTTGTCTGTGTTGTGCAGCCAGCTGTTCGTATGCTGTTGGAGCGGACACGAGCTGACAGTAATAGTGTGTACATACAGTATTTACGTTACTCGAGTGTGTGTTGCGCTTTAAAGGTTTTACGTAATGATGTGACTGGCGCCCAGCATGGGGCCGATCTAATGAGTACTAGTTCTCTAGCCCGTGGGAAATTCGCAAAATCCCATCTTATTGTACATCTACGGTTCTCAAGGGTTTAAGGACTAAATCTAGGTATATATAAGTACTACTCGTATAATCTAGGACCATTTAAATGAAAATTTTTCGGGTGTGACGGACGGAATTTGAACCCACAACTCATGGCTATACCGCCTATACCTATGTGCCAAGTGTGCTACCAACTGCACCACCAACCCACAAGAAATATTCTTCGCTTGCATCTTCTTCTTCTTGTAGTGCCCTCTCCTACCGGAGGTCGGCGATCATTAGAGCTATCTTTATTTTAGAGACTGCCGCCAGAAAGAGGGATCTGGTACTCATCCCGAACCAGTCTCTAAGGTTTCTTAACCAGGAGGTACGCCTTCTGCCAGGTGGTCTGCGGCCTTGTATCTTCCCCTGGATAATAAGCTGAAGCAGACCATACTTATCGTTACGCATAAGTAAGCCAATAGTTGCGCATAGAAAAACTTTTCCGTTTTAAAAAATCTTAGATTTTCTTTGAGCAAACATACTGTAGGTAAACACATAATAGTTGTTATCTGTTGATAGAGTTCGGAGTTGCACACGATCTTGTACGAATGTTGCTGGTATGAGCAGAGCGCGCGGTTCAAAGGCGTGCTGCTGTTTGCTATGATGCGCATGAGTCGCCCGCTCGAGTTAAGCGCCGGCCGCTACGTGCCGCTGTCGCGCCAAACCTTCGTCACGGTAAGAGGCTTAGGGCCACTTGCACAGTTCAGGGTTAAAAAATTAAATCGGTAACCCTGGGTTAAGAATGACAGTTCCATACATTTCGAGATTTGTTAACCCTGCGTTAGCAGTTAACTCGGAGTTAAGTAGCTAACTCGGGTCCGCGCAAGCTCGCCTTAGAATATAAACTGTACTGTATAAACTGATGAAAACAATAGTAGATTGTACGACAAGTGTTAAACGCGCCTTTTTACCCGAAATGATTATATCTAACCGAGCCACAGGCTTTTACGTTTTGTGGAAGAGTTAGACTGCGTATCCACCGGAGCTGTGCGAGGATGCGTTGCGAGGGATGTGTCTGTCATGAACCAATAGAAACACTTCATTTAAAAGGTCCTAAGTGAATGAAGTGTTTCTATTGGTTCATGACAGACACATCCCTCGCAACGCATCCTCGCACATCTCTGGTGGAAACGCAGCCTAATAGTACCTATACCTAACTGATGATATTCTTTTGTTTAAAATCAGGAAGTAAAATTTATGATTATTAAAAAGCATTTTTTTTAAACCTTCATTGTTTCAGATTCTGCGCATGTCTTATTCGTATTCCGCCGTGTTGAAGCAAACTAATAGCCGAAATTAAATAGTAGACAACTAACCTCCACTGATGACCATTTAAATTATATTTAGTTTACCAAATTACATCACTTACCTTAAAACAAATAATAACATCACTTAAGTGTTTTAACCCATTAACAATAGGGAATAGGTACAGTCAAAGTCATAATATAATATACGTTACCGTACCAAACGTCAAAAAGATTTCTACCTACACTTAGCTAATATAAGTTGTAGAACTTGTAGACCTCGTGAGTTTTTCGAAATGATTGTTTTTTTTTTTTTTTTTTGCCCCCATGGCTCCAATATTTTGAAAATATTCCAAAAACTAAATCGACACAAAGAACTCCAATACGTGAAATCATCATAATCACAAAATTAATAGAGAAATGCAACGTACAACATCTCAACATAACTATCACCACTTTGTTATAACAGACAGCCGGACAGAATAACAAGCACTCTTCATCATTTCAACCGAAAGAGGTCTACTGCTGAACATAGGTCTCTCCCAAGGCTCGCCAAACAGATCTGTCCCGTGCCATCTGCATACAACGCGATCCCGCAACCTTAACCAGGTCGTCGCTCCATCTTGTTGGAGCCATACCTACACTGCGTCTTCCGGTCTGTGGACGCCACATGAGAACCTTTATACACCGTGAAATTTTAGTGGTTGTTTACCCGAAACGAGGTGATTTAGTATCGATTGTACAATCGATTTATAATTACTATTTTGACTAGAGTCAAAAATCCAATTGTGAAAAACGAAAGTCGAAAATGACCGCAAACCAATAGTAACGCTTCTTTGGTATACCTAACCTATCGTACGATCGTACGCTACTTGTACCAACGAAGCGTTACTATTGGTTTGCGGTCATTTTCGACTTTCGTTTTTCACAATTGGATTTTTGACTCTAGTCAAAATAGTAATTATAAATCGATTGTACAATCGAAACTAAATCACCTCGTTTCGGGAAAACAACCACTAAAATTTCACGGTGTATACCTATCGATTATTTCTTTATGTATCGATTAAATCGTCTCATAATTATATGCCGATACCTTAATTTCATGACATAGGAGCTATGCGAAGTTATAAGTAAGTTGTATGCACCCATATTTTTACGCTTGACCGTATCTCGACTGTACCTATCTAATGATAGCTTACTTTAGACTGCTGGCTGCCGTTCAAGTATAATTATTTTATTTACTCGTTTTAAGCATTTTGGACAGCATTTATTCAGTCATTATCATTAAATAATAATAAATGTTTGTAAGTTTGTCGCAATCAGCGTAATTAGCACCTTCGAGAGTTGTAATCAAATCTAATTAAAGTTCAGATTTGTTCGAAGTTTGCTATTGAATTTTACAGTTTGCATCGTATACAGAGTGAGTCGGAAATCAAACTTTGCAAGGTCTAATTTCTTTTGCTAAACGGTCATCATCATCCCAACCCACTGCAAGGGCACAGGACTTCTCTCAGAATGAGAGGGCGTGGGCCGTAGTTCGGCACAGTGCGGATTAGGAACTTCACACAAACCACTGAATTTCTTAGCAGGCGCTTGCAAGTTGGGCACGATGTTTTTCTTGCTTAAAGTTCCTGATCTCTCGATTGTAGCCTACCCCCAGATGAGTATACTTATTGCCTTTTGGCGTTTTTAGTTCGCGTGGTCTATTAGGTGCTTATTCTTTTTATTAGTCGACAAATGTGCAAAAATTTCATCGGTTATCGACATGGCAGTAGTTTGACCTACGGTTTCTCAAGCAGAGAATCGTGAACACTGATGGCTTGCTGTAGTAAGAGTAAAGGTAGGCCACAACAAACTGGGAGCGCGGGGCGCCGACGGAGCGTGCCCAGCGCGGTCAATAACACTGAGTCAAATACGGTGTGCCGCGCTGCCGGTGTGTGTCACTGTATATTTCATTCAGTGTTATAGAGCGCGCCGCGCGCCCGTCTGGGGGGGGGGGGGGGGCTTAAAATGTAGTTCAAGATCTCTATCGTGTTGAATGACCACTTCGAAACCGTAAATTTAACAGAAATTTTTAAATGGTTGGGTAAAACTTTATAGGTTAGGTTAGGTTTGTTTTATAACAATTCTGTAATAATGAATTCAGAGTAAAAAGAGTTACGAATAACAATACATTATGACAAACATAACATCATGACCTTCAACAATTATGCAATCCGATATGAACCCCTTTAAATTTGAACACCCCTTAACTGACTGTCGAGTATCTTGGAAAGCATGAACCAACTTAATTCACACCACACCCAAACTTCGTCGCACAATGCCGAACAACGTTGAGCTTTATCTTAACCGTCCGAGAAAGATCCTCGGTTTTTTCGGAATATGGCTACAACCGGCACGCTTCAAACTACTTTATACCATCTATACGTTTTTTATATTATTCACACAGTACTCGTTTATTGTATTTGAGTTTATATACATAGTAGGCGTGTGGGGGAACATGGACGCTGTTACGGAAGCGTCATTTTTGCTCTTTACACAAGCGTCTTTGTGTTTCAAAGTTACTAGGTTCCTGATTCATAGGGATAAATTAGTTGCACTTCTACAGTTTATGGAAGAGGAGATATTTAAGCCACAAAATATGGTACATGAGAGGTAAGAGAAAATCGCGATAGAACTCTTGATGTTTAGGGTTCCGTACCCAAAGGGTAAAAACGGGACCCTATTACTGAGACTTCGCTGTCTGTCCGTCTGTCACCAGGCTGTATTTCACGAACCGTGATAGCTAGACAGTTGAAATTTTCACAGATGGTAAAATTCGGTCTGCTATAACAACAAATACTAAAAAGCGGAATAAAATAAATATTTAAGGGGGCTCCCATACAACAAAAGTGATTTTTTTTTGCTCGTTTTGCTCGATTGTAGACGATTGAAATATTCACAGAATATTTAGTTAAGTATATATTCACATTAAAAAAATAAATTAAAGTAAAACAAATATTTAAGGGGGCTCCCATACAGCAAACGTGTTTTTTTGCCGTTTTTATAGATAATGGTACGGAACCCTTCGTGCGCGAGTCCGACTCGCACTTGGCCGGTTTTTTAATGTAATTTCACTTGCGTTATATTTTTACTTACGTAATAGGTTACATATTTTTTAAACTAGGATGTGTCTCATCTCATTTATACGTACTCTAACTTTTTTGACAGATTCCTCATCACCCAATCGATAACAATAAAACGTCTGTGCTTATTTTTTATGATGAGCGCCTGCACGACGTGTACTCTATGGGGAATGGTTCCCGTGGTGGACAGCAATGCAGGGGAGCGTTTCTTTCCTTTCCAGATTTGGTACGTAACACAACAGCAACAGGCTTTCTGCCCTGCAAGACCGCTAACGACCGCTTTAGCCTAGTTGGTAGTGACCCTGCCTACGAAGCAAGAGGTTCTGGGTTCAAATCCCGGTAAGGGCATTTATTTGTGTGATGAGCATGAATTTTGTTCCTGAGTTATGGATGTTTTCTATGTATTTAAGTATTTTTTATCTATATAAGTATGTTTATCGTCGTCTAGTACCCATAGTACAAGCTTTGCTTAGTTTGGGACTAGGTCGATTTGTGTAAGATTGTCCCCTAATATTTATTTATTTATTTTATAATATTTATTTAAGATGAAAAACCAAGTAAAAAATGTTTTTCAAGGTAATGGTTTTATTCTAAAACAGACATTTTATTATATTTATTTTATTTATTTTTCTAAATAGCTTGGATACTAGACATTAAGAAAAATGTACACTTAATACAATATTCCGCAAATGAATTAGTAAATCGAAAAATAGTTTTCGCATAGGGTGAGTGGGGGTAAGATGAAAATAAGATGAAATCTATACTAATATATAAAGCTGAAGAGTTTGTTTGTTTGTTTGTTTGTTTGTTTGTTTGTTTGTTTGAACGCGCTAATCTCAGGAACTACTGCTCCGATTTGAAAAATTCTTTCTGTGTTAGATAGCCCATTTATCGAGGAAGGCTAAAGGCTATATATTATCACGCTAACACCAATAGGAGCGGAGCGGAGCGGAAGAATGTTTCAAAATCGGGGGTTTTTGAAGTAAAACTTCTATATCTCGAGAACTACTGATCCGATTTGAAAAATTCTTTCAGTGTTAGATAGCCCAGTTAGATGGGGCGGGTTGGGAGCGGGTGGGGGGGCGAGTTGGGAGCGGGTTGGGGGCGGTTTGAGAGCGGGTTGGGGGCAGGTTGGGAGCGGGTTGGGGGCGGTTTGAGAGCGGGTTGGGGGCAGGTTGGGAGCGGGTTGGGAGCGGGTGGGGGAGCGAGTAGGGAGCGGGTTGGGGGCGGGTTGGGAGCGGGTTAGGAGCGGGTTGGGGGCGGGTTAAGAGCGAGTTGGGGGCGGGTTGGGAGTGGGTCGGGGGCGGGTTGGGAGCGGGTGGGGGGCGAGTTGGGAGCGGGTTGGGGGCTGGTTGGGAGCGGGTTGAGAGCGAGTTGGGGCGGGTTGGGGGCTGTTTGGGGTCGGGTTAGGAGCGGGTTGGGGGCGGATTGGGAGCGGGTTGGTTTATTATGAAGTTTCACTTCTTCCGGAAGGATCTAAGGAGAGCCATAATTGATGAAAAAGCAAATTGGATAAAAAATAAGCTGCCCAAATTACTAATTCCACGCGGACGGAGTCGCGGGCAAAAGCTAGTACAGTGTAAGATGAAAAACTACTCGTAGCACCCGGTGCTACCTACTGTACTGTTTTTCATCTTACCCCCACTCACCCTACGCATAGTTTTGATCATTTTACACCAATCTCTAACTTACCGACCAATTGTGGCCCAAGTAGAGATGAAGTTTGGAGGGTCGTGGGTTTGCATTTGATTTATTCGTTTCGTAGTCCCAGGGGCTGTAATAAATAACATATTAGTGGCTTACGACGATAGTGGTGAATAAAACTATTTGAATAGTGACCCACCGGTAGAACGTTGTCACGATAATTGTAATAATGGTTAACCTTGTCAGGCATTGTGACGTTATGGCGAGATTTAACGTGAAAAGAATCCGTAATGGCGCATGATTCAATGTGATGAGTATCTCTCAAAAAAGACATGTAGGTAGGAAGAAAAATATTAAAAAATAGTAAACGGTAAGATGAGTATGCAGTGAGTGCTATGCTATACGCGTGGCGCGTGGCTAATTTTTCGTTACGTTCATCTGTTTTAAAGCAAATCTTTATATCGATTGTATAATGTTACGTCCAGGATGCCAGTGGGGCCATCAAAGTCCCCGCAGTTTGAGCTGGGCTACTTCTACCAAATGTTAGCTATCTACATCAGCGCGTTCCTCTTCATCGCCGTCGACAGCGTAGTACTCTCTATGATCATGTTTGGTTGCGCACAGCTCGAGATCATCATGAATAAGGTCGAACAGGTATGTGGGTGACCAGCCATCTTAACTTTTTGGCGCCGGTGTAGAGAAATTAGCCTACAGCGCCCCATTGCCAGCAGAATAAAATCGGATGCTGAAATCCCAATTATTTAGTTTATTTAGAGTACCTAGAGACATACAATTTTGTACGGATGTTCTTTTTAAATAAATAAAACATTCAAATAATTTATTTTAGAAAACAGAGGCCGTATTGTATGACCGGGCGCTTATCGTCGCTTTCACCATCTCTTTCTGTCAAACGGTATACCTATATAAGATAGTGACAGAAAGAGACAGTGAAACCAATGGCAAGTGGCCGCGCGTATTAGTAGCAGTTTACTTATAAAATACGTTAGAATACCTAAAAATTAAAGAGGAGCAGCTTACTTTCTACAGCCTCTCATCAATCATCAATCCCTCCTCACCACGTGCAGATTAATGAAATGGGTAAAGCACGAAAGAGTCCATCCTATCCCCGATTATCAGCAGGATAATGTTGCTGTTCCCTCGCACACGTCGTATAAGGACTTCGATTTTTTCCGTATAATTGTACAAATGTCGAAAGTCGACATTTTAGAGAATTGTTGACAGTGTCCGAAGACCGTGATGTCATTTTTGGGAATTTAGTAAAATGCCAGAATTTCACTTCAACTGCTAATCCTTTTCAAGCGAGCAAAGCAACGGGTAAAGGCACGTAAAGTATAACAGTTGATGTATTTGCAGATACAGCAAGTGCCGTTGTCCGGGAAACTAAAGCAGAACACACGGGAAGAACGAATCCGGGGCAACTACAGGTTGATCCAGGAATGCCTCCGGCACCACCAGGCGGTAATAAGGTCAGCATAATTTCCCTGCTTTCTATTTTATCTAGTTTTATATGATAATACCTACTAATTATTACCTAGGTACTTATGTATTTCAAATTCCAGATTCATAGACATAGTGGAGGATACATTCCACGCTAACATTTTCTTCCAATTGAGCGGGAGTGTGGCAATCATCTGTATCATCGGGCTCCGCATTTCAATCGTAATTTTTCTCACTTTGTTTCTAATTTTCTTCAAAATTCCGCGTATGTCTGTGATGTGATGTATTTCAAATATAGATTATTCTGTAAAGTACATTTGAGAAGGAGTAGGTACATTACCCCGAAATGATTTGATAAGTTCACACGTGTAAAGAACAATTCGACCAAATGACACGTTGACATACAAAAATTTGGTAATAGTTAGTTGTCATAGTGAATCATCGGCGAAATGTTGGTTCGCAAGTGATATTCGACCAAAGGAAATTCTGCAAAAGGCAGAACACCGTAGCACACCGTGGGCGTGGTGCGTGTAAAGTAAAAGTGTTTACCTTACTATTTAGGAGATTGTTCTTTGGCAAATGTACGTTTTGGGAGCATAGGTTGAGGTAGGTTTCGGGGAATTGTGTTTTATTTGTAATCCTAAGCCGCACATTGTTTTCTTCTTAGGTAGAGCCAGGAAGTATGCAGTTCATATCCATGTTAAATTACTTGATGACGATGCTGTCACAGCTGTTCCTGTACTGCTGGTGCGGAAACGAGCTAACCATACGGGTATTTTAAAAACCTATTTAATGTTGGTAATACGTAAATAGCTTCATAATTGTTTGATCTTCGGATAGTATAGTGTAAATGCAACGTTATTTGTAGCAGTCGGTATGATTCGTACTGACGATGGCAGATTCATAATAGGACCAATTTTTAATACTTAGGGCAGATAAATGGGAAACTTTTAAAGTGCGAGGACCCTCAGACTGCGAGCCCGTAAGCGGTGGCACACGTTGCACTTACTTCTGTCGTCTCTGCATACTGACATAAGACCATGCATGAATGGCTTGACTAAAAGCACTAACAAAAGCTTTAAAACCTTTTTTTACATCTTTGCTGCATGATAGGTAAGTTTCCTAGCTTTTTTTATCTGACTATCCCACTTATTGTAGCTGATAATGCTATAGGCTCATATTATATTCCACAATCGTATCTGCTAATGCGCATAAGATCCTAGTAGCCTCATATCACAAGCAGAACAAAGTTTTTTTGTTCAGAGCGAGCTTCTTCGAGACGTGATGTACTTGAGTCCCTGGTACGAGCAATCCAATCCGTTCCGCCGTCTGCTGTGGGTAGCTATGGAGCGTATGAAGCGACCGATACTTTTCAAGGCTGGCCACTACATTCCCTTGTCGCGGCCGACGTTTGTCTCGGTTAGAAACTCTGCTGTTTATGCACTTTTAGTCAACTCTAGAGTTTAAGCTTTTCGAGCTACTAAGGCTTGATTTTTTCTTGCGCTGACATCGGTCGCTGACGTCGGTCGAGCTTACCGAATAAACAATATTCTATGGGGTGGGGCACCGCACAGCGACGCTGATGGCCGCGCGGTAGATTTATTCGTAGACTGCTACCGACGGTACGCTCGACCGACGTCATCGACCGATGTCAGCGTAGGAGGAAATCAAGCCTAGAGGCGCGGCGAGCGTTTTCTCAGTGGTCCCATAGCTGCACAAGCAATGAATAGATAAAACGCTCATGGCCGTTGTCGTGAAGGAGCTGTTCATTTTTGCTGAATCCGCTTGGATGAAATAATAGTATAATACTGTAATTACTTGATTTTGCTGATATTCTGGTATGACACTTTCAACTCAGTCCCTTTATTTGTCTAGTACTGTGAAATCGTACAGCTAATATAAAACCTTCAGTCAGCTATTTATTGCAACAAGCTCTTGCAATACATTGTACTGTGACATAGATGGGGAGTTAAAAAATAAAAATGGCGTACCTAATATTTTAATTTCTCAGATTTTTTAAATTTTGGGCTATTTCTGCTTAGAAACAAAACTACTTACTACCAATTTTTATACGAAAAAAAAAGTGTCCCAAATTTTGGTACAGTATTTTTTACGTTAAAATAAGCTGTCTAAAACGTAAAACTTTCATGGATACACATTTTTTCTCGTACCAGAATTTCAAAAAATAGCACAAATTTTCCAAAACGTGACAAAAAAATTACTTTGGCCTTTTTTTAACTTCCCAGAATTGCTTTTGAATAAGCTTAAGTCCAAAAGCGTGTTCGAAAATAATTACTAAAACCTGTCACAATTGTTTTAGATCCTGCGGTCTTCTTACTCCTACTTCGCAGTCCTGAACCAAGCTCAACACAAGGAGAAATAAAAGAAAAACTCACAAATTAGTTGTTTATTTATAAACCGCGTATCACATATGCGTAGTGTACAGTTACGACATTTTAGGCAAAAGTGTGCTTAGTTTATGAAAATTATGAAAAAATACACTTTCTCGTAATACTCAACGACACTTATAAAAATTTTAGTCGAGTAGATAAATTCGTGCGCTTAAACCAAACTTGAACAATAGCGAATGCAAACGTCAAACAATTACAACCACGGTTTAGAATATCAAATTGCAACCCCACTTGTATCCCGCAAATGTATCGCCTCTTATCCTTTGTATTTACAAATAAGTAACTGTTTAAATATTCATAACCTCAGAGATGTTGCATGATACTGAAATTGTACAACAGATAAAATTTTAAAAAAAGAAACGAATTTATAGTAAATATATATCATAATTGAAGGGTACATGAAAATAACATGTCTAGCCACCTTTTTTTGAAAAATGAGATTTTAATCTCAAATTGTAGAGCTTGCATAGTAGAGATAAACTACGATAACATGGCCCGCCCCTCGACATTACTATTTCAATGTGTTTAGTCACATCACATATTTACGAAATAATTTTTATTTAGTAGTATCTGCTTTTGTTTGACGGCTGTCTCAACACGCACACATGCGTTGAAAGTTTTGGTGTGCTTTATAAATACTTTCACAATACATTGAAGACTTCTTGAGTTGTGGAGGGGCGGTCCATGTTATCGTAGATTATCTCTACTATAACTTACCATTGGGTTAAATATGAATATCTGAAAACAATATATATTTTTCCACTTTTAAAGAAATGGTTACCATAGTAATTGTTCGTGATGACTAACTTTCAAACTGCTATAATTCAAAAAGTTGCTTAGGTGACTAAACATGTTTGTTCCGTGTTCATATAGCGAATATCTTTGATTACTACGCTACGGGTAAAAAAGGAAACGGTTCATTTTACTTGGAATGTACATCCGTTTTTGTCTGATAAACAGAGAGTACTCGTAGTCCATATTTTTGTGCTATTCGTGTCGAATTTACAAGGATAAGAAGTAACAATACAGAACAGAACATACACAGGGATACACAATGGGTTTCTAGACTACACGAAATTATACAATATGCCTTTGTTCTTATTTTTTTTTACACGTACATGCTTGCATGAATTTTTCATTCGAATTTTATCCTTATTAATATGCGTTTAAAATTCAAATGAATATTATGTAATCGACTCCTGGCATTTAAATTCGCATAGCCTAAATAAAAAAAATACAATAAAGCAACATTCACAATCCAGACTTTTCATTTAACCTATCCATTTAAAAAAAACACAAGGAATTTAAAATGTTTATAAAATCACGAGGAATGAGGGTTTCTATGACAGCGTAGGTGGCGTCACGCGCACGCCCCGTGCTGCGGTCTGGGGTGGCCTTTAAACGCCATCTAGCGGTATTCCATCTGTCAGCAAACCCTCATTGTTGATAAGATATAACAATCAGTCGATTATTCTTAGTTCATAAAAAAAAATATAAAAAGGAGTATAATTTTGGCTGCCAGTTACACGTAAAAAAGTATGTCATAGTATCTGCAATTATAAATGTCACGTTTTTTTTTGGTAAATTAATAGTCATGAATCAGCAACATCATCCACGACCGAGAATAACTGCTTTATATTTAAGTCGGATTTTATTTTAAGATTTAATATTTAATCGTAACGGTGTAACCGCCAGCGTTAAGCATAATCGTAGCAAAATTGACTTAAAATCATAAAAAAGTGTGCGTCAAAGAAGTCATGCATGATTATTATTGCCAAGCGGTTATCATTCCGCTGTTCTATAGAAACGTGCTATCGAACCGACTGAATGGTGTCCCACTGTGGAACTTTTCTAAAGTAAATTTCATACCTACTCGTAGTGACATCGTATTACCTGACAAGGGAAATCAATATGACATTTACTGCTAGAAAGTTCTACAGTGAGTCAACAATCATGTGGTTCGAAATTGCTTAAAGACAAAGTTCTTACTTGAGCTGAAAAAGAACTTTAGCATAGCACGATTGAATAACACTGACAATTATCCTTAAAAGGAGTGTTGCCCATAATTTCCGAAAATCGTTTTTTCTTCGTGGCAATTATTCCATTCCCACATTTTCCGAGTGGCATTTTTTCCCTATATTTTATTTTCTGTGGGCATTATTTCTCAAAATTTATTTTTTCTATTGGCTTGCTTTCTCAATCTTTTTTAATCTAAATGGACACCTGTCCTAGAATACTAGGTAGTTTAGGTTAGTTAGGTAGTTTCTTGTAGCGAAGCTGACCTCCGTCGATTATCAGCTTTAATCGAAAACACTATGTTAATCGAAAAAATATAATAATAAATAATAATAATAAAAATACTTCCTGGGTAATTAAGAGAATAGAAAAAAAGAGAACAGTGAAATTAAAGTGATAAATAATAATAATTGAGAAAAGATGCCACTGGGAAAATATGGGAAAGGAATAATTGCCACAAAGAAAAAACGATTTTCGGAAAATATGAGCCACACTCCTTAAAAGTTGGTATCAATCATTTTATAACATTTGTCAACAGTTACGCAATGGAATACAAGTAGAAATTGAAATTAATAATTAGAAAAATAGTCATCACACATCACACTTTTAATTGCATTCAGTGTTGAGATTCAATTTGAGTGCCAGCTCAAGTTAGGCATGGAACTATCAAGATTAACGAAAAATTAAATATTAGTATCGGTGTGATACGTTTTCAGATATGGGTATCAGTACATACATCGTGTACCGTGATAAATTCATTCAGCCCTGTAAGCAAGCTTATTATCAACGATAATTTCAAAGACTGCCTATTGCAACATTTTATTAATTTAGCAGTCCTTATTGCCACGCCATGCTCTCAACAGCTTTTATAATATAGGTATTTGAGCTTAAAAACAACTAAATGACATCTATACAGTCACTTTATTGCCATAGCTTGATATAACTTTGTGACGAGATAAAGATATAAGCACCTCGTTGTTGACAAACAATAAGCACACTCTGAAACCATTAAAGATAAAAATCATTTGACAGTTTCCGGATACTACTTGGAAATTTCACGATAGGTCATAAACAAACCCTAATTTACTAATAAATACGATTTAATAATAAATACAATCAATTAATTCAGTTCATCTAACTTTGATAATCGCGACCAATCAACAGATACAAAATACCAATATTATTATTTAACACTGAAGTTAAAAAAACACAACCAATCATTTAAAACAAGTCATAATTACATTTCACGTCTTTCTTTTGCACACTTGCCCCAATACTTTATAAAATCTGCCATTCCGGCCGTTAATCGTTACGTTCCAAAACACGTTGAATACAAAGCAACTCGCTTTTAAAAAACTAAAATTATTCTATCTAGGAGCATCGATTGCTATACTATAATGTCACACTACGTTTAGTTCTAGGAATGGTAGGAGTTAGCGTATCTGCAGTCTGCGTTACGATGCGATTTCCAACAATGATACTTACTATAAAGGTTATCATTAGAATAGTTGTCGGCTTTAGCCAATAATAAGTTGACACCGTAAAATAATAATTAAAAGACGAGAATTATAAAAAAAATATATGTTGGCCCTGGCCCTCACAACCAGATAAATTTTCAAATAAGTGCAAAATTATAGTATATATCTTCCCAGGTGAATTTTTCGCTTCGAGCCATTACATTAAATCTGAACCTTAATACTATGACTATACCGTTTGTTTTGAAAGATAAAGGACTCGAAGCGAAAAATTCACCTGGGAAGATTTATACTATAGAAGTATAGACTTTTAGTTGCTTTTCGATCAATAAACAGATGAGCGGTTAGTTCCGAAGGAGTGTTAAGTCTCTCGATAGAGGGCATAACATAGATGCGCGCTTTATCACTGCATAAGGTGATTATAACAGACTGAAATGTACGATGTATGGGAAAAATTCGTCGCTACCTCTAGACCAGTGATGGTGTAGGGGTAAGCACGCAGCACGGAATGCTGCGGACCTGGGTTCGATACCCAGCATTGGTCTTTTTTCTGGGGTTTTCTCTGTGCATCTATATTTCAGTTTGTATTTAGTTTGAAATATAGATCTTAAAAAGTAGATACGTCAATTGATTGGTGGAAGTACATGGAGAGAATAAAGTTATTGAGCGATATGCAATGTCGGTTAGGTAAATACTATTCGCCGACAAATGTCGCTAAGAAATTTTTCCTTTAATCCGTCGATTTGTATTCAGGTAATTTAGGAAAGTTACCTTTACCCAAGAGCAATCAAAGAGTTTCCAAGTGAATTTTACAATTTGGACAAAACAATCCAAGTTCTTGATCTAATGGATATTGGTCAAAAATGTTGGATAAATGGAGAACGCCCCCCAAAAATCACGTCATAACGCAGACATTACAAGGGATCGGATATTTCTTTACAATCAAATAATAAATTTCGTCATTTTAATTGGAATACAAATAATGTGCAATGTTTTTGAGTACTTAGCAGTGAAGAGTTAAAAAGTGTTAACTAAGTGAGAGGAAGTACCTAATAACGAAATTAAAATAGTATATTACTTTTCTGAGGTGGCATTTCCGTAAGAAAATATCCGAACCCCAGCCATCACGGAAAAATCTAATATTTAAATGTAAATATACACTACAGTAAAAATATAATTACTACATTTAAACAGCACTAAATACCTACGTCGCTGTCTTATTAGGAAATCTGTTAACATCTAAAGATAATAAAATATGTTTCATTACGTTATTTTGGGCTTAATATTGGCTAGCGAAAGGAGCGAAGATCCTATCAACTGAGATGGCGATTCAACCATAAGTACGTAGAGATAAGGTGCAAAAGGACAATAATAGAAAAACTATAAAAAGGGGCCTCTGTTTTCGGTTAAGCCACAGGTTCTCAATCCTATTTTCCCCACCGCATCATTTAGGTTTTTATCTAAAGCTCCCCCTTTTATTTTACTTAGCACGTTCATTGTCCCCATACAAAATGATCTGACAACGTCATACGTCGAAGTCTGCTTTCACTTTGAAGTTGTGAACCCATAGTAGAAGCACGGGCTCTTGAAAAGTTTCATGACCCCACATTAGGGGCAACCGGACAGGCAAGGTGTTAAGTTACGTCTCCTAGTTTTCTAGGAGCGTTGTACTACCGGCACTATACCCTGGAAGCCTTCAATGCTCACAGGGCCGGATTTAAAGGTCTGGAGCCGTGCCCCGTGGGGCATAAAAGTAGTGGAGGCCGCTTGGCCACAAATTATTTTCCAAATTAAATGTCAATTTTTTTTCAGTCGAGATTTCACTAAACAAATTTTCGAAGTCTCTATTGTGGAGGCCCCGGTGCTGTGGTCCCGAATGCCCTGCCTTAAATCCGGCCCTGAATGCTCATATTTCATCATTACAGCTTTATGGCCCACGATGAGAATCTATGGGTTAAAGCCCCCAGTCAGTGCCGGTTGTCAGACTCGAGACTTCTTAAGGTGTCACAAACGCACATGTGCGCAAATGACTGCCGAACCATGACAGCGGCACTAGGCGCAAGTCACAAAAACGCACGCGTTCTCCGCAGTGAATGCATTAAACGCACTCTTGCTTTTAAGGCATGTTTTGATATCAATTCGGGTGCTGGTTTTACTTCCACAAGATCTTTTGCCAATTTAATGGGGCGCTTTCGCATAAATGCCTATTGAAATGAAACAGTTTGAACATAAGTATCCAGAGGCCATATTGTCTAACGCGCGGGCGCTTGGCATTATTTTCACCATCTTTTTCTGTTTTAGGCTTAAAACAACTAAATTTCATAATACCTTATTCACTAATACCCCTAATTTTCAAATTACCATGGGCTCATAATACCTAAAAATACCTAAAATTTCAAATTTTAAGAGGAGACAATTTGAAATTTTAGGTATTTTTAGGTATTATGAGCCCATGGTAATTTGAAAATTAGGGGTATTAGTGAATAAGGTATTATGAAATTTAGTTGTTTTAAGCCTTAAAACCTTTTTCTGTTAAAAAGTGCAAGATGGTGACAGAAAAAGATGGTGAAAGCAATGACAAGTGAGTGGGGCAATACAGCCAATGGTCTTTAAACATCAAAATTCGAGTGTATGGTCCGTTCACAATTCAAAGTTTTGGAGCAGCGGGCAATAGGTTATTTTGTTTATACTGTAACCATGTGGTTCACCTGTAGGTGAGTAATACCACCGCAACTTTGGTGCTACAGAAACGATACCCTCGCGTTGTTTCTCAAGCCGGGTTTACGCAATGTAACATGAAAGGAGCATTTCATAAGTGTGGACGCATGTACCACACTGGCGCTCCGTGCACAATGCGCGCCCCTTTGTGTTCGGCGAAAAACCGACAAATGGCGTGTCACAGCGCGCACGAGTTGGAATGCTCTGTTCGTGCGTGTAGTGTACACGGTTCCGGCGTGTACACATTTCGTGGTACATTTCGTAAGCCTGTACCCGGATTAAAATCTTAAAAATTACCGCAGACATTTCTTTGAGCGAACCAGACCGTTATTTGTCAGTATTTTCACACCTTATCCCACATAGAGTCGCAACCAGCTACTCTAACGATTACAAGATGAAACAAATTCTACTGTATGAGACTATAGGAGCGACGCGCTACGTATGGCACTAACATATTTACGCGTGGTCCAATTGATATCGTCCGATAATGCTGCTACATTCTTGTACTAACCTATTACCAAAATATATAATATAAATATTACGTTGACGGGGCTATGCAACGTGGAAATTTAGCACGATATAACAAGTTATCGTGGGATCACCTGAAATTGTTTGCGTAAAGTTCATTTAGAGTATTTTTCTGTTAAATCAGATATAACTGTGAGTATTAAACTCATTTAATTGCATCACATAATGCTAGCTTCACAGCAATAAACAAAGTTAACAATTTCGGCCATACCACAAAAAAAATAAACTGACATGTGTTAAAGTTCTTGTGGCAACACTGATTTATAAACAGCGACATCTAGCGGAATTTCCACGTAGGACAACCCCACTCAATAAACTCATTGATATATTTGAGCAAATAACTATCTGTATGGCTAAAATTCGGAGCACATCCTACGCTTAAAATCAAAAATCTCAATTGCATACAATGGTCATTTTAAGCGTAGGTCTAGGGGTCGAATTTTGAAACCACATCTGTGAAAATTCAGTCAAATTTTTACTAGTTGTTCACGGGGCAAAGCCTCAGGTATAAGCTAGTTAATTAATAATTCAAAGACATGGTTCTAATAGCAAAAAACCATTTAATCCGGAAAATTATTAATTTTCAATGAGCTATCATATTTAATTTTAAGTAGCTTTGAAATAATTAAATAGTTAGTCAATTGATGTCACAGCTTAGTGTTGCCAAACAAAATGTACGGAGAATCGCATTTAAACAGCGCATAAAAAGTATGTCAAATGTTTGTGTCAAATAAATTGTAAATTTCATTCGAGCTGTAGTTTCGTAGCAATTTACATATTTACCACTTTCGAATGGTGTTTTCGAGCGATATGATTTCAAAAATCAGCCCCCTGACCACGACAACAGTGGAAGTGGCTGTGTCTACCCGTTGTCGAATTAAGTAATCTCTATTCATAAGATTGCAGCGGTACTATGTATATTGATAAGTGCATTTTGAATAAATATTATATATCGACGAGTGCAGACGTTTGTGTTCAACGAAGGGGACACATTTAATCATTCCGGAGATTTAAGAGTTATTTTGCCTTAACTAAAGTGATTTAAACAAACAAAAACCGACTTTAAAAAACTTCCTTAAGGTTTTTTAATTCTCAAATTCAAATGGGATCAAACATGATACAGCTCGGTTCATATATCACGATGTTCAGAGGGAACAAAAATTAAAAAAATTCGGATCGGGAACCTCCTTTTTTTTAAGTTGGTTGATAATGATTATACAGAGTTGAGATAGGAGTAAGACTGTTTTAGTCCCCGAGCCAGACACAAGTTTCGTCAGTCATTTTGTCTCGGATGATAATTCGTAAAATGCTTCAGTCAGAGTTGTATCATAAAGCTCCGTGATCGTCAGCTGAGGTACCGTAGATGGATTAATAAGCAGCTCTTTTTGTGCTCTTTTTTGTGATGAAAGCATCACTTTAAAATTAATTTTAAGACATCACTTATCCCCTTTGTTGCATTTGGTACTTACGTGAAAACCTTACACAAACAATGTCTGCATTAGTCATCTGAAATTAATCCTGTAATCAGGGTTCCTGTTACAGGCTCGTTGGCACTAGTGTCGTGAGGTCTGTTTGACAATTTTGACATGTGTCATGATGGCATTGATTTCAATTCAAACTACATGAGCGAATCGCAAGCAGGAAGGTAACGTCAAATGGACCTCGCTATACTAACGCTAACGCCTCTAGCGATATTCCACCCGTCAGTAAACCATAAATACTTAAATAAATGAGCAAGTAATAAATTAACTAAAGGCTCAGTTTCATTGGTCGATAATTCGGTGGATATATAGCGTGCGGTGACTCCCAGCACGTGGTATAGCGATTAGTGAAACTCATAAGTCGACAACTCGTTCGATATGCAGCGTGCGATGACTTCTCGCAGACGGTATTACGACTAGTGAAACTCATTATGTCGATGAATGTTCCCCAAATCCGGTCCTATGACATGCGTTATGGAAATCTACTGCACCCCGCATGCGGGCCCTATCGACTAATGAAGTAGAGCCATAAGCGATTTCAAATAAAGCACAGAAACGATTGATGTGGAGCAGCTGCAGAACGTTTTGTATAATAATTTAATTAATGACATCGGCATTCATTGTGAAAAGGTTCTACAGTTGCTCGATATTCATATATGATGATGAACCCCCAAACCGCCATAGTTGGCTAACGGAGAGGTTACGTTTAAAAAGTAATCTTTCCCTTAAACTTTGTCTACGTCAAAATGCTACAAAATGCACCCATTTTATCGTCTTTAAGCTTAATGCGTCTTTCAGTATTGCCTTTGACTGGGCTATTCTCTGATGGGACGCAACAAGCGACAAAGCAACGGCTACTTGTGCAGCTTTCAAGTCCAAGTGAGTAGCGACCTTAATGCATTTGTGTAAGGTTCATCTTGCAACTGAGGTGTATTATGCGACGTTGAAAAAGTGAAGGTTTAAATTCATGTAACAAAAAACGAGCCAAGTACGAGCCGGACTCGCGCACCGAGGTTTCCGTACAAATTTGTAGGTATGTGCTATAAGCGGCAGTATCCGTAAAAATCCAGTGTTAGCAAAGATCTGTTTCTAAGAAAATCGTACGCATTGTGGGGTCATTTTACATTACATAGTAGTGGTAGAGCCATGTTGTAGCTAGCCGCTGCATCACGAATGGGCCGGCTCGTCCGGGGCAGTACCACCCTCTCACAGAACACCGGCGTGAAGCAGCAGTACTCCTGCTGCGTTTCGTACGGTCAGTGAGAGCGCCGGGGGCCCAATACCTCTCCCCCTCCCCTATTCCCTCTCCTTTTCCCAGGGCCGACAACGCACTAGCATCGTGTAAAGCGCTGCGGGTGTCTATGGACAGTGGTGATCATTTAACATCAGGTGACCCACTAGTTCGTTTGTCTGGCCTTTCTAACATAAAAAAAAAAAACATAAACATAACATGGATGGACTCTCCTTAATTTTATTTTTCTTCTATTATTTTTTGTTGTAACGGCAATGGAAATACACATGTCTAAATCTCAGTCGATCATCTATTAAGGTTTTTGAGATACAGCACTGTGACAGACAGACGGACAGTGCAGTTACATTAAATAGGACCCTTGGGTATGGAATCTTCAGGTTTTCTCTAAGGTTAACTGACTATTGTTCAGGTAGATAGTAAAAACATAATAATGCATCATAACGTTACTACTTTGAAAAAAGCTCGTATCTCAAAATCGATAATCTGGCTAATTGAACTTTACTGAGTGTGCAATAAGGTTCAGTTTGGTTTACATATTGATTTGATATACGAGATTTTTTCTAAGTAGTGACGATAAGCAAGATAACTTTTCAATGCTTGAAAAATAGCCGGTTTTGTTCAATGAACTATTAATACGCTAAAATTAATTTAATTACAAGCTATAAATACAATAAATTGCAACATATACATACCTAAATATACATAAAGGTTCTACATATAAAATGGGTAACGTATTTTGTACACTGATTTGATTACATGGTTTGTTCGTCGGTGAACTATTTCAATCGGGATCTTTAACTCATAAACATTAAGGTTCAAATTTGTCTAACGTTCGTGTCTTTAATACACAGCCGTTGTTATTTTTTTTAATTATAAGCTTTTCATTAATGCTGGAACCTATTCCAAAAGCCAAACGTGCTATTGAAAAATATACTTTCTCCTTACAACATAAAGACAATTCTCGTTTGACTCTGGACGGGCTTAAGGCTAATATAGCCAGCGACACCGATTAAGCGTTAAACATCGAATAACACTGAAAGCCGAGTCTAAATTCTTTGTAAATTAAATCTTAAGCTCCAGAGGATAAAGCTTGATATCCACTAAATAAGTTTTTACAGTAGTTTTCATTATAACAGTTTAATGTTCATATTAGACATTTTTTTCTACGCGATATTGATCGTGATTTGCTTTGATGAGATCCCAATATCCTGACGAAGCTCATCACCATTCCAGCCTCTCTAACACATGCCATAATGGGTTGGGCTGTATTTCCCAAGCTGGCCCAATGCGGATCGGGAACTTTACAAACACCACTGAATTGCTACGCAGGTGTGTGCACCAGCTTTTCTAAAACAACGCTCAAAAAAAATAAAATACTACGGTATTCAAAATACTAAGGTGCACAGCGTATCATTTCGAATTGGTGCGATTTTTTAGAAAAGCAGCGAGGTGTAAATTTTCGCGCATAAATTTCGTAAAACTCAAGAGGTGCGGGCCCTACCTTGAACCTACGACCCTTTGCTTGAGACACCATAGGTGAAAGAAACCACTAAGTAACCACGACTCTTTAGTTCACGTGCGATTTCTATTAGATACTCTTATTATTAGCTCTATGGTCATCGCGGTCAATATCCCGTATAAAAAATATCTAATATTTTTATTGAATTAAGACTACCGTGAAAAAGACATAATTATTAAAATAAGATACACAAGTCACTCACATACTAATAGACGAGGAGTCAAGTTCCGTTCGAACCAACCTTGAGAAACATGTCAGGCATACCTCGACTACTAAATATGAGTGACCTGTTTATTAAAAATTGGAAAACATTTTTAATGTTACAAAGACAGAATCGCCTGCATCACAATGTACTTATTACTAAGAGTTCCGTAAGGTTAGCATATTACATTGCACATTTAGAAATATAAAAATTTCGTCACCACTTTACAAAACATCGCATCTCATAATCGGTGATCTTACAAAATGGACTTTAATATGTGATCTTTAAGGTTCAGTTTCATTTACATTTTAATCTGAGATACGAGGTTTTCTTAAACAGTGACGATATTTCAATCTTGATGCTAGTAAAAAGTATATTTCATGTCAATGTGACAAGCTAACCCTACAGAAATTGGCATGTCTTTTTGACATTTTATGTCTGTCAGTTCATGGCAAGTTTATTTTAATACGTATTGGAGTCGGCTTGGAACAGTTATTCTAAATATTAATTTGGCACTTAAGCCCATTTGCTCTTGGCAAGCAGTTAAAAATACATTTTTTTTTCCTTAAAAAGTTATTCATTTTTCTGCGTTACTTCGTGAAATTTGTATAAAGACGGCCAATTTGAAATGTTTGTGATATAACATTATTTTTTTTCATTTTCATTAAAAAAAAGTAAAAAGTCAAAGGGCTTAAGTGCCTTACACATTTTAAGACAGGTGACGCGTCTGACTAGATGGCGTTCAGAATAAACATAAAAACAATCTACCAATAAAATTTAAATACAAATGTCAATAGAACAGAACTTAGGGTTAATTTTAGTGGAAATCGGAGATTCATACAGTATTTGAGCGAAATGCTTTCATTTGATTTCCTTCTCGTACAACCTCCTTACAATTAATGACTCACCCTTTGTAACAATCCAATACCTGTAAAAAATATCCTATTAACATTATGTTACAAATGATGACAAAGTTTCTGAATATGTTTGTATGTTTGTTATTTAAGAAAAGAGCCACACCGCGCAGAAAGTTTTTACTAAAACGATAACAGTGTGGTTGCGGTACCATTTAAATTTATTTAAATTTCATGCTAACTTTAGCTCATTTCTTCAATATATCGTCATTGCTTTGAAAAAAAAAAAACTCGTATCTCTAATCAATATGTAAACCAAACTAAACCTTGATGCACAGTTAGCAAGGTTCACTTCGCCAGATTACCGATTTTGAGAAACGAGCTTTTTTGCAAAGTAATGACGATGGTGCCCGTCAATACAATCCTTAGGGCCTACGCTAGCTAACGCGAGCTGTTCATACAATTTCTTAATAGACGCGCGCACGACGGGCGTCCGTTCCGGGCAATCCGCGTCAGCTAGCGTAGGCCCTTAGGCTGTTTCGTTTTGTATGAGGAATAGCTGTCACTGTCTTCTAAGCGGTTTCCTGGGAGCGTTTCATAGTTTTGTATAATGTTTTAATTTAAATAAATATTATAATTAACAATTACAAGTATTTGAGCCAATTTTAACAGATAATGATAGCTATTGCAAAGCTCATAGGACTATCCAAATGTGTTGCTAATAATAGAAAAAGAATTGTTGGCGTCATTACGCCGAAATTCGGTGGCGTAATTTTGGCACAATGTAGTTACCATAGGTTCTAGGGGACAAATAGGCGTACCTTTTGTTCAGAGGCCGAGGTCCCCGTACTGCACGGACCACTTTTCGTATCCGGCGAGGCTGTGCGGCGACACGGACGGCCGGATGCGTTTGAGCGCGTCCAGGAAATCCTGGAAGGTGATCGCTCGCACCAGCGAGAGGTCCAACAGTCGCACTTCCTCTGGGTCCAGCTCTGGAACATATTTGAACATGTTCATCGTCTCGGCCCACGTGCGTCCCACTTCTGAGCAGAATCCACCTTCCACTATGAGACGGTTTTTTTATTGGTCAGCTGCAGAGCAAAAGTACCCCCCCTGGCATCGCCGTTACAGAAGGGTACCTTTTCTCTGCAGCTGACTGTACCTACATAGATTGGGCACTTTATATACATCATTCAATTGCTTTGTAGGTGTGTGTTAGACGAGTTACACTCTGATTATTTTGATTGAAAATTAAATCCGAAATATTTCAGCAGCAAGGTTGGGATAATTTGACTGACCACCCTTGTATCGTATTTAAATCGGAATTTTTAATTTAAAATGTATAGACCTAAGTACCTACTCTTCTGACGCAGTACACTTTGAACATCGTTCAATGTAAGGAAAGATTTGTCAACCACAGTTAAAACTCCTGAAAAACATTTAAAGGGGTGTCTAGTATAACTAACCCAAACACCTGCCGAGATATTCTACATTAATTAAAAAAAAAACCTTGTTATGTACTAAATTTGGTTGGATTTGTTCGGCAATGCATGAGGAACGACATAATATGAGACCATTTTACTTACAGGTTATGAATGAGACTTTTCTTTCCGACTTGTATGAATGAATGAATTAACTATCTCTTATTTTTATATTTTAAAGGATTTGCCACACTGGATCGCAGAATGCTGCGATCTGCGGTAAGGTCAAATTGAACGCAGCCCGCATTATGTATGAACAACATTGTCGGTCTCTATATATTTTGTATAGATATGCGATCTGACCGTTAGATCGTACGGTCAGATCGCAGTGTGGCAAATCCTTAAATGTAATGAATTGAATTTTGACGAATGAATTTTGTCAACAGAATGAGGACCTAGATTTCTTTTTATTGAAACCCACTGCGGTTAGGAAGCGAATAGCGTCCGTTTTCTTTGCTCCCCAATCCGATTGTACCAGGTTATGAAAATTATAAATGGTTATTCTCTTTCTTTTGTGTAAGTAATTGTAATTCTTTTTTTTTCTTTTTTTTGCAACAGGTTACTGTTTTGTTTTGATTGACTTGTGCCTGTTTCTGTTTATATAATAATATTATCTGTGAAGACCTGTAATTGGCTTTTCTGATATTTACTTATAGTATCTACTTTTAAAATAAAATAGCTGTTGGTTTTCCGAATAAAATAAAATAAAATAAAATAAAATAAAATAAAATAAAATAAGTAATGTAATATGGGTACTGGCCTGAAATAAATTATTTTTATTTTATCTATTTATTAATTAAAATACCTAGTAACACCCGTAAATGAAAGAATAAAGCTTATTTCGTCGCGAGCCATGTCTGCTCGTCTGGCGTCAGCACCGCCGGGCACACAGCCCGCCAGCCAGCTGGGCCTCGCCTCGGTCGGTGCTGGGCCGGGCACACAGCTCAGCCAGCCGCTCACCTCGTATGGGCTGCAGCGCGGCGTCGCGGCACAGCGCGGTGAGGTCGCTGCCGGAGTACCCGTCGGTGAGCGCCGCGAGCCGCGCCAGCTCGTCCGGCGTCAGCGCCGACGCCGCCGCGCCGCGCGCCAGCACGCGACGAAGCAGACTGTCGCGCGTGCGCAGGTCCGGGAGTGACACGTACACACGCTTAGGGAAACGTCTGCAAAACAAATTAAACCACATGCTACAGGGTCATTCATTTGTCATTCACTGACATCCTCTTAACCCTGAATTCCTATCACTCAAACAAATGTTTTTTGTTTTACGACTTTTTAAAATGAAGCACTTTTTTCCCATACAAATACACAGAGTATCGTAAAAATAAGAGGTAATCTCAAATTTTCAAAACGTTATTACACCAAAAATATTAAGTTATGACAAAAGCCGTAAAACAAAAAACATTTGTTTAAGTGGTAGGAGTTTAGGGTTAAAAGGATGCTAGTGAATTACAAATAACCCTGTATATCGAAGAAGTGAAGAGCAGAGTGTTGATCAATAGACCCATTTTGCCCTCGACGTGTCTGTCTACTCCCGCCGTACCGACAGGGGTGGCTATATGGGCGTCTCGGGTAAAATGGCTTGTTTTGTGCTCTTGTTGTACAATCTGCTATTTGTTGTAGGTGTTGATAACGCTTAGCACTGTCTGTTTTTTTTGATGTATAATTATTTTTTACGATATGTCGGCGCTGGGGGCCGGCAAAGAATCGAATTTTGATCTTTCGATCTTGAGACTACTCGCTCGACGAACGCTCACAGAGTAACGCCGCGGGTAATGAAATGAAATTAAATGAAATATATTTATTTGCGTAACATTATGTCATAATAATGGTGATCAATTTAAAATTTCAAAATGTATCAATAATTTCAATTACCTTATAAAAGTAGGCATGCAAACATTTTCTTAGTCTAAATAAAGCTACAAATGGAACAAAGTTCATATTTCAATGTCAATGTAAGAGTGCTTTTCCACCAGAGCTATGCCATGGGGACCAATGAATGTGATTGGTGGATATCAAACGCATCCATAGCGACGTAGTATAGCACATATCTGGTCGAAAGGCACCCTTAAGGCTAGTTTATACGTACCTGAGCGCAGCTTCGTCCAACTCCTGCGGTCGGTTAGTGGCAGCCATTACCACGAGCCTGTCTGCGCCGGCGGCCGGTAGACCGTCAAATTCCACCAGGAACTCGGTCTTGAGGCGACGCGACGCCTCGTGCTCGCTCGACGAACGCTCGCAAAGCAGCGAGTCCACCTCGTCCACGAATATAATGGACGGCTGGAATTGTAACGAGTTGTTAATCCTGTTTGGGCCCCGCCATTTCAGAAAACCGGCCAAGTGCGAGTCGGACTCGCGCACCGAGGGTTCCGTACAAATTTATATGCATCTATGAACATCCAGTCTTAGCAGACCCCTGCTCCTAAGCAAAATGTGCGCAGTGTGGGATCATTGTAGATTGGTTACTGATATAGACAGACAGACAAAAAAATTAATGCTTTTCGCAATTTTTCCTTTATCTGTGCTATAAGACCTTGCTTCGTACCAAATTTCAAGATTCTGAGTTCACGGGAAGTACCCTGTAGGTTTTGATTCCCTTGCGAGTGTCGTAAATTTGCGGCATAAATGGCTGTATCTTTTGATTGCCTTGGCTTAGAAGTTTGATTTTTTCACAGCTCCATGGGACAGTAGACCTGAGTATTTGATATAAATTTCAGCTTGATACCTCCACGCGTTCCTTAGAAAAAGGGTCTTGACGGACGGACGGACGGACAACAGAGATCCTATAAGGGTTCCGCTTTTTCCTTTCGAGGTGTGGAATCCTAAAAAACAGAAGCAAGGGGGTAAACGGCGATTATTACACAGACCAGTCTACACGAGTGACGAGGACTACAAAAATAATCATAGTTTTATGAATAAAGATCATATTTTCTTGCCCAATGAATAAATCATCGCATATAAACGTCTCACTTCTGGGTACAAAATGAGCACTTATCAGAATGAGAGGGCATGGGGTGTACCTAGTTCCTAAGTGGGCCCGATGCCGACTGGGAAGTTCACACACCCCAGAAATTCTTCCTCACGATATCTCTTCACCAAAAAGCTCATGGTAAAATTACAAATTTAATTGTGCTCATAAATTCCGAATAATTTAGAGGTTTAAATTAGAACCATTAAAAAATAATTGTTGCTATGCCTAGCTAGGGCGCATAAGCTGAATCCATATTTTTGCCAAATAGCAAATACTGAAGTCTAGTTGAAAATACCTGCAGTTCCCTGGCCACTTGGAACAGCGCACGAACCATCTTCTCCCCGTCACCGACGTATTTGCTGGTAAGCGTGGCCGCTGAGATGGAGAAAAATGTGGCGGAACACTCGGCGGCCACGCAGCGGGCTAGCAGCGTTTTGCCTGTAAACGGGGGTAAGACAATATTTTAAGGCCGAGTACGCAGTATGCGGTTAGACGCGGCGGTTTAGCTCACCGTCTCTTTCTCAAGCGATACTCTGAAGAGAGACGGGTGCGGGAAACCGCGCGGCTAACCGCATAGTGCGTTCTTGCACTAAGGGTTCCGTTTCACAAAAGGTTCTCATCATCAAATTAAAATCGGATGAGTATTCTCGACGCTACGGTGGAACACACATAAATACAAACATAAATATACTGCTGATATCATTACACTTCTGCCGGGCCATCTGCTTTTTGATGTCATGGCTAGTGAATTTCTGCCCAAACATGAATTCGGAATGCCAAAATTAGGGCTAATGAATAGTTAGAAACATAAAAAATTCGTATTTTTTATTTTAGGGCTAGTGAAAGTAGTGCTAGTGAAAATAGGGTTGTAAATTTTCGGACTAGGTACAATAGGAGAACCAAGAAAACGAGTAATTTCGGCTAAGGTCAAATCGTCATGTAATTTTCTTTCACCAGAAAAGCTGGAACATTTAAGTGCCCATAACTAGATTTAATGTGTTGCTTACCATTTCCCGGTGGTCCGAATAGCAACAGCCCTTTAGCCGGCGACCGGAGTCCGGTGAACAGCTCCGGCCTTAAGGACGGGAGGACCACCATCTCTTGCAACGCTTGCTTAGCGGCCTGCAAGCAGATAACAGTTGAGTGAAACAGATAAAAGTTATAGTGAAAATAAACGGATCACTCACGTCTTAAAACGAGTTTAACTCGACATGTTTCGGGCTAATCCGTAGCCCTTCCTCTCGGAGTTTGAGTGCACGTTTGGCAGCCGCCGTGACGTGCGACTCCGAGAGGAAGGGCTACGGATTAGCCCGAAACATGTCGAGTTAAACTCGTTTTAAGACGTGAGTGATCCGTTTATTTTCACTATGAGTGAGTCCCGCGGTAGTTTCATGTTTAAAGCAGATAAAAGTTAACAGATAACAGTTGATCTTCATCATTTCATCATCACGTCCACTGCTTAACATACGCCTACCCCATGATTCGCCAAACAGATCGGACAATCTTAACCAGAACGTCGCTCGTAGAACTAATGGGTGGGGTCAAAAGGTTCTTGGGCGACTTCCACGAACCGGAAGACGCAGAGTGGGTAGGCCTCCAACAGTAGAGTGCTTTCGTGAAATTCCTGACTCTAGAGCACAGGTTCTCAACCTATTATGTAATACCACCCCCTTTACAAGAAAAAAATCTAACGTCCCCCTCCAAGTCAGTCGCCTTTACGTTAAAAATGTGACAGTTGACAGGAGCGTTCTCAATTGATTCGTAAATATTTTTGTTTACAAAATTGACTTGATACTTGGAAGTCGTTACTGCGGCCCCTATGCCACTAAGTATATAGACACCACAGGACATCATCATCATCATCATCACGCAACAAAAATGATCAATTCTCGATTCGTCAGATTCTTAAAGAAAATAGATTTGTTTGATCAATTGTAACTGAAAATTTTCGAAGAAACAAGAACCCGACGAATCGGGAAGTAATCTAAGTAACTTATAAAATGAATAATACAGAGACCTCTCTATAGCCAAAGTAGCTATAGGTGAAAACTTAAGTAAATGACCGTTGTACCTAGTAGTGCACAGAATTGATACGGAGATTAAGTCATTTTAAACTTTGGAATGTCAATTTGTTTATACGAATACGTTACTACTACTACATATAACAGGTCATTTACTTTAATGGCCGTGAAACTACCGTGAGACTCACTCATAGTGAAAATAAACGGATCACTCACGTCTTAAAACGAGTTTAACTCGACATGTTTCGGGCTAATCCGTAGCCTTTCCTCTCGGAGTCGCACGTCACGTCGTTTGGCAGCCGCCGTGACGTGCGACTCCGAGAGGAAGGGCTACGGATTAGCCCGAAACATGTCAAGTTAAACTCGTTTTAAGACGTGAGTGATCCGTTTATTTTCAGTATAGGTTCATTTACTTAAGTTTTTCACCTATACAGCAGGCTTACCTATTATTTTATAGGAACACGAAATTTGTACACATTGCCAATCCTCTCTATTTAATCGTCCTTAGTCTTGTAAAGTTGTTACAAGAACTATGTTTTGTAATTATTTGCTAGGGCAGTCGGGTAAAAATGATCCGCTCACCTCTTGCCCCGCTATGTCATCCCAATGCACCTTCGGGCCGCCCTCGACGATCTCGTCCAGTATAAGCTGGACGAGTTTGGGGTCGACGCCGCGTACGGTCATCGGCTGCGGCGTCCGGCTGCGCGTCGGCGTGCCGCGGTTGGACCCGGCCGCGCGCCGCACCGGCGACCCGCTCGCCGGCACCTGGTACGCGCTCTACGGTCAGTAGAGTGGAGTAGGGTTAATGGGGGCGAGGTGAGATGAATGAACAAAAACTAACTGACCACGTCTGTCTGTCACGATTTTCCCGGCGCTAAGATAGCCACAGACTGAGCACGGTGGCAACCTGCTTTTAAACAACTATTTCGATCCGTATCGTACTTTCTAAACAATTGAATATAATTAATAAAAAGTCTGCATATACATGAAAAAAGTACTTGATTTTGCTTCTACGTTCTATTGAAGCCATATGAAATGAAATGAAATGAAAAAAGTTTATTCCACACACAATACACATAAAATTGCAAAGTATAATAAAATAAAAAATATATATAATAAAAAAAAAACATTAAATTGTGTGTGAAAACGGTCCCGCCTCAGCATAAATGCGGACTCCTGAGGTGGAGCCAGCGCTGGTCTTCCGGCGAGGCCATTTTGATATTTCGATCAAAGACAAAAAAGTACTTGATTTTGCTTCTACTTTCTATTGAAGCCATATTTCGACCAAAGATTATAGCTAGACCGTATAAATGAATCCTCGCCCGCGCGGTACAGGGGCTGGGAAGTATGACGCCAAAGGTGGCCGGGAGAGGTGCAGGCGGCGAGCGCGCCTCATGTGCCAGCCGCCCGCACCTCTCTCGGCCCCCTTTGTCGTATTACCCCCCAGCCCCTGTACCGCGCAGGCGAGGACTCATATAGACGGTTTAGGTATAGTTAGCAGCAGAATAAGATTGTTTCTTATAAATTTTACCAAATTATCGTAATAACGTTAGCAATGCCGTTTTGATGGACAACCGCTATAACCCATTTTTTGAGCAATCAATTCAAACGGGGCTCCGTTACAGACTGTAAATAATTTACAACATTTCATATTTCTAAGACTATAATTTGATTCGTTCTCTGTATTCTGTTTGGAAAGAGAAAGAGGCTGGTAGTTTTAAATTTTCACTAGGATTATTAATTAATTTGTTACATTTTTTTAAAGATGTGCTTATTCTAAAAGAGCGTAACGATAGAATAGATCCATTACTTTTGTCTAGTCTCTATTAAAAAAAAAGTGATGACGTAAATTTGACGTTAAGGTTGTTATCAAATTGAAAATTATGACAGCTCTTTTTTCTAGTGAAAAGGGTAAAGGAAACATCTATTCTGTGGACGTATTTGTAAGTACAGTCAAGGGCAAAGATATGTATACACTTTAGTACCTTGTCTATTTTCGTCATATTTGAACTGCCATATATGAACTGTCACAGTGTTTAAAGTGACAAGGTACTAAAGTGTATACATATTTTTACCCTTGACTGTACATATATGTTTTTAAATTTGTTGTATTTTTTAAATATGGAGAAATAAATTATAATAAATATTTTTCCGCGTTCAGGAGGCGAAACTCTTTCGATTCCTGCAGTAATTTTCAGGTGTTAAAAAAATCAAAGGTTGTCAATTATCTGACTTATTAGCCAGATAGGCGCCTCTTGATTTTTGCTTGCGTGACCTCTTTATTAGTTTAATGGTTTGATGAGGTGACAATGAGCACGTGAGGTGAATTTGTGAGCAAAATGAGGTGATAGGGATGGTTCATTAATCACGTGAGGTTTTTCTAGCAATTTTTTACGCCCTCCCCTTCCTGGTGAGACGTGGTGAGATTTCAGGATAAAAAAGTATCTAGCAACTGGCTAGAAAAGCCGGGCGATTATCGCGGCGTGCGGCGAAATCGCTGCCTGACAAAGTCGTGTTAAGATCACGCTTTTCACTACAACCCCCTCCCTTTTGTGATATTTCATGATTTTTGTTCAAACCCCCTCCCCCATTTTTCAGACCCACGTAATTAATAGACTATCCCCTATGACAATGAATTGTCCAAATCATAATAATATGTGATTGATTATACAAATCTAATGACTGACTTATTTCAGCAGCAATCACACTAAAAATCCATACTAAAAATGAACTCTATTCACCCTTATAGTAGAATTCATTTTTTTAGTATAAGGTGTTAATTACTGGCCAAGTCATACTTAATTGAATTCTATTTGTAGGGGAACAGAGTTCATTTTCAGTATGAGGGCCAGTTTTTGAAGGGTGGCCAGTTATTGGCGATATACCCTTACTTAAGACCCTGAATACGCCCATGTACTTACACGACGCTGGGGAATTTTAAGCCCCTCTCCCCTCCACAATTACATTCAATGGCAACTGGATCAGCATAGGGGGCCATTGTTTGTGTGAGGCGACTATATGGCGATTTTTTGTTCTCCTCCTGGTACCTCCTCCTCCTCTCTCTCTCCTCGTGATACCTGGCTCATCAACAGACCGGAGCCGCTCGGCAGCGATGGCCAATTTACGTCTGACTATAATTGTAGTGTAGACGCCGTGTTAGTTACTGCATACTCACCGACAACTGTCGTTTGACGGCGGACTTGACGGGGCCCCGGGTGCAGTTGGAGCTGTTTGGCTGCGAGAAAGAGCGTCCCATGGACCGCGGCAGCGTCTGACCTGCGACTTCATCAGCGGACAGGAGCCGCTCGGTCGTCGTCAGTTTACACTCGACCACTGTTGCTACCGCCATATTGGATACTCACCGACAGTTGTCTCTTGACGGCGGGCGGCGTGGATGCAGGCTTGACGGGGTGCCGGGTGTAGTTAGAACTGTTCGGCTGCGAGGACGAGCGGCCCATGGACCGCGGTAGCGTCTGCGACTTCATCAGCGGACCGGAACCACTCGGCAGCCGCCGTCCGGCCGTTGTCAGCTTACGCCCGGCCACTGTTGCGGACGCCATGTTAGATTTCATTCTTCTAATTTAAACTAAGTTCATATGTAACATGTCAACGCGCGATCAAATTTAAAAAGTAGTTCTACTAGCGTTTCAATCGCTACCGGAATTAAGGACATGAGACAAATTCAATTTGTTAATAGGTATTACATTACATGTTTATTGTAACTTATTTCTTCAAAATTTGCGGGATATTGATATCGGTTGAGTCCACGTTGAATCACTCGTGGAACTAGGTACACTAAAAGAGTTCAGATGACAAGCGCTAATTCGCGTTTCGAATGCTCGTCTATCTGTTTTGGTAAAGCCTAAAAAAAAATGGCCGTAGTCTTAATGCTCAAGGGCCATATCAATTAGAACTATGGCACAGCGTAACAATAACAGTTAGTGAGGAAGCTCTGTCGTAAACAAGGCAACCTCGCGGCGCGGTGCTAGGTGGGGGGTCAAAGCTGTGGCACAAAAATTAAGGCTAAACTTGGCCTTGTGATGAAGTAGGACCTACCTGGAACCCTTCTATTTAATATACAGTATTCAGTCACACAATAGACAAAATGAAGTGCAAAAATGACGTCAGATCTCTAAGAGTCTGTTCAAGTAAAAGACAAGGCTACTTCTATACATTCGAGGTCTTGTCTAATGATAATGAGACCATCAATGTAAATTTTCAGCAAATTCCTTTTTTTCGGCCTTAGAAGTAGCTGAACACTTTAGTACTTTATCACTTTCAATAACGAGACATATTTCAAACTTCACAGTAGGTATAACTGGTTATTACGACAAAGTATTAAATAAATATTAGTGTTCAGCAACTTCTGAGGCTGATTGTACATCATATTTGGTATACAAGTTAAGTATGAAGTATCTTTTTCTATTTATTTTTTTATTTTCTTCAACTTCATTTTTTTTTTATTACTTTTACGGTCATCCCGTGAAACCATATATTTCAAACTAAATACAAACTGAAATATAGATGCTCAGAAAAAACCCCAGAAAAAAGACCAATGCTGGGAATCGAACCCAGGTCCTCAGCGTTCCGTGCTGCGTGCTTACCCCTACACCATCACTGGTCTAGAAGTTAGCGACGAATCTTTCCCATACATCGTACACTTCAGTCTGTTATAATCACATTTAGGCAGTGATAAAGCGCATCTAGATCTAGAGTCTTTTGTAAAAGTTGGCCTAGTAGCGCCATCTCTTGGTCCAGGTGAGCGGGTAGCTCCGAAGGAGTGTTGAAGTCTCTCGGTAGAGGGCATAACATAGATGCGCTTTATCACTGCCTAAATGTGATTATAACAGACTGAAGTGTACGATGTATGGGAAAGATTCGTCGCTAACTTCTAGACCAGTGATGGTGTAGGGGTAAGCACGCAGCACGGAACGCTGAGGACCTGGGTTCGATTCCCAGCATTGGTCTTTTTTCTGGGGTTTTTTCTGTGCATCTATATTTCAGTTTGTATTTAGTTTGAAATATTTGGTATAATAAAATAAATTCAAATAATAACAACAAGGGAAAAAACCAGGACTATTATCATACTAATGATTAAGTTCGTGCGTGTGTTTATTACTAGGTACTTCATGCTAAAACGGCTGGACGGATTTGGATGAAATCCGGTATGTAAATAGCAGGACGTCTGAAACAACAAATAGGCTACTTTAAAAAAAAAAAAATATCATGGGACAATTCACACCAATTGACCTAGTCCCAAAGTAAGCTTAGCAAAGCTTGTGTTATGGGTACTAAGCAACGGATAAACATACTTATATAGATAAATAAATACTTAAATACATAGAAAACATCCATAACTCAGGAACAAATATTCGTGCTCATCACACAAATAAATGCCCTTACCGGGATTTGAATCCAGGACCTCTTGCTTCGTAGGCAGGGTCACTACCAAATAGGCTAAAGCGGTCGTTAAAACCCGACTCCCGGTCGACCCGGTCGTTAGACTTTTTATCCCGATATTCCCACGGGATCCATGTAAAATCCCAAAAACTTAATCGTTAAGTCTATAAGTACATGACATTTTGCACGGGTGTTCGCCATACAACGTAAATTAAGACTATTTAATTATTGGGAATTCTCATGGGAGTTGAGGCATCGTCCTAAGAGAACGTGATTGCGCGATCATCGCAGGAGGCATCGAAGGAGGCAAAACTCTTCCGAATGCTGTAGTAATTTTCAGATGTCAAAAAAATGAAATCTCGTCAATTGAGTTTTCTCAACTGCCCGCAACTTGTTTACCAAAGAAAATAAATGCTCGGTTACCGCTTACGAGTCGTTATTTTAAATCTTATGAAAACGGGACATTTTTGCATCCCCGACTTGTTGTCCGGGACAACGGGACAGAGTACCAGAGCACCGGACAGTCCAGCTCAAAACGGGATGTATTCACATTAAGCATGAACCACCGTGAAGAATGAAGATAAGGGTCATTTCACGCGGGACATTTCATTGAGAGAATACCCACGTCAACGAGCGACGTGACGCGACGCGGCAAATTTCATTAGTCAAACTATTTCCCGTTGACGTAGTTGGATGTTACGAAAATCTATTGTTCTAATTCTCTTGACCATGTGGCTATTCAGAAGAGTGAAACAAGCACCGCACGATACGAACTTTGAATAAGGATCGACATCCTTGTGTGTCAACACACCACCAATCAACTGACGTACTTTTTATGAGCTGTCAAAACACAATACACCCATAGAGTTTGAATGGCAATAGCAACTTATGACGTCACTTGTTCGCCAACTCAATCTACTAACTATTTATTTGTTTTAAGCAATCTCCACATGTGCCGGGGCGGCGGGGAGCATCCACTCTGGTTGGGCCCATGGCCTGTGGGGGTTGACTGATCGACTGGGGGGGGGGGGGGGGGGGTCAGCAATTTCCACATGTGCCCGGCGGTGATAAACGTATGGGCTGCACGACCGTTATGGTTCTCCCCTGTTAACCCTGGTGGTTAAGGGGGAGAAGAGTCGCGGATGGGTCCATGACCTGTGGCAATTGACTGACATACTGGCGGGGTAGGGGTGGTGAGGTGAACCCGCAACTAGTTGCGGGGGATCCGAGACAGCGAGCCCACTCGTGGGTCCGCAGAGAGGACGGCGTCTTTTACGGAGGCGAACCCAAGCTAAGTACCTGCTCTGTCCCGGCGGACAGGGAAAGGTGAGGGGGAGCCTAGTGGGCGGAAGCGACCGTGATTTCGGTCCACTCTGCTTTCAGAGCAGGACATGAGGGCGCGGGAGCTAACGTGAGGGCACGTAACCCCGGCTTGCAGGGAACGTGGGCATCTGCGGAGCCACGAGGAGTAAACCTCTTTAAACAATCCTTCACCAGCGGGGGAGGCCGGGGAGTGCCGAGCCCGCGTTGCACGGTGTCGACAGAGGTCCCCCATCCCGGGGCGGCCGGTGGGCGTTGCGGTGACACATTTTGCTCCCGTGGCGTTCACAATGGCAACGAGGGAATCCGTGTGGTTTTTAGCCCCACATACCTGTTTCCCCGAACGGAGACGATGCATAAGATGCATTCATTTATTTATTTATTTATTTATTTATTTATTGCGTTTCACATTGTACATTTGGTGTTACAAAATAAAATACAGCTTCAATGTGAACCCTGTAAGGGCACAGCAACAGTAGGACAGATACGCATTTCATTACTTTTATATACTAAAACAGTGTCAGCATAATTATAAATTATTATTTAAAACATTATTAATCATTTTTACAGCTAATTTTTTTTTTTTTTACATAAAACTGACCCGTGATTGACCACTATCTCACCTGATGAAAAGTGTAGATGAGGCCAAAGGTGTACCTCACTGGTTCAGTAACAACCTATTCACTCTAGCCTTGAAGAGACCTAGGTTGTATTTATCAGGAAATACAGACGACGGGAGCGAATTCCATTCTTTAGCAGTTCGCATTAGGAAGGATGACGCGAAGCGCTTCGTACGGGCCACTGGAATACTAACCACATAAGGATGAAGACGCCCCCCCCGCCTGGATGTCCGTTGGTGAAATGGAGATGGAGGAATTAAATCATGTAATTCCTGCGCACACTCTCCAAAATGTATCCGATAAAAAACAGACAAACAAGCAACTCGACGACGGTGCTCGAGGCTCTGTAGCCTACCACCGATTGACGAACTATCACCAATGCGTCTTCGGGCTCGATGCTCCACTGAATCCAACGCCGCCAACTGATACTTGGCAGAACCGTCCCAAAGGTGGCAGCAGTATTCCATACATAACCTAACCTGTGCTTTGTATAAAGTAAAAAGTTGCTCCGGCGTGAAATACCGTACCACCTTATATAAAATACCAAGTTTCTTAGCAGCAGTTTTCGCCCTGGACTCAATGGCCGCGCCGAAGTTGAGATTAGATGGCACGCTCAGTCCAAGAAGCTCAAGGTGGTCTTTGGGTGGTAAGGATAAATTCTGGAAAGTAGGAGCCAAAGTAAATGGACTCCGCTTTGCGGTGAACAGACACGCCTGTGTCTTGGCAGCATTAAACTGGACCAAGTTGGCCGATCCCCAGTCGGACACGGCCTCCAAGGTCTTATTCGTCCGTTGTACCATAGCTTCCCTGAGTGATCCAATCTCGTCACCACTGGCTCGGCTGTTAGATAGGTACCTCTCCGTGACTGTGCTGTCATCCGCGTACCCATAGATACCGGGTATGAGCAAATCGTTGATGTGCAGCAGAAAAAGAGTAGCAGAGAGAACCGATTCCTGAGGCACCCCAGCATTAATGGTCATGAGATCCGACGAGCAACCGTCAATGACGACTCGTATAGATCGATGCTTCAAGAAATCAGAGATCCAAGAGCAAAGGTCAGCAGGGATCCCGTACGCAGAGAGTTTGCCAAGAAGGCCCTCGTGCCAGACCCTATCGAACGCCTTTATTAAAATTAAAATTACAATTTTCCACACCAAAAAAAAAAGGCCTAGTATAAGACCCGCCGTGACTCGCCTATAAAGCTATGGTGGTCTAGTGGTTTGACCTATGGCCTCTCAAGCAGAGGGTCGTGGCTTGAAACCCAGGCGACCTGTGAGTTTTTCGGAATTTTTGTAAGAAATTACATTAGAAATTAAACATAATAATATGCTTTACGGTCAAGGAAACATACACATGTGAACAAAATTAAATGGATGCCTTTGAAGTTCCCAATCCGCACTGGGCTCGCGTCGGAACTACAGCCCAAGCTTTCTCTTTCTGTGAAGCCTGCGCCCTGCAGTGGGATTATACAGGCTGGGATGATGATGATGATGAAAGCCTGACCCTCTCAGCCTCGTTAGGATCAAATTACTCTGAATCAATACGACATTTCCCTGCGGAAGCCCTCCAGAGCGGAAAGGGTGCGCCACCGGCGACCTGTGACAGCTCTAGTCATACGGAAATTGGAGTGTTTACGGTTCAATGGACACCCCTAGTTATTCCGGTTATTGGGATTTGTTTATGTTAAACACTCGCTCGTGCGTCTGTTACAAAAACGGAATGGAATTTTTTGAACACGTGTTGCCCGCGACTTCGTCCGCGTAGAATTCCAATTTGTGGTAAAGCTTCTTCATATCTTTCATTGTATAAAAAAAAAACCGGCAACGGCAACATCCATTATTATTATCATTTCATCATCATCAGTATCAGTTAGTGAATATTATAAATCCCGTTTATTCACTATCCCGTGGGAATTTCAACAAATTTGTCCTTATTCTATGCAAATTTTCGCTTATATTTATCCCGCGGAAATTTTGCATTTTCCCCGAGAAAAAGTAGTCTATGTCCTTCAAGGTGTAGCTTTCTACCGGTAAAAGAAGTTTTAAAATCAGCCCCGTAGTTGAATTCACTTATTTTCTTTCCCGTGTGAATTTTGCTTTTTCACAGAGAAAAGTAAAATAATGGTTGGTGTAACTTGCTATTGGTGAAAGAAATTTTCAAATCAGCCCTCAAGTGATGTTCACTTCTTTCTATCCCACGGGAATTTTGCATTTTATCGAATAAATAGTAGGTAGCCTAGCCTATACCAACAAAGGATAGTGTAGGTTTCTATTGGTCATTTTTTTAAAACTCAGCCCCGAAGTTAAATTTACTATTTTCTATACCGCGGGAATTTTGCATTTATCCGAAAAATAGCATCCTATGTTAATCAAGGACAGTGTATCTTTTCTATTAGTGAAAGACATTTTAAAATGAGCTCCGAAGTTGAATTTTTTTTTCTATCCCTTGGGAATTTTGCATTTTCCCGGAAAAAGTAGTCTATGTCAATAAAGGATAGTGTAACTTTTTACTGGTAAAAGATTTTTTTTAATCGGCTCGGAAGTTTCAGTGATTATCTATCCCACAGGAATTTCCAAAAATCCTGCAAAAGTTTTTATGCTGTTATGTATGACCATTTATGTTTATACTGAATTTGAAAAGTTTAGTAATTGTAGTTACGGAGATAGGATCCAGTTGATTTGAGTATATAAATCCTGATTTATCCTTATCCCTTGGGAATTTTCAAAATTATTGAAATTAGCTTTATACCTATTCTAATGGTCTACTTGCATGCCCAATTTGAACAGTTTAGTAATCTTCGTTATGGGGATAGGGTCACTCTCGATTGATGAAATATATACATCCTGTATATTCCTTATCCCGTGGGAATTCCGGAAAATTCTTTCTTATCGGATGCCTACGTCATACAAAGAACACATCCTCCAAGTTTCAGGTCTCTACATACAGCGGTTTAGGCTGTGTGTTAATCCGCCAGTCAGTCATTTAGGACTTCCAGGACAAAGCATTTTATATGTATTTGCATTGCACCAAGCTTTTATGCGAGTTCAACAATGATGTTTGAATACTCAATTCGATTTTATTCGAAAAAGGTTGAACTCACATAAAAGCTTCATCATCATCATCATCATTTCAGCCGTAGGACGTCCACTGCTGGACATAGACCTCCCTCATTGACGCCCAATCATTACGGTTGGAAGCGACTTGCATCCAAGATTATTTAAAAGCAAAAAAATTTCGGGGGTGTCGGTTGGATGCGACGTGGTTCAATTGGGGATGTCTATTTTTTTGCAATGTATAGTAAATCGAAAACCATTTCGAGATAAATGCTTTTTAACTCGTTTGCTGTAGTTATTTAATTTTAATATTACGTAATGAATTTATAATATAACAAATAAGCAATGACCTTCATTTGACATTGGTGTAAATTGCGTGACCGGTTCAAGTCGTACTTTATTCTGTGTGGTTAGGAATTCTTCACAATTTACGCGTGGATTATACTACGGAGTTTGATTTGGACCCGTTGTCTGACATCTAGCACTTTGACAGTGCCAGTAAAGTGACACAGTGTATATGTAGTGTACCACTACGCAAAAAATAATTAAAGGGGTTGCCTTATCGTACGCATTTAGATAGATTTAGAAATTTGGCATTGTGGGAGCCCTCAATTATAATCTGAAGTCATCAACTAAAATAGTTTCAATAATTAATTTTGAAAAAAGTAGAGAACTAAATGACAAAATATTGAAATTAGTTTCTTATAATTGACTTTTCTATACAAAAAAATATAAAAACCATGGGTATTTTTTTTAGACATCCCCAATTGGTAGAACACCCGTTGGGGCGCATACCCAGGAGACGTGGGTTCGAATCCCACCGGCGCACCCGAAAGACTTTTTCGCTTTTAAATAATCTTAGATTCGGTGAGCAGCCGCACTGCTAATAAAGTAAATAAGACTTGCATCCACCCTGAACCTGCGGCCTTCACTAAAACGTCCGTCCATCTCGTTGGTGGACGTTCCACGCTGCGCTTGTAAAAGCAAAAGCTTGGTGAAATGCAAATACTTATACATATAATTATTATCAGAGATCAGATCAGGAAGTGGTTGACAAACGTAGACAAATGGTTTGCAAAATTTGAAGTTTCGTTTCGTTTACATTGTGTCAAAATAAAAAAAAAATTAAATCAAAAGCACTAAGGAGTATTGATATCAACTTCGAAGCAAATCACCCCCAAAATAACTTTCTAATCCTTTTTAACCCCGTCAAGGGATGAATTTCAATAAAATACGAAACACGTCTTCCATCAATTCTGTTACAGAATGTTTATGCAAAATTTGAAGTAGATTGGACCAAGGAATCACGTTGTCCCATACAAACTTTGCCCCCCTTTTTTACCCCCTTAGGAGTAGAACTACGAAAAATCCTTTCTTATCGGATGCCTGCGTCATACAAAGAACACACCCTCCAAGTTTCAGGTCTCTACGATCAGCGGTTTAGGCTGTGCGTTGATCCGTCAGTCAGTCAGGACAAAGGATTTTATATGTATAGAAGATAATGCCTGTATAGATTTAGTTTTGTTACTCTTTCATGCTTTTTTTAGCCGGACGAATTTGAATGAAAGGGTCTAGTCTAGTCGTGTATGTATGGGTGTCGGCCCCAGACGCCAAATTGATTGCTGTTTTGGACTTTTGGCACTTTATTTACCCAAAAGCAAGATGCTATTTCACCAAAAATTAACCCTAAAATGCTACAAGTTTTCGAAAAACTTAAAAAAAAACAAGAAATTTTAAAGATTTTTAAACCATTACTTTCATACAAACAAACTTACGGCACTTTCACACGGGCAACGTCCCGTTTTTTGCGGGTTCGCTATATGCTACTAAACGGGATCCTGCAAAAAACCGAACCCGCAAAAAACGGGACGTTGCCCGTGTGAAAGTGCCGTTACATACGATCGTTTCCAGTTAAATTATAGTTTGTAAAAACACTTTAGAAAACTGAAATTTCGCTTCATAACATTTACAAGGGATTAGAACAGATTTTCGGAAATTTAGTTCTTAACCATGGTAGTTTGTAAAATTTGAAACTTTGACTTACACACAAGTAAACAAACTTACGCACGACCTTTGAAAGTTAAATAAAAGCTTGTTAAAAGAAAAGTCTTTACTGATTGACAGCCCAAACTCCTTTTTAGATAACTGAATTTTCGCTTCAAGGGGATACTTACCTATGTAATATCAAAATTGGTAAAGAGCTTTCGTCTACAGAGGCACTTCAAATTTTGCGCAGACGAAATTGCGTCCAAAAGCTAGCAACATTATACTAGTACTACTTAATAGGTAGACCAATTAAACATTAGTTAATCTGTGTTAATACTATGGCTAATGTCAATTAAAGACTGTAAAATAAATTTGAGACGCTGCTGCGCTGTGATAAGCAGTGTTGCCAAAGCAGATTTTCAACTGCCGTATTAGACAAAATCAGCCTAGGAATTTGAAAGTTTCGTTTTTTTTCGGTCAGAATTTGTGTCACGTAGAATAGCACATCTCTGGTGGAAAGTCACCCTTACTCGGGCGTACATTAGCTGCGCCCACACTGAACATTTTGCCCATGTAGAAGAACACTGACACAATTACAAATTATTGTCATTTCAAAACTAAACTTCATATAAAAAGACATACAGTTTAGTTTTGAAATGACAATAATTTGTAACTGTGTCAGTGGTCTTCTACATGAGCGATTTGATTCGCGCCAATTGTACATGAAGTGGCGTGAAATTATTTATATCAATAGCGTTTTAATATCACGTTTAATGTTCCATTTGTAATTTCAAGCCTACAATTCCCATAACCGCTTCAAAGAAACATTGAAGGTAGTAATGCGTGTAAGGTTTGAGTGACTAATAAGAATAATCAGATATACGTAAAATGAAATCTCACCGTTTATTTCTTCTTGTGGTAAGTTCAGTACTAATTTATTTTGTGAATTTGAGTTTTATAAGTGACTATAGTATATATCTTCTCAGGTGAATTTTCCGCTTCGAGCCCTTACATTAAATTTGAACCTTAAGGTACTATGACGATACCGTTTGTTTTGAAAGATAAGGGCTCGAAGCGAAAAGTTCACCTGGGAAGATCTACGAGGGGCGTACTTTTAATATTACGATTTTAAATACTGGCCGGTAAAGCTAATCTATCTAGCTGATTGCTATGAAAAAAAAACTAACTGTCTTTTGTTTAAAAAAATATACGGTAATTTCTTTGCAATGCTATTGAGTACGTTAGCGAAAATGGAGAAAATTGAACTGCGCGCCGTTATCAAATACTTGTATTTGAAAAATTTTTCTACGGACCAAGTCAATTTGGATTTGCGGGACACTTTAGGGTCTAATGCTCCTCCGTATTCGACAGTCGCACGTTGGTGCGCCGAATTTAGACGTGGAAGAACATCGACAATGGACGACCCCCGCTCCGGACGCCCTACTACAGCAGTAACTGAAGAAATTGTGAAAAAAGTCGAAAACTCAGTTTTGGCGGATCGTCGTGTCACAGTTCGTTTTATTGCTGAAAATGTAAAGATTTCAACGGGGAGCGTGCATAATATTTTACATGAACGCTTGGGTATGAAAAAGGTATCTGCGCGTTGGGTACCAAGAATGCTTACTGACACGCAAAAACAAACGACTAGAGATTTGTCAAGAAGCTTTGAACCTGATGCAGCACGACCGGGAACTTTTTTTGGCGCGATTTATAACAATGGACGAAACATGGCTCCATCATTACGACCCTGAAACGAAACTGCAGTCTATGACATGGAAAAGGCCATCATCTCCAACTCCGAAGAAATTCAAGGTGAGCCCATCTGCCGGTAAGGTCATGGGCTCTGTTTTTTGGGATGGTAAAGGGGTATTAATGATTGAGTATCTCGAGCATGGAGCCACTATTACGGGCACTTTATACGCCAAACAAATAGCAACATTGCGCAATGAGATTCGCGAAAAACGGCGAGGTAAACTCTCGAAAGTTGTGCTGTTCCACCAGGACAATGCCCCGGCATACAAGTCCGCCGTTGCAATGGCTGCAATTCGTGATGCTGGGTTCGATATCCTTAAGCATCCTCCGTATTCACCAGATCTCGCTCCCAGTGATTTCTACCTATTTCCGAGATTGAAACAATACCTGAGAGGCCAGAAATTTGAAGACGACGAAGCGGTAGTCGCTGCAGTACAAGATTTTTTAAGTACTCAAGATGAAACCTTTTTTAAAAATGAAATTTTAAGTTTAGAAAAAAGATATACTAAGTGTATTATGCTAAAAAGTGACTATGTCGAAAAATAAAATTACATTTAGCAAAAGTTGTTTATAACATACTCATTCTCACTTTTTATTGAACGCCCCTAGTATACATATAATAAATCTGTAACAATTCGGTGTCTGTACATTGAAGATATTTGAGAAAAACTGTCACTAGGGCTATTTATTAGAGCAATAGAACCCAAAACAATGATTTTTAGAATTATTGTCTGTTTGTCTGTTCGTCTGTTTATCTGTTTGTCTGTGCGTTTGTGCGCGCTAATCTCAGAAACGGCTTAACCTAGAAGGATGCGGTTTTCACTGATATGTTGGTATTTTCTTGGATTAACATTTAGTGTTTGTTTCATTTGAATCGGTTTACAAATAAGAAAGATACGTCTATTTTAAGATTTTATCGAACAGTTTTTAGAAGAATTGACTGGCAATCGCTCGCATTGACTTCCCCGAACGCAGTCCCATCTGGAGGGCACGATCTCGCAGTCCACGCGGACGGGAGTCGCGGGCACAGCTATCTATATACTAATATTATAAAGCTGAAGAGTTTGTTTGTTTGTTTGTTTGAACGCGCTAATCTCAGGAACTACTGTTCCAATTTCAAAAATTCTTTTAATGTTAGATAGCCCATTTATCAAGGAAGGCTATAGGCTATATATCATCACGCTAACACCAATAGGAGCGGAGCGGAGCGGAAGAATGTTTCAAAATCGGGGGTTTTTGAAGTACCTAAAACTTCTATAGGCACGCTTGACTTGGGAGTTCGGTGGTGAATGTGAACGCGGGTGTGCGGGTGGGGTTCGGTGGGGGGGGGGAAGGGTTGGGGGGTATTTTTTTTATATCGAGGAACTAAGGAGAGCCATAATTGATGAAAAAGCGAATTGGATAAAAAAAATAAGCTGCCCAAATTACTAATTCCACGCGGACGGAGTCGCGGGCAAAAGCTAGTTTATACTATAGCTGCTGTCCGCTTCACGACAATATTTAACTCTGCGCGGACGTCTCAGGCAATAACTACATAGTCTATCACTATTATAAACGCAAAAGTTTGGGATTATGTGCGTGCGTGCCTGTATGTGTTTGGAACTCCTTCACGCTAAAACGGCTGGACAGGTTTGAATGAAATTCGATATGCGGATAGCCGGATGTCCGAAATACCACATAGGCAACTTTTTATCCCAATATCCCCACGGGATCGGGATGAAATGTCGAAATTAAGACGGTGTTTTTTACGCAACGTTATATAAGTTTTGAGAATTCCCGCGGGATTTTTTTACGGAATCCCGGAATTTTAATTCAAATGTCAGATCTAATAGATAACGTGACCAAAGCCGCGTGCACAGACTAGTAATAAGTAATCCAGTACCAACTTGTAGAATCAAACAATGACCGTTAGAACAAGAGAATCCTTGTGTCGATCCTTTTGTCTATTATGCGAGAAATTTTGTTGGTTCCGTGAAGCAAAGCAAATTCGTTCCACACAAGATGAAAAGACGATATTACATAACTCATACCAATAAGGAAAATAAAACAAGAGTTCAACTACAATGTTCGTATGATTGCCACGCAAAAAAAAATATCAAAACGTTTAGGTATTCTGCAAGTAGACCGCAAAGCAAAGGGCTCTTTTTAGGTACATGTCACTTTTTTAAAAACTACCAGCGCTTTCGGAAGGACTATCATTAAAATTGCCGAGAAGAATGCGCCGCAAGAATCATGGCAGAAAGTCATGTTAAAAAGACAAGCAAGTAAAGGTTTCCCGGATACTTTATTTATGATCAGGAACTGTGATCAGATAATTTCGCAGTGACCTTTTACTGATTGTCTATCTCGTTCGCGCAGAACAGAAATAGGTACTTCCGCCCCAGACGTCAGCTTGCCATTTTCGAAACAAATTTGCTTGCAGCCGTTGAAGTTTTTTTGTATGGATTGGTATGGACAGATGTCTAGCCACTGCACGCAAACTGGGCCTTTAAGGGGCTTAGCTGGCGTCTGGGCCGATGGTACATTGCCGTTTTAGATGCAATGTTCAAGCGTGATAGCGATATGTGTGTAGGTACGTGAGACAAATATAGCTAACGGGTCAAAATTCTTTTCAGTGCCTAAAATAGAGATGAAAATAAATTATTCTCTAGTAGTGTTACGTCAGTTTTCAACCGAGCCGCCATGTATATTATGAACAAGCTATTGCCCGCGACTCCGTCGACAAATAATTTGTTTTTCGTTATCCCGCACGAATTATGGAATGTTACTGGATAAAAACTATCCTATGTCCTTCCCAGGGTCTCAAACTATCTCCATGACAAATTTTATCTAAATTGGTTAAGCGATTTAAGCGCGAAGAGGTAACACACACAGACAGACAGAGTTAGGTACTTTCGCATTTATAATATTACAATTGATACACCGCTCACTGTAGTGATTGAAAGTGCACTGTTTTAATGCTAAAAAAGTTAAATTTAAATTAATTACACAGTAATACTGTAGTCTTATGGTTTTGCCTTCAAAGCCTCGGGCTATATTTCAGCGCCATCTAGATTTAATAATCGAACTACAAAAACCGCGGCCGATGCGTACCTACTATGGCGACTGCCAATCCAGTCTATATCATCCTTGGTAATACGTAAAATGTAGACAAGAGAAATGTGCGATTTGAATACACAATACAATACAATACAAATATTCTTTATTGATCACCGAAAACAGTACAGTGACATTACAAAAATAAAAATTCAGGTAGACAATAGGCGGTCTTATCGCTAAAAAGCGATCTCTTCCAGACAACCAATTACTCAGAAATTAATAAATATCAACAGACTAATGTAGGTGACAGAAATAAGAGAAACGCAGTATTACTTATAGACAACAAACAATAAAAACAATACAAATATAATATAAATTATATAAATAAACAAATACATTCAATATAATACTTATACACTACATATACTTAATAGACCGTACAGATATCAAGGGAAAAATCGAAGGGTGCAATTGACTGTTACGAAAAGACCACTATTTAAATACCTATTTACTTAAATTCAAAATTCCTACAAAAAATTCACTTGATCTCCTCAAATCTATCGACGCGGAATCGGCTAACTTTATGTCAACGCAATAAGGCTGCGTTCAGACCAAACCGACTGTCGGTCGCCGAATGTGAGCGTGCGTTACGCAGTTTATTGTATTTCCATACATATTCACATATTATTGTGTGTGTCATGAACCAATAGAAACACTTCATTTAAAAGGTCCTAAGTGAATGAAGTGTTTCTATTGGTTCATGACGCACACATCCCTCGCAACGCATTCTCGCACATCTCTGGTGGAAACGCAGCCTTAGCTATGCGTAGTCGCCGACATAAAATACCGTACAAAATAACGTTCACACTGGGGCTCACATTCGGCGGCCGACAGTCGGTTTGGTTTGAACGCAGCCTTAGAGAGAAAAGACGTCGATCGCCTCGGCTACGCGAGCCGATGGAGCCGAGCTAATTGACGTCTTTTTCGCTCTTATTGCGTTGACATAAAGGTTTTTCCGATCGGCTGAAGCCGATTCCGCGTCCCTTATCGGGGAGTGGGGGGGGGGGGGGAGACCCTTATCGGGTTTGATCACGCAACCCTTTAAATATGACTAATAAAACTATTTCTTTATTACGCGGTGTGTGAACTGTAAAACAAAGTGCGATTGGGTGCGAAACTGAATACACAGCATTGATGTGTTACAATATGGTCATTATCATTAGTCATTCGTTAACGTCAAGGGTCAGTCTTACGGAAACAAAACGCGATCACACCAACCGCACCGGACTGACGTCACCAGGACCACGCTGCACCCCGGTAACGCCTGTGTGACCTACAGGGTTATTTGTAATTCACTAGCATCCTTTTAACCCTAAACTCCTACCACTTAAACAAATGTTTTTTGTTTTACGGCTTTTGTCATAACTTAATATTTTTGGTGTAATAAAGTTTTGAAATTTTGAGATTACCTCTTATTTTTACGATACTCTGTGTATTTGTATGGAAAAAAAGCGCTTCATTTTAAAAAGTCGTAAAGCAAAAAACATTTGTTTGAGTGATAGGAATTCAGGGTTAAGAGGATGTCAGTGAATTACAAATAACCCTGTATAAGCATCTTTATTTTGGCATCATGTTTTGATAAGAATATTTTTTATTTTTCAAATTTAAGTGTAAAATTATATGTATAAACTCCAGACGTGAACTATATCTTGGAAGATTCGTATCTATGTACTTAACTTATCCGATATTCAACTAAGTATAAAGAAAATGTTGTGTAATAGAAATAATATTAATAATTGGCGCTGCCTGCCATTTCATCCGGCGCCGGGTCAATACCCTTGGCGCCTGTGAGCCGCACACTTCGAACACAGAGGCGCTACTACGAAATTCGAAAATCGAAGTTCGTATCGTATTATCCCTCTCACTCTCGTGTCAAATCATATTAGCGTGAGCGGTATGGCACGAAACGAAGTTCGAATTATGCACTTCGTGGTAGGGCCTCAGGAGCGGCGCGGCCCTGTCGGCTACGTCTGACCTACGTCAACGTCATCCCAAACGATTTTACAACTCATCGGCTTCATGAATGAAAAGCAAAACTGCGTATAATATGCGTACATAATATATAAGGAAACGGAGCCCGTGGGTAAGACACTGCGTGTAATAGAAGGCGGGATAATCAAAGCATTTCTTAAGTCGACTCCGGTACTTGCACACCGCCCAGTTTCTCGCACAACAGTGGTAGGTACCTATTCAAATCAAAATTCAACCATCAAATTTCCAGTTAGGTTAATTTTAGCCACCAAAAAATTACTTAACCGAAAGTTAGACGGCTGATCTAACTTACTTATAGTTTAAACACCCTTAACTAACAATAAATGAAAGGTGTTCGAATTGCCGAATATCCAGGTCAAATTGTACAATGTGTGGTTGGTGTGGGCCCGTCAACATACCGTGGGCGTAATTTTTAAACGTAAATGCTACAAGCGAATAAGAAATCTTCGTATTTGTGTCAAGGCACTCCCACACGGCAACTGGTACGGTTATGTAATGGCGTCTTAACATATTCAAATGACATGTGACAGAAAAAGCAAGCACAGTGAACCCACGTGCAAAAAAAGCCAATTGTGAAAGGGTTAGACAAGTATTGTTGGAGTTTCAGCTTTAGAGTCATTCAGGAACTGGAAACCCTATCTCTATGCTTGAGTTGCGAGTCACATTATGGTGTACCTAGTAATAACACTGCATGAAGTGGCAAGCCATGACATTTGGGTTCAAGTCCCCGTTAGAACAATTAAAATATAATGCTTTTAGAAACTTAATAGAGCAAACATAATAGAGACATAATGTGGTGTTAAATAAGTGGTTGTAATGTCTTTAAAAACTTTCGCAATTCAAATAACTCCAAAGCCAACCGTTTATGAAAAGTATTATTTTGTATTAGGGTGATTTAGTGACTCAAAATTTTAATTAATTTTGCAGTAGGTTAAGTCAAACGAAGCTAAGCATTATGAAACATTATCGCCGAGAACTTAGCCCTGTCTATTTCACACTGAGGGTAAATGAAAAAGATGGTGTCAACCCCACAATGAGCTAAAGACAACTAGTGTCAAAATCAAGAGAGAAGATTATGAAACTGTAAAATAAAAATGATTTGATATTTGTTTTTAAGCTTACAATTCAATTGACGTACCATATTCGTCACGCATACGCTGCGTCAATCGGGCCGATGTTGACAAGTAACGCTAAGTTCTCCGTGATAATATAGAATGGAGGGCATTATTGGTGCTCTACCTTCGGTTGTTGCCTTCGTTTGACCACTGTTACTATCAGTATGGGCGAGCAACGTGGTCTTGGATTTCTCTAAGGGCCTTCGCACCTTTAGAGGGGACTCCGTTGGCTTATTCTCGCTCCGCTCTGGTTCAACCCCCAACTTACTGAGGGCGACTAGGTTTGCTATTCGGAAAGAAATTATCTTAAAAACCCTTTGTGGTCAAGTAAAGTTGATAAATGTGTGGTGTCTAAATAAAAAAAGCTTAGCATGCAACATACAGCCTTCACATTGGAACTTAAAAAGACAGCATTCGAAAATAGCTTGAAATGTCAGTTTTGAGACAGTTTTAGAGTTGATTCTACTGTATTCATATTCCGTGACACATGTTGCTCTAAATTTGAAAAAATTGGCCTTAATATATCATTATATACACCGTGAAATTTTAGTGGTTGTTTTCCCGAAACGAAGTGATTTAGTATCGATTGTACAATCGATTTATAATTACTATTTTGACTAGAGTCAAAAATCCAATTGTGAAAAACGAAAGTCGAAAATGACCGCAAACCAATAGTAACGCTTCGTTGGTACCTAACCTATCGTACGATCGTACGCTACTTGTACCAACGAAGCGTTACTATTGGTTTGCGATCATTTTCGACTTTCGTTTTTCACAATTGGATTTTTGACTCTAGTCAAAATAGTAATTATAAATCGATTGTACAATCGAAACTAAATCACCTTGTTTCGGGAAAACAACCACTAAAATTTCACGGTGTATTTTTAGAGGTAAGTCTGCAGTAAACATATAATTTATCTGAAATTTAAATAGGTATAAAATGCAGTCGGACTCATTCATTATCTTTCAGTAAGGCTTGGCAGGATGCACTGCACATACCAAGTTATAATTTACTTATCTGTAGTGACATACCATTAGCATTCAAAAACATGCCCTTTTGTGTTCTGTGCTAAGCCAATGCACAATAGAAATGATAGTTCTTCTCTCAAATAATAAATCCATTCAATAAACACTACAAAATTACAGTGAAATTTAACAGAAAATAGTTCAATCTGATGGTTTAATTTGAAAATCGGTGTCCATTATCTAAAAAGCTAATGAATGCCCTAGAGTTCCTCAAGGCAGTATTTTATGGCCAATGTTGTTTTCATCATACCAAATTGCTAAGCTCAAAATAAGATGACATTCTTTGGAGATACCACATTCTCGTTTTTAATTTACTTGAATACTGTAGAATCAACTCTTCATAGCAAAATAGATGGGTAAATATATCATCATACCAAGGAAGTGTAGACGGTCTTTGGCCATGCCAAGGTTGGTCTTCATTTTGTCATGGAGCCTCTGGGCTCTCTGCCATGCATCCCCACGGCCACCCCAGCAGTCAACCGCAATGCCTCGTTCCAACTCATAGATGCCTTTCTTGTAGAGCTCTATTGCTAGCTCTTTCTGACCTGTGTGAAGTGAAGGTGTAAGAGTGAAGAAAAATGAAATTGGTGCAGGTGTGTTTCATTACATTTTTAAAAAATTTTTGTGTATTCTTTAAAGGATGAAATAAATGTAGTTGAATTTTATAATGCAAGCTGATATAATTTGAGAACAAAATTTTTTTTTGTAATTTGCTTTGTTGCCTTATTACAAATATTTAAAAAGGATCAATCTGAAGACAAAATACTAATAGACATTGTAAAATTACTGTCAGCATTTTTGGCAGAATAAATTAAAAATGACTATATTCATATTCTACTGAACAAAATTTTACTACAGGCTTATTCACTACCCTTTGATAAGTCTCTTATATCTTATCTGCATAGTATTTAAATATACCTTCTCTATTTATTCTTATAAAATAAACAGAAATGGAATCTTTAATATCTGACATATTAATAGCAGGAACTATTGGTGAAGAATTCATGGATTACTAAAACTAAATAAATAATATATTTACATACCATCATCACAACACTGACTTTCTAAAACAAATAAAAAATAACTAGATAAACTAATAAAAACATTTAATATAAAAAATACAGCTACAAAACCTTTATCTACAACTTTTTTTAGGATCATTAATGAACTCCAAAAAAAAAATTATAATTGAATTGCAGCAGTTAAAATTGTTGGAATTAGGTAATTTTTTGGGCAATTTTTAATTTTTACATTAAATGTCTTAAAATTATGTTATATACATCTCTGCAAAATTTTGTATATATCTAAGTAAAGATTTTTCACATACAACAATGTTAATTGCTACAGTTGATTAGTGACCTGCTTTGAACAAAACTTTTAAATACATTCTGTGAAATAAAATGCACAATTCTCAAGATATTTTGACAACTTATAAAAAAAAGTTTTAAACTTATGGCAAAATTAATTATTTTCTTACAAAGTAATCAAATTTATTCAACTATTGGCCTTAAATTAAAAAATGAAATAGGGAGGCTATACTAAAATTAAACTTTTGTGTACACTCTCTTACCTTCATTCTCTTCATCAATCTTCAAAGCTTTTGAAATATACTCAAAAGCTTTCCGATGGTGATGCTTCTGCTTGGCAAGCAGCGGGTCCCCCGGGCCCACATTGTGCGTATAAGACATCTCGCCAGCTATCTCCGTTGACACAGCACCGTCTTTCACCACAACCTCTAGGTTATATTCACCATTCTTATTGGGTTTGTGCATCAAACGATGCGACGCTGAGTATAAATACTTAAACACTATAAACAACTGATACAGCAGTGATCTTAGAATATTAAAAAGTATAATGATGGGGAAAGAAACAACGTAAAGGTTCCGTTTGTGTACAGAAGGCGGCGGGTCATTTCGCAACGCAGACACCTTCGCTAAGTCCGCATCAGCCTTCTTTGATTTTCGGTTCGGAGACCTCGTTGTTTTACGTGATAAACGACCATTTGAATCGTCACCCGAAACCATCAAGAACACTGTTCACGTTTCAATCGATCAACACCTAGTCTCCATACAAAGGAAACAAAGAAATGCACGGTTATTGTACTACTTCACTATTCTAAAAACAGCAACAAAAATTTCTGACTGAACGTGTATTGACAATTTTGACGTTTCTGTGTGACGTGTGGTAAAAATGTGATTATAATGAGGGAGAGACTCGGCTTTTGTGAAAGTCGACACGTGACAGAAAAAAATATTGTTTTAATGTTGACAGTAAAGTTTGACGTAAAAAAATAAACTGAAAACTATTTTAGTCAAAGAAGTGAAACATAATTAAATATTCAAAAGTCAGTCAGTCATTTTCTATTATTGTTTAGAATTTAACCCACATTTAACCTGAAAAGTAAAAAATATAAAGTTGGGGACTATTATTTTATGAGTCTGGCAATAAATTTGACGTTGCGTTTTGTTTTAAATTCACAGTGCATCGTATTTTATACTTTCATAATAAATGCTGTGTGTTTATAACTCAAGAAACAGTCATTTATTTTAGTACCGTATTGACAAGTAGGCATAAAGTACTATAAAATTCAAGTTATGTGAGCAAGTGAAATAGGTAGTCATAATTTATTATTTGCAAAATCGAAACGTTTTGACAACTCACAACTTGAATACTTCCGTCCGCGGCCGCAAGCAGCTGTTCGACACTTTTTCTGCAGTGATTTGGATCGATGTAGCCGACTTTCAGGAAATTGCATCACATTTCCAGCTGTGCACAATCTCAGTATTCATAACACTACCTTATCAGTATAAATTCACAGTATCGTCGTTTTATCTTAGGTTAGTACGTGTGTTTATAAAATTTCGCGTCAAATTTTTTTTTATTTAACTCAGAACAGTCTTTATATTCTATGACTCAACTCCGATGGCATCTTACAGCGTTCATTATAAAAATATCCAAGATTTAATTAATTCTTGCTTTATGTCTGTTGTAGTTAGTATCAGCCGAGATCATGGCAGACGACAAAGCACCTGAAGAACAGTTAAACAATTTAACAGTGAATGACGACGATGATGTGGTTGATCCATGGAACGTGTCTGGCAAGTCAGAAACTGGCATTGACTATGAAAAGTTGATAAGTAAGTGTCTGTTTATAATATACATTACTATTCTGCATTACAGTTTTTACACCACAGCTCCAAAGATTGTGATGTTGGGCAAAATTAAAAAGAGTGCGGCTAAATTACGACCTGTAATGGTCGACCCTGAATGAATGACAAACCCTCATGTAATTGCCATTTGGGTTTGAATAGAATTGTCAAGTTGTACATTATTGTTGTTCGGTTTGAATCTACAAATATGGCTACATACACTAACCAAACCCAAAAACATTTGGTGTCTGGATCCTAAGACTTTTAGTGGTTAGACTTAACCCTTTTTTTCTCTACTTAGACATTGGCAAAATACGCCTTGCTAAAGTAGCAAGGGCGAAAGCCAAGAAAAAAAAAACCTTTTGTATGCCAGAACGCAGATCCGCACCAAATTTAAGGCTTTTGTATTTTTTTTATAATCTGAAATATTGGTTCTAAGTATTTGAAACAAGACTAGAATGCAGGTTTTTATTTTACTTTCAGCATACAAGAGGTTAAAATCCAAAATTTGCCTTAACATTTATTCGCAAGTTAGTCTATTGGTGTTAGATAACACAGGGAAAACCAGCAAGACTTGTTTATACATTTGTAGCACTTGTTATATTGACATCATTAATGCTTTTTTTCCATGTTTTCAGAAAGATTTGGCAGTTCAAAGATAGATGACGAAGTCATACAGAGGTTTGAGAAGGTTACGGGAAAGAAAGGTGAGGTTATTGATTAAAAATCATTTTTCAAAAATATTACTAAGCTAATTGCAAAAAGACTTATAACATATTGCTTTAGTCAATAATCAAGAGCCACCCAAGTTTTCATGTGGCTCAGGGATATGATGATTTTCCCAATGGAGCTACGTTCTTTCAGGGCTATTTTCATTGATATAATAATGTACATAATATTAAAGACACTTATATTTGAACAATCTCTTCATGTGTGTCATATCTTTATATTGGCATTGGCAAAATACTCCTTGCTAAGACAGCTAGGACAAAAGCCAAAAATAAAACCGGCTAAGTGCGAGTCGGACTCGCGCACAAAGGGTTCCGTACCATCCTACTAATAATATTATAAACGCAAAAGTTTGTAAGAATGTATGTATGTATGGATGGATGTTTGTTACTCTTTCACGCTAAAACGGTTTGACGGATTCTGATGAAATTTGGCACACAGATAGTTTATAATCCGGATTAACATATAGGATACTTTTTATCCCGGAAAATTGCATAGTTCCCGTGGGATAGCGATAAACAAATTCTTCGCAGGAATGCCAAAACCGCTAGAGTTACACATAAGTAATGTATGATGGAAATGTTTATCTTAAATAGTCCTACAAAAAAGCCCGCCACAGTTTATATCTTTTGAAATTCCCACGGGGAAGGGAAATATCTAAACTTTCTTTGTTTTTTTGTTTATAGCAGAATCTCTGAAACTATTGAGCCGATTTAAAAAATTCTTTCACTACTAGGAAGCTACACTATTCTTGATTGACGTAAGTTACTTTTTATCCGGGAAAGTTAAAAATTCCAAGGGGATAGAAATAAATTAATTCAATTTCGTAGCTGATTTTAATAATTCTTACATATTATGTGATATGACTATCCCCGATTAACAAAAGCTACTTTTTCTTCGGGAAAATACAAAATTCCCACGGGATAGAAAAAAATAAATTCAACTTCGGGGCTGATTTTGAAAATTCTTTCACCAATAGATAGCTACAGCTATTTCTGATTAGACTACTCTTCTTCGGGAAAATGCAAAATTCCTGCGGTATAGAAATAAGTGAATTCAACTTCGGGGCTGATTTTAAACATTCTTTCACCAATAGTAAGTTACAGTATCCCTGATTTACACAGGGTACTTTTTTCCGGGATAATACAAAATTCCCGTGGGATAGAAAAAACTGAATTCAACTTCGGGGCTGATTTTGAAAATTCTTTCACCAATAGAAAGCTACACTATTTCTGATTGGTATAGACTACTCTTCTTCGGGAAAATGCAAAATTCCCGCAGGATAGAAGTAAGTCAATCCAAATTTGTGGGTGGTTTAAAAAATTCTTTCACTTATAGTATGCTACAGTATCCCTGATTGACATAGGTTACTTTTCTACGGGAAAATACTAAATTCACATGGGATAGAAATAAGTGAATTGAATATAGGCTGATTGTTAAAATGATTTCACTAATAAAAAGCTACAATGTCTCTGATTTTCAAAAAAGGTCAAAAAAGGAATTTCTATCCTGCGGAAACTTTACTTTACACTTTCCGGGATAAAAAAGCCTGTTTCAATCAGGCACAGGCCTCCTCCCAGAACGAGAGGACTTGGACAGTAGATTTGGGAACTTCACACCCACAATTGAAATTCTTCTCAGGTGTGTGCAGCTTTCCTCGCGATGTTTTCCTTCACTATTACGCTCATGGTAAACTTCAAACGTAATTTACCACATGAATTCGGAAAAACTCAGAGGTGCAAGCCCGAGCTCAAACTCACGACCCTCTGCTTAAGAGTCCATAGGTCTGACCACTAGGGCACCACGGCTTAGCAGCTATAGAATTCACTTATTCCTATTCCACGGGAACTTTTCATTTTCCTGGCATTATCCTGTGTGCTATAATTCATGTAATAAACTACCTGTGTGCCAGATTTCATCCAAACAACCTAACGTTATTGTCTTCGCGTACGAAGTCGCGGGCAAAAGCTAGTTATCTATAAAAATGCCAAAAAATCACGTTTGTTGTATGAGAGCCCCGTTAAATATTTATTTTATTTAGTTTCTTAGTAATTGTTGTTATAGCGGCAACAGAAATACATCATCTGTGAAAATTTTAACTGTCTAACTATCACGGTTCATGAGATGCAGCCTGGTGACAGACAGACAGACAGCAAAGTCTCAGTAATTAGGTCCCGTTTTTATCCTTTGGGTATGGAACTCTAAAAAAAAGATAGAGCAAACAGAATATAGACATACAGATACAGAATGTTCATAAACTCAACAATATCTAGACCGGGGGATGGTGACACAAAATAGTGGTCATTTGTACCAGTATGGCGGTTCTTCAGGGGTCTAATTAGAATTACGTAATGACAAAAAGGAAAATGATGGTCCTAGCGCTGGTACCGGCGGCCCAATCGCGTGGGCGTTAATCGAAAGTGTTGGATAAATAACGAAAATTGAACGATTTGTCCCACAAAAATTCTTGTATTTTCCGATAGTCGATAAAAAAACAGAAGGCTGTAGCGTAATGCCATACTTCTCCGGTGTGACTTACAGCCCGCCATACCGACGCGAACACGTCAATTTAAAAACAAAAATTCAACCATTTGTACCAAGCTAATTTTTGCACAGCTAATAATCGTCGAGTAGTCCATTCACGAAAATCACCATGCCATACTTTTCTGACGGTTCCAAGTGGGCGCCATACCGCCAAGAAGTAATTTTTATTTTTTTTTGCAAAACGATTTGTACCAGTATTGCATTTGGATTTTTGGAAAGTACTTGATAAAATGTGACCGTTTTGTCACTTGACATGGGCTATTTTTCCAGAAGTGGTATAACTTGACCTCTTGCCAGGTACTAAGATATCATTGAGTTTTGGGACAGCCTGCACAAGGTATATCAAAATTTTCAATTTAATCCACAAAACACCAACTAAACACTTCAATACAGTACTAAAACTTACATCTTTTGAACATCACACATCGTTTTTGTTACAATCAAAACTGATTCTTATGCGGATGCGGGTAGGTTAATTTCTGTACTACCGTTGTAGTCTATAGACGACGCTGGCGTTCAAAAGGTTAACAAAGTGTCATCCATCATCATCATTTCAGCTGAAAGACGTCCGCTGCTGAACATAGGCCTCCCCCAAGGCTCGCTGAACAGATCGGACCCGTGCCATCCGCATCCAACGCGATCCGACCTTTAACCAGGTCCTCGCTCCATCTTGTTGGAGGCCTACCTACACTGCGTCTAGCGGTCCGCGGATAATTTATTTATTTAGTTTAATAATTTATCTCAACATTTCAGCGCATCACTTCCTTCGGAGAGGCATATTCTTCTCGCACCGAGACATCCATAGCATCCTTAACCTGGTGGAAGCTGGCAAGAAGTTCTACCTGTACACTGGGAGGGGGCCATCCTCAGAGAGCATGCATCTTGGACATCTGATTCCTTTCATGTTCACTAAGTGAGTTAACTTATAAACAAAATTTTAATCTCATTGTAATCATAGTTATCGCTCAAAATGAAATAAACATATAAACAGCAACAACTGATATTGTTGTTGAGCATGCCGAATTTTTTATGTGTTCGATTTTTGTTTGACAAATAGGTACTTAGCAACATAACATATAAGGTATTTGTACGGTCTACATTGACGTATTGCGCGCTCAGCACATTTTTTTTTTATTGTGAGAGGGAGGCAAACGAGCAAGCGGGCCATTTGATTGTGTAAATTATTTAGTTCACGTCACGTTTAACACTCATTCATGTAACGTGTGCTTATCAGTCAGTTCTTATTATTACAAAGTGACTCTACAGTTAAGCAACAAACAGTTCTACTTGGTGTATGAGCAATAGCAGCCGGTACAGTATTAATTGGTCTGATTAAATCAAACACATAACAGATTTTTCATCACACTTGCTCGTCAATGGTGTTATTCCATGCCTGTATACTAAATGTCAAAGGCCTAATTTGTTCTTAAGGGAGTTATGGATTTACGTACAGTTTTTCTTCCCAAGGGAGTTCTAACTTTAGTTTTAAAATTTTCAAACAGACTAAGGAAGTTTCAGCCAGCCAACGTTTTATTTATATGTTTAAAATTTAGCTATACTTAACCCAATTTTACTACACAAAACTTGTCTATGCTTCATGAAACTTCGTTATTTTTATGTTTTAAATTTATATCAAATAGTTTTGCAATAATTTTAGTAAGTATTTTTGTAACATGTTGGCAGAATGTGGCCGTATGGCCATTCGAATTCTAAACACAGTTTACATTATCTATGGTAGATGACTTGAAAAAAGTGACAATCTATATTGGCGGGTAGCCATTATTTATTTAATTTAAGTGCTTAGAGACAAAATAATTTCATTTTTGGATTTTTTTTCCTCGCAGTGTGATGAAAATCATTGTGTGTATCACGGGCAGTAAGGGGATTACAAACTCGAGTCATTAAAAGCCCTCCGCCTCCGGCGTCGGGCTTCTAATAGGCTCTCGTTAGTAATCCCCTACTTGCGGCCCTTGATGCACAATGTACTATGGCATTGGCATGCTCATCGACGATAAACATTTTCTTAGGCAGCAACAAGACCCTTAATTTTTTCTATAAGTGACACTTCTAGCAGCATATTGCCGAAATTACGCGACCGAATTACGCCTGCAATGCTGTTTTAATTATTAGCGACATTTGCCGAAATGACGTCACACTGGATCTTTAGCCACCTTTTATAACTTATTCTACTGTGGAATTGACAACATTTCATATTTTTAAGACTATAATTTGATACGTTCTCTGTATTCTGTTTGGATAGAGAAAGACGCTGATAGTTTTAAATTTTCACTAGGATTATTAATTAATTTATTACAAACTTTTTATGATGTGCTTATTCTAAAATGGCGTAATACTTACACACGTTAGGGGCCTCTGCAGCAATATATAGCAAGTGAACTAATTCTATTTTTTTTTTAGATGGCTTCAAGATGTGTTCGACGTGCCGTTAATCATCCAACTGACGGACGACGAGAAAGTTCTGTGGCGCGACATAAAGGTCGAGGAGGCTCGGAAGATGGCCCACAGTAATGCTATAGACATCATCGCTGTGGGTTTCAGCCCGGAGAACACGTTCATATTCAACGACTTGGACTTTATTGGGTGAGGCTATAGTGCGGTCGCGGAGTGCGTAGAATATCGTACAATGACCTTCGCTACTTGTGTCCGTCACTCACGCGTAAGGGTCTCCCCAAATCTATCGACATGGAGTCATCAGCCGATCGGAAAAACCTTTATGTCAACGCAATAAGATGGAAAAAGACGTTGATCAGCTCCTCTCCATTCGGCCCGCGTAGCCGAGCCGTTCGACGTCTTTTTCGCTCTTATTGAGTTGACATAAAGGTTTCTCCGATCGGCTGAATCCGTTTCCGCGTCCATAGATTTGGGGAGACTCTAATTTGCGTCGCATTAGTACAATTTCAAGTGTGTGGAGCGCGAGCGAGACTATTAGTAAAATACTACAGTAAAATTACTGTTTCGGGAATGCATATTGAAAATTTCGTCGTACCTATTTACTAATAGGGATGTTGGCACCACCAATCAACTGACGTACTTATTATGAGCTGTAAAAACACAATTCTCCCATAGAGCAACAAAAAATGAATGACCAATGGCAATAACAACTTATGACGCCACTTGTTCGCTAACCCAATCAACTAACTATTTATTGGTTTTAAAGCAAGAAAAAATCTAATAATGCATTTAATCGAAAATAATCTGGTTTTCAGGGCTAAAATAAAAGCGTTTTTTTACTGGAGTCTTGTCCTCGAGTTATTTTTAATGGCGTCAACATCCCTATTGGTGAATTGTCCCGTGATATTTATTTATTTTACCCGTACCTATATCCTTCTTTTCCAGGCAATGCCCAGCGTTCTACCAGAACATGCTACGGATACAGAAGTGTGTGACCTTCAACCAGGTCAAAGGCATATTCGGCTTCAACGACTCAGATGTTATTGGAAAGATCAGCTTCCCAGCCATTGAGGCTGCCCCGGCTTTCTCCACTAGCTTCCCTTTTATATTCGGTAATCAAGTGGTGAGTATCTCTACTTGGCATTCTGATATAATCTACAGCACAAGAATAGATATCGCCACTACTATGCAAAAAGCTCATATCTTAAATCGATGTGTTAACCAAAGTGAACCCTAAAGTTAACCATGTAAAGTTCACTTTGTAGAATTATCAATCGATTCGAATTATCAGTGACGATTGGACCAAATTAATAAAATGCGAAATTAGATTCCTAGGCCACTTTAGAACCATATCATAATGGATCAATTGGTTTATCTTCTACGATAATGATTATAGCTCGGTGTATGTCATGATTTCATGATGATATCTCGATCTTTGCGAACACGTGTTAAGAGGGTTTATACCTGCTGAGCTGGCAACGTTGTATTGTTGTTAGTTTTTCTCGATTATTCCATAAAAATTGAATGAAAATTAAAAATGTTTTGTATACAAATTGTTCTAATATATAAGTTAATGTGTCTACTGCAATAATAATTCGTGATAAGACTTTTATTTTCTTTAAAAACTAACAAATTATTACCTAACGGTTTTTAAAGAAAATAAAAGTCTTATCACTAATTATTATTGCAGTAGACACATTAACTCATATATTAGAACAATTTTTATACAAAACATTTTTAATTTTCATTCAATTTTTATGGAATAATCGAGAAAAACTAACAAAAATGCAACGTTGCCAGCTCAGCAGGTATAAACTCTCTTAACGATAATGAATAGGAAAAGGGTTTGCTTGTGTATTAATAACTTGAATTGTCACTATCCGTTTGTCAAAACTTCTTTTTCTTCTCGTGTCATGGAGCGAAAACGTTTATGAACTCTTTACGTTTATAACATGTTGCGACCGGAAAGTTGATAATCCTATGGCCCGCTCTGATATTGTAGATAATTATCTTGTAGTTAATGCAACAAGGTCTAGAAAATCGAATTGGTTGACTTGTAAATTTGCCAAGTATTCATTTGGGAAATGGAATTAGCGCGATAACTCGATAAGTGTCTTGGGAAGTGAGCTTTAACGAAATTTTTTTTTTTTCTAAACAACAGTACACCGAAGGAAATGCACATGATAACATTTCTATTCCGCGCCGCATTACTGATAGCTGTATATTTAACACTTGAATTGATCATCGCAGGATCAACGACCGCTTTAGCCTAGTTGGTAGTGACCCTGCCTACGAAGCAAGAGGTCCTGGGTTCGAATCCCGGTCAGGGCATTTATTTCTGTGATGAGCACGAATATTTGTTCCTGAGTTATGGATGTTTTCTATGTATTTAAGTATTTATTTATCTATATAAGTATGTTTATCGTCGTCTAGTACCCATAGTACAAGCTTTGCTTAGTTTGGGACTAGGTCGATTTGTGTAAGATCGTCCCTTAATATTTATATTTTTTTATTTTTTTTTTAGGTACCGTGCCTGGTGCCCTGCGCGATTGACCAAGACCCGTACTTCCGTATGACCCGTGACGTCGCCGCGCGGCTCAAAATGCCCAAACCGGCCTTATTACACGCCTCCTTCCTACCGGCCTTGCAAGGCGCACAGCACAAGATGTCAGCAAGTGATCAAAATGCGTCTATATACCTGAACGACACCGCTAAGCAGGTCAAAAATAAGGTAAGACCGACAAAAGACTAGCGATGATTCGGAAATGTTCGGGTTCGGGGTTTTGTCGAACGCCGACGGAGATTGCTGAAGGTTAAGCTCGCTTTATTCCTCGTTTCCTGCCGGCCTTGGAAGGCGCACAGCACAAGATGTCAGCAAGTGATCAAAATGCGTCTATATACCTGAACGACACCGCTAAGCAGGTTAAAAACAAGGTAAGACAGACAAAATACTAAGTGGTAACATCGGAATTGTTCTGTTCCGAGTTTTATCGAACGCCGACGGAGACTGCCGAAGGTTAAGTTGCCTAAGCTCGCTTTATGCTTCGCTTCCTGCCGGCCTCGCAAGGCGCACAGCACAAAATGTCAGCAAGTGATCAAAAGGCGTCTATAAACCTAAACGACACCGGTAGCAGGTCAAAAACAAAGTAAGACAGACAAAAGACTAGCGATGATTCGGAAATGTTCGGGCTCCGAGTTTTGCCGAACGCTGACGGAGATTGCCGAAGGTTAAGTTGCCTAGGCTGGCCTTATTATATCCCTTCTTCCTACTGGTCATGTAAGGCATACAGCACAAAATGTCAGTAAGTGATCTGAATGCGTCTATATACCTAAATGACACTGCTAAGCAGGTTAAAAACAAGGTAAGATAAACAAGATAATATCGATAACTTCGTTAATGTTCGCTAATATTTGGGTCCTACCGTAGCTGAACGTTGGCGTAGATTTTTATTTACATAAATCTGACCCGTGATTGACCTCTATAATCTCACTTGCCTATTCACTCTAGCCTTGAAGAGCCCTGGGTGTATCCAACTAGAAATACAGGCGTTGGGAACGAATTCCATTCCTTAGTAGTTCTTATTATTAAAGATGAAGCGAATCGCTTCGTGCATGCCAATAATATGCTAACCACATAAGGAAGAACCGGCGACCGGTTTAGCCTAGTTGGTAGTGACCCTGCCTACGAAGCAAGAGGTCCTGGGTTCGAATCCCGGTAAGGGCATTCATTTGTGTGATGAGCACGAATATTTGTTCCTGAGTTATGGATGTTTTCTATGTATTTAAGTATTTATTTATCTATATAAGTATGTTTATCATCGTCTAGTACCCATAGTACAAGCTTTGTTTAGTTTGGGACTAGGTCGATTTGTGTAAGATTGTCCCCTAATATTTTTTTTTATTTTTATTTAAGAAGATGCTCCTTCCGCCTGGATGTGTGTGTGCGTTGGTAAAATGAAGATGAGGGAATTAATTTATTAATTTCAGAATTTGTTTGTAATGCATTCCAGATCAATAAATACGCGTTTTCGGGCGGGCAACCGACGGTCGAGGAGCACAGAGAGAGGGGTGGGAACACCGATGTGGACATCTCATACAAATATCTCACTTTCTTCATGGACGATGATGAAAAACTTGCACAGGTGAGTCTTTACAGTATTACGAAAAAAGGTATAACTATAAATTAAACATTTTAAAAACCCCCAACACAATTTGGTCACACATATGTTTCAAAATAAAGTAAATGCCCATTGATCCCATTATGCATTTTATTACATACAAACTGAAAAATGGATGCACAGAAAAACCTCAGAAAAAAGACCAGCGCTGGGAATCGAACCCAGGTCCTCGGCATTCCATGCCGCGTGCTAAACCCCTACACCACCACTGACCAGTCTGACCATAGGTCAGACAGTGAGTGACAGTGAGTCGTGTAGGGGTTTAGTAAGCAAGTCCCAGCGCTGCTCTTTTTTCTGTTTTTTTTTTCTGTGCATCCAATTTTCAGTTTGTATTTAGTAAAATGTGATGGATTTCACGGGAACCGTAAAAGTAAAAAAAATGGAGTTGAAGAATAAAAATACAAAAAGATACTTCATACCAAACTTGCCCATTATGCGTCTAAGATCTCTTCCGCAGCTAACAGAAGAGCTGATACTTTGAAATGGCTGAACCAATTTTGATGAAACATGTCTATAAGAACCATCACCACGAAACCGGCTTCCAAATAAAAAAAAACGCATCCAGATCGGTTCACCCGTTTAAAAGCTATGATGCCACAGACAGACACACACACGTAGCGGTCAAACTTATAACACCCCTCTTTTTGTGTCGGGGGTTAAAAATGGAAAATTTCATGAGACAATTTTGTTTTTGAAAGAAGGTTCTTGGGTTAGGTTAGTTTTATCCAAATCCGTTTAGCCGTTATTACGTGATTAGATCCAAACAGCTTTACAAACTTTTTCATTCATAACATTAGTAGGATAGGATATATATCAGTTTACACACGTCCCACTGCTGGGCACAGGCCTCCTCTCAGAATGATGAATGATGAATGATTGGTCTGCAGTTTCCACGCGGATCCACGCAGCATTAACTTGAATCGCAAATATTTTGTGCAAGCTTTCTCACAATATTTTCCTTCACCAGAAAGCTCGTGTTAAATTTCTAATCTGACTTCACATATGAATTCCGAAAAAATCTGATGTATCACTGTAACTATAATGATAATGAGTGTCATTTTCGCAGATTAAAAAAGCCTACGAATCCGGGGAGCTTCTGACGGGAGAGCTTAAGAAAATCGCAATAGATACAGTGACACCCGTCCTAACGGCGTACCAGGCGCGGCGGGCGCTGGTCACGGAAGAAATCCTCCAATCCTTCTTCAAGATAAGGAAGATCAAGTTTTAAACTAAGCCGGAATAAATATTTATTGTTACTTTCGTATTTTTATCTAAGGTATCCTTGGCTCTTATTTATTTCTTTAAGAAACAAACTATAATACAGTTAGATTTTTATGGATGACTTACAGTTTCCAAAAGAAAAAAATATTGAAACCTTACATTAAAACTAAGGTAAACCACCCAGCTACCGCCCTCGCACCTCCTCGCTTTGTATAAACCCTTAACCTTTCAACTCCTGCCGGCTACCGGGGGAGTCAGCGAAAATAGTACTGTCAAGCCAAATGGAGCCATACGCAAATATTCATAATGTTCTTAGGTTTTGACAGTTTTGGGTGCACTTATTGGAGCATATTGGAGCATACTACCACAGAATCAAAAGCAGCTGTCGAATACATACATACCTGACAAAGTATATTTTTAAAGCTAGTAGTATTTTCAATAATTACAATGGAAATTATGACGTATAATGAAACCAATAAGGTTCAATTTCCAACTCGGTACATGTGGTTGCTAAATCGCCTCTACCTTAGTAAGGGTTAAGGTGAGTTTCCACCAGAGTGATATGCTGCTATGCTGTAGCTTTCAAGCTACGATACGAAACTATGTGACCATCCACTACACACACAATAGGCGTTCGAAGAAGATGCGCTATGAAGATCAGTCGCGAGGAAGATGCGCTGCTGGAGCAATGCGATGTATCGATAGTAGAGCCCATGCCATAGCACACATCTATAGCACGCGTCCACAGCATGCATCAAAAGTACGCATCCACAGCCCCTTCTTACCTGTGGTACCTACTACCGTTGGTTTTACTGGTAGTACCACGGGGACTATTTTTTGCCCATATCACTACCATAGTACTAGTAAACTTGGAAGTGATACGTATTATAAAACAGAGGAAACTGTTGTATTTGGGGCATATAATGCGTAACGATAAGTATGGTCTGCTTCAGCTTATTATCCAGGGGAAGATACAAGGCCGCAGACCACCTGGCAGAAGGCGTACCTCCTGGTTAAGAAACCTTAGAGACTGGTTCGGGATGAGTACCAGATCCCTTTTTCGGGCTGCAGTCTCTAAAATAAAGATAGCTCTAATGATCGCCGACCTCCGGTAGGAGAGGGCACTACTCGTACTGACTGAGGCACCGACTTCAAACTGGTACAGCCACGAGCTTTAATTTGGGACCCACTTAATGTTGACAGTCCTGTCATATTGTATAGGAATTCAAAGGATTTTTTTCGTAATGGGTCCCAAATTAAAGCGCGCGACCGTACCTAGATTAAGGCCAAACAAAAAAGGTATTATTTTTTGCTTTTCAGTTTTTTCGGTGGTTTATTTTTTTATTTTATTACAATTTTTATTAAATAAAATTTGTCAAGTCATATCCTTAGACATGGCGTTGACGCTTTTCAGGTTGGCTGATGTGATAAAGTCATAATTATAAATAGCATTGCGAGCATCCATTTTTTGTATAGTTGTTTTTGCCCTATAGGCTAATGTGACAAGTTGTACGAAGCCTGTTTCACAAATAAATTAAAAAAAAAAAAAAAAAAAAAAGAAGTAAAAACGATGCACGTATACACCGTGAAATTTTAGTGGTTGTTTTCCCGAAACGAGGTGATTTAGTTTCGATTGTACAATCGATTTATAATTACTATTTTGACTAGAGTCAAAAATCCAATTGTAAAAAACGAATGTCGAAAATGACCGCAAACCAATAGTAACGCTTCGTTGGTACAAGTAGCGTACGATCGTACGATAGGTTAGGTACCAACGAAGTGTTACTATTGGTTTGCGGTCATTTTCGACTTCCGTTTTTCACAATTGGATTTTTGACTCTAGTCAAAATAGTAATTATAAATCGATTTTAACGACCTCTTTAGCCTAGTTGGTAGTGAGTGACCCTGCCTACGAAGCAAGAGGTCCTGGGTTCGAATCCCGGTAAGGGCATTTATTTGTGTGATGAGCACGAATATTTGTTCCTAAGTTATGGATGTTTTCTATGTATTTAAGTATTTATTTATCTATATAAGTATGTTTATCGTCGTCTAGTACCCATAGTACAAGCTTTGCTTAGTTTGGGACTAGGTCGATTTGTGTAAGATTGTCCCCTAATATTTATTTTATTTATTTATTATTTATTGTACAATCGATACTAAATCACCTCGTTTTGGGAAAACAACCACTAAAATTTCACGGTGTATATTATTTAATTTTATTCAATCCACAATTTCGAAGTAATTCAAAGAGGCTTTTACTACATATAAACCTACGTATAATTATGTATTTAATTAAATTTCGTTACTTAAATATACAAATTATTGTAATGAATATTTTGTTGCATTTATATTTAAAACTGCAAAATGTACCTACAGATAGTTATATTTTAAAGAGTTGTTAACGGCTGTGCTTAAAGCATAACAATATTTATTTATAAGTTTAATATGAATTATGAATAAAGTAACATTTACATTTTAAAAGTTTTTAATTTTTGTTCAATTCTTGATCAATAACGAATTTTTTTTATCAAATACTAGCTGATGCCCGCGGCTTCGACCCCGTTCTATTTTTTTAAATTTCTTTCATAAAAACCTTCTCTTGACAATAACAAACGCAACAAAAAAGAATTATCCAATTTGGTGCTGTCAATCAGGGATGTTGCGGATGCAGATTTTTTCACATCCGCGGATGCGGATGCGGATGCGGATATGTACAAAAAACTTAAGTGTGGGTAGGGTAAAAAAAGACAGTAATATTTATCCTTTCTTTATTTAATAATAAAGTTGTGAGTGAATTACTATTACTAATTAATTATTTTAGTAATTAAATTTGAATATTGGAGCATTATATTTAATGAAAAGTAGAATGGCCGCCTTTTCGGACTCCAGTCTGTTTCGCAAGGGTTCCGCCCCTTTCTTTCTTGTCGCGACCTGCTACACATCCGCATCCGCATCAGCTCCGCATCGATTTATGCGGATGCGGATGCAGATGCGGATATCTAAATCGATGCGGATGTTCCGCATATGCGGATGCGGATGCGAATATTCGCAACATCCCTGCTGTCAATCAGAAGTTATGCGCGTACAATACGTTTACTTTTAGTTTACCACTGACAGATTGCTTGCCTTCAACACCATACAAATAAAGTACTTATTACAAAAAATTTTAAATAAAAAATAGAACCGCCTTCAAAAACACGCAAAAAATATTAAATAAAAATTTAACCGACTATAATGAGCATTATAATATCTTTCTACTAATCTGTTTGAAGTCGGGCCTCAGCACGAGCTAGCAGGAGTGGTAGAAGCCCAAAAGATAGTAGGTATAATAGGAATAATAGGTAGGTAGGTGTGATAATAGCCTCCTTGCGTCTTTATAAGAAGACTTGTACATACCTTATTGTCTATGGTGTTTGACATTGTCTGTCGCTATGTCATTCTATCAGCAACTACGTTTCTTTACCATGTCCTATTTTATTATTGAATAAAGCCAATATTCTATTTGGTCTTGTGTAAACATATATCAATTTATTCAATAATAATTTTTTTGTGTCGCCAAATATGCCCGACGAAAAAGAAAACTCATCTATGTCACGCTATTTGCGCCCCGAACGGTTTGACGTAGAACCTTCGATGACAGGTTCAGACCTCAAATGGGCCCATTGGAAATATTCGTTCGAGAATTTCATCGCACGGGAAGCTGCCTCAGCTGATAAAATACTTAAGTACCAACTCCTTGTCAATCATATCTCTCCGTCAATTTACAATATTATTCAAGCAAAGACCTCGTACGACGAAGCCATCAAATCTCTCAATGATGCTTATGAAAAGCGACAAAATACCACCCTAGCACGACATATTCTAATTTCAAGGAAACAACAGCCGGGCGAGTCAGTAGCTGAGTATTCGAGAGCCCTAAACATACTCGCTCGTGACTGCAAATTCACGGATGTCACTGCAGCTAATTACCAAAACGAAATCGTACGTTTAGCTTTCATTGCCGGGGTATCATCGCAGAAAATCAAACAAAGACTTCTAGAAAACTCCACTGACACTCTGGAGACTACCTTGAACCTGGCTTTGTCTCTAGAATCTGCCGAAAGCACTTCACAACTACTTACAGTGTCACCTTCTACATCTGCTCATGCTAATGCTGCCTCTGAAGCTCCAGAACACTCGCCGATGACCAATTTAGCAGCTACAAACGCTTCAAACAGACCTCGACCTGATTCTTATCCTAACCAAACCAGACGACGATGTTTCTTCTGTGGTGGCAGTAATCTTCATCAGCGAAACAGATGTCCCGCGTATAACGCCGAATGTCAGCTTTGTTCCAAGAAAGGGCATTTTGCAAGCGTATGCCGTAGTTCTGGGCCCAACTCACGATCTGCTAATGCTATCTCCACAGAAGATGAACAATCTCAACCTCAATCTACTTACTCGAACTTGTCTAACATCTCCGCCGCTGCTCCTGCAAGCCTAAGAAAAGCAACTATACCTATTACAGTCAACGAATATCGTGCTGATGCACTTCTTGACACCGGTAGCTCAATTAGCTTTATAGACAAAAACCTAGCTCGAATAATCAACCTCAAACAAAAACCCTGCAAGCAAGCAATTACTCTAGCATCACTCAATAATGTATCTCATGTTGACGGTCTATGCTATGCAACAATTCAGATTGGTGAACATAAGTACCAACACCAACCACTGCTCATCATCAACGATCTATGCGCGGATATCATCATCGGGCATGATGTTCTCGGGAAGCACTCGTCACTCGTACTTCAGTTTGGAGGAGACAAACAACCTCTTAAAGTCTGCAACGTTTTAGAAGCGTCAGTCCCGCCAGCATCAGTTTTCACCAACCTCTCGCCAGACATAAAGCCTATAGCTATACGCTCAAGACGGCATTCTCAAGAAGACCAAGACTTCATATCGAACGAAATAAATAACCTACTTAAGGATAAAGTAATCGAACCCAGTATCTCGCCATGGAGGGCACAAGTACTCGTTGCCGGCGGAGGCCATCACCGTAAGCGCCTCGTCATCGACTACTCGCAAACAATCAACAGATTTACTGGCCTAGACGCTTACCCTCTCCCAAGCATTGATTCCATCATAACAAAAGTGGCAAAATACAACGTTTACAGTCAAATCGATCTGAAAAGTGCTTACCACCAAGTCCCAATCTTACCGAAAGAAAAAGTTTACACTGCATTCGAAGCTTGTGGTAATCTCTACCAGTTTACAAGAATACCGTTTGGCGTAACGAATGGAGTGGCGGCTTTTCAAAGAACCTTGCAATACGTAATTGACACTGAAAAACTTAAAGGTACCTTCGCTTACCTTGACGACGTAACTGTCTGCGGTAAGGGCAAATCCGACCATGACAAAAATCTTGAAATGTTCATGAAGGCCGCTGAAAAATACAAACTAACCTTAAACATGAACAAATGCACATTTGAATCAGAATCAATCAATTTGCTTGGATATACTATCGCGCACAACGTTATAAAGCCTGACAAGTCTCGATTGGAACCGCTAACGAATCTTCCAATCCCCACTGATACTGCTACACTGAAGAGAGCGCTCGGTCTCTTCGCCCACTATTCAAAGTGGGTCGACAACTTTTCTACGAAAATCAGACCTTTAATCGAAGTTACTTTTCCATTATCTGAAGAAGCTATCACTGCCTTTCAAAACCTTAAAACTGATATATCGAAATCAGCATTAGCAGGAATCGATGACAGTGAAATATTTTCAGTTGAGACAGACGCTTCCGATTTTGCCATCGCAGCGACCCTATCACAAAAGGGTCGTCCTGTCGCATTCTTCTCTCGTTCTCTCAACGACTCCGAAAAAAGGCAACCTTCGATTGAGAAAGAGGCCTGCGCCATAGTCGAAGCTTTGCGAAAATGGAGACATTTCCTGATAGCAAGACATTTCTTACTCATTACAGACCAGCAATCTGTATCATTCATGTTCAATCAAACACATTCTAACAAAATAAAGAATGAAAAGATCGAAAGGTGGCGGTTGGAGCTCTCGTGTTTCAAATATGATATAGTCTACCGACCTGGGAAACATAACTTCGCCGCTGACGCACTTTCACGAGTATGCATGCAAATAAATACTGCCGCATCTAACTCTAAACTAGTGGAACTACACCGAAATCTTTGCCATCCAGGGGTCACGCGCATGGTTCATTGGGTCAGATCGAAGAACCTACCGTACTCCGTAGAGGATGTAAAACGGATGACGGCCGCATGCCCAACTTGTGCGGAAATAAAACCACGTTACATGAAACATCAAGGACATCTTATCAAAGCGACAGCCGCATTTGAAAGATTGAACATTGATTTTAAGGGACCAATACCATCTAACACCCAGAACCGATACATACTGACAATAATTGATGAGTTTAGTCGTTTTCCCTTCGCTTATGCGTGTAAGGATGTATCTTCAAGAACGGTAATCAATTGTCTCGAAGACTTGTTCTCTACTTTCGGTACTCCAGTGTACATCCACTCCGACAGGGGTACATCTTTCTTATCGGATGAACTTAGACAATTCTTGTCTTCCCTCGGGACATCATGCAGCCGCACTACGCCCTATAATCCCCAAGGAAATGGACAGATTGAACGTCTCAACGGTACACTGTGGCTAACGATCCAACTAAACCTCAAATCGAACAATGAAGATATAGTAAACTGGGAAAAGGCATTGCTACCGGCGCTGCACTCTATAAGATCTCTCCTGTGTACGAGCACTAACACAACGCCGCATGAACGCATGTTCAATCACCCACGCCGTTCGCAAAAAGGCACGTAAGAAGTTCCAAGTATGACCCTGCTGTACAGGAAGTCCAATTGTTGCAGAGTAACCCAGAATACTCCTTTATAAGACTGCCTGATGGGCGAGAGACAACAGTCTCCAATAGATCGTTAGCTCCTGCACCACAAGTTGACGATGACCTTTCGGATGATGAAGTTGACGACAGCCAATCCGAAGAAATCCCTGCCATTCAAGACCTGCCTGCCAACATCGATCCGGATGCAGGAATCAGTCAACTTCGGCGATCGGGCAGAGATCGCAGACCTCCAGCCTTCATGCAGGACTACGTCTCTTCGTAGAGGGGGTGAATGTGATAATAGCCTCCTTGCGTCTTTATAAGAAGACTTGTACATACCTTATTGTCTATGGTGTTTGACATTGTCTGTCGCTATGTCATTCTATCAGCAACTACGTTTCTTTACCATGTCCTATTTTATTATTGAATAAAGCCAATATTCTATTTGGTCTTGTCTAAACATATATCAGTAGGTAAGGTAGGTAGGTAGGTAAGGTAAGCATATAACAAGTAGTATAAGCGACTTCACCCGATTTGCATTCATCATCATCATCATCATCGCAGCCTATATACGTCTTACTGCAGGGCACTGGCCTCCTCTCAGAATGAGAGGGCTTAAGGCCGTAGTTCTCACGCGGGCCCAGTGCGGATTGGGAACTTCACACACAACACTGAATTTCTTCGCAAGTGTATGCAGGTTTCCTCACGATGTTTTCCTTCACCGTAAAGCTCATGGTATATTACAAATGTAATTTCGCACATAAATTCCGAAAAACTCAGAGGTGCGAGCCGGGATTTGAACCCAAGACCCTCTGTTTGAGAGGCCATAGGTCAAACTACTAGGCCGCCACGGCTTCATTACACGGCTGATTTGCATTACACGGCTAAAATACGAACAGTGGCAAGTGGCCTAACAATTAAAATCCTTGACTGTACGGTCAAGTGCAAAAATAAGTAGGTATCGATTTAATCCTCTCATCGTTATATATCTATAAGTACCTTAATTCGACGACATAAGAGCTATGGGACATATTTATGAGCAAGTTGGGTGCACCCATATTTTTACACTTGACTGTACCTACATGGAAAGAGCTTGTATAGTCACCTAAGCAACTTTGTGAGTTACTTATAGCAGTTTAAGCGGTGATGACTACGAACACTTACTATGGTAACCATTTTTTTAAAAGTGAAAAAATATATATTACTAGCTGTTGCCCGTGACTCCGACTGCGAAGAATTGAATACGGGTATAATAAAAATAGCCTGCGACCTATTCTCAGACCTACCAAATATAGTCAAAACAATCATCAAAATCCCAGCGGATTGCGTATTTATTATGTATGAAAAAATAAAAAAGTTAAAAAGCATAATTCGACCTAGGTTCACATAACATTTATTACTCCATATGGCCTCAGGAATGCGTGGTTAGACTCTCGCGGAAACATGGTGAGCACGTTGTACCTACTTACATATTAGATTTTTTTTATTAACACTCGACTACCAATCACCCTGTATTGTTCACGGCTTACACTATAAATAGGCAGCGTCGGACTGGCCATATAGTCGAGGTGGCATTTGCCAGCCGGGCCCTCACGGGCCTGGCTTGCGGGGGGGCAGTATCTTCCAATAGTAGGTATCCCATCTACCATCATCTAGTCTCGGGCCTCGCCGGGCCTGGCTTGCGGGGGGGCAGTATCTTCCAATAGTAGGTATCCCATCTACCATCATCTAGTCTCGGGCCCCGCCGGGCTTGTGGTCAGCCACCCGGGCCCTTCCGGCTCAGTCTGACCCTGTAAATAGGTACACCAATAATTTACTTTGCTGGATTGTAACCAATATAACCTTAATTACACTGAGATAGGTATCACATTTATCTCCTTGGCGTTATTCCCGTTATATAGAAACGCCCCAGATAGTTAAAAAACCGTCACCAAAACGGTAGTACAACTTAACAGAAACACGCACAAGTAAAATATGAAACGAAAACAAACAACACCCAACAATAGAGAGACAAACGGCCCTCTTTAATGAAAAGTAAGAATTCTTAACACTTGTGTACACTTTAATCGAATATGCATGACAATAGGACAGAAAAGTGGATGACACAGTATACACTCGAAACAGGTAGCTAGTGGACGGTTTAAAAGGCTTTAAAGTTTTAAATAATCTAAATAAAATTCAGCAAAGGCTCTTTTTTTTGGTTAATGTTATTTCTCACGTGTAACAGTTCGAAATGCCTACAGGATTGAATATTTAAAGCTACTTTACCTATTAAAATTTGGCGACTGAACCTATACTTAGGTAAGTAGTTCTTAATCATGTTTGAAAATTGAGAAAAACAAAAGATACAAATAAAAAATGTACAACCAAACGTACGACGACGAAGCCCCAATACCTCTTATTGCCAATTACACTGTTGTAAAAGAAGCAGAAGAAGAAGACAAGAGAGAGGCAGAGGAAAGAGTCATTCTAGAAATAGGGAGAGCGGACGACAAGCCGAAAGAAGAACTCACGTTTAGCCATAAGAAGTACGACAAGACTATATCGCATCACAGATCGTATGTGCTTGAGGATTACTCGGAACCAAGGAAGATATCTTACTTTCGGCCGCACGAGTTGGAGTCGAATGCGGAAGGTAAGGCAGTTTTAGCTGTTTGTTGCATAAACTAAGCGGTAAATAAGTGATTTATCTTAATAAACATGAAGTGCCCATCATTATGACGAAATAATATGAAAGCACAGACTTAAATGTCTGCTTTCATCAAGCAGATCTGTGATGTTTTCGCCGCTCGCTGGGGCAGATCTCTAAGTGCTGTAATGCGCTGGTTAAGATCTAAAATCATAATTTCAATAATCGAAGCCACAATTAAGTATGTGTATCCGTGGGACACGGCACAAATTCAGATCTACAAGAACATTTTCGTGGCTTTAACAACTCCCACTGGGTCGTTTCTAAGTCAGAATTAAAACAAAGTTCTTTTAAAAGTCATGTAAGATCCATGTTACCCGTTTTCAGCTTCAACATACTACCCTGAGTATAAGGAGCCGTCCCTCCCCGAGACGGTGCACTCCGAGTCTTCCCTGGATTTTTCTCATGAGTCCCAGGATACCAGCAAGTACGTGGAGGATCACGACTCCTCGCTCAACTGGAAGGAGCGCGCGTTGCAGCTTGAGAAGGGTAGGTATTTAAAGACCAGAGACCATTTTGTATAACCAATCTCTTTCTATCACCATCTTAAGGTAAATAACCCAGTGTTCGACACTTTAAATCCAATAATCAACACCCTTCTTGTCGCCTTTATTGCTACGAATGAAGACTGAAAGTGTCGGCTATTGGGGCACCGTCGGGCTCTGGGGTATGCCTTATACCGTTTGAGAGAAAAAGATAGTGAATGCGGTAGCAAGCGCTCTTGCGTTAGACAATAAGAGTATCGTCAAATGGGAAAATAAGAGACGAATTTTGAATTCAAGTAAAAAAAAAAAACAAAAGTAATTTTATTTATATAACAGGGCTAGGAATCTGATTGCTGGTGCTGGTGTTATTTTGCAGCGTTTATTATTTTTCGTTTTGCACATAATATTTAGGAGCGGTTTCACCATTCATTGATAATTATAACTGACGGATAAATATGATGCCATCTCCGTCTATTCGAACAAAACAAACAGAGACGGCATCACATTTATCCGTCAAATAAATTTGATCAATGGATGGTGAAACATGGGGTTAGAATAGTTTCATTAGTTTTATATCATTTTTTTGGCTTTCCCAACTTTAGACCGGCAACAAAAACAGTGCAAATTGTATTACATCGTAATATCTGTTTTTTATCAGCAATTTTCTCAGTGTTAGGGAGTTGTTAAACTAAGTTCCGAACGAACTTTCGGTTCCGGCAGAATATCTAAAAACTAGGACCGAAACTGGGTTTGTGGCTTTTTGCACGGCGTTCGAGAGCTAAGCAAAAAGTAACTGAAAATCGGTTTCGTTAGTGTATACAAATTGGTTGAATTTTAATAGAATTGTTATTGATCAAATGATTATAGACGCTCTTACATTTCAGAGTACAAGAAGACGGCGTGCGACCGGGAACGGACACGCATGCGTGACATGAACCGCGCCTTCGACCTTTTACGCTCCAAGCTGCCTATCACCAAGCCTAGCAAGAAGAAATACTCCAAGATAGAGTGCCTCAGGTCAGACCCCATTAATAATGTTAATACTCAAATGAGCTGTTATTTGAAAGATGACTTAAGAGGATACGATGCGCACCATTTCTCCATACAAACGTAGTCCCCTGTTTCCTCCCTGGATAATGGCTTTAGAGCCAATTTTTTTTTACTGTGTTATCTGTATCTACCATAGCTATGCCCCTATGTTTTGTTTTTTCCATATTTCAATTAACATAAGAAATATGAGCTTTCAAAAACTGAAAAAATTGCCCAATTTAAACGTCATTTTCAGACAGTCATCAGAAAAGAATCCCTCATATAAACAAAAAAAGGAAAACATACAGGGCCATCGCTAAATCTGTCCCCTAATTATTTTGAAAAAAAATAATTTTATTGGTCCAGTTTTCGAGAAGAAAACAGGGGACTACGAAATGCTGTTTTGATCAATTTTACGCGCCTATTAACGGTCTGAGCTGCAGTTGTCCCGCTCTCGCTGTACTGACACGGAGGGGTTCGGGCGAGACAGCAACATTTCATTAGAATACCTATTTCTCAAAAGTCTCACAGCCATCGTATCCTCTTAAGCTCCATATTCAATTCTGTGCATTACTACATACGTACCTATTGTCTAACGCTTCTGACCAAGGCCCGTACTTTTTATGTCGATGACATCAATTTGACGTCACGCTGCATATAGGATGATTGCAATTTCATCAATTATTAAAAATTAACCAATAGGCTACTTTCCTAACTAGTCAGTCTTTTAGATTATCAAAAAATATTGGACACGTATTTTTTATTTTGTCAATTAAACAAAAAATTACGAAGATATGGCGCGTTGAAGTTTTGCGTGACGTCACTTGTTCCTACACTTTGTATGAGCGTTTTAGGAACAAGTGACGTCACGCCTCGTCACGCGGAACTTCAACGCGCCATATCTTCGTCATTTTTTGTTTAATTGTCAAAAGAAAAATTACGTGTCTAATATTTTTTGATAATGTAAAATACGGACTAATAAGAATTATTATTTTTTTACCTAGGAAACATCCCTATTGCGACACAACAAACCAAAATACGATTACAAAACAAAAGTATTTTTATGAATATTGCATTACGTATGAACACGAAGATGATTTAGATTTTCTTTACATCAGGAATTAATGCAAGAAGGATGGCGTGGTTCAAGTTAGAGAGGAATTCTATTGTCTAAGTAATTATTGAAATGTGGTAACAATACCATTCAATAAAATGTATGTATAAAAACAAAATAAATAGTTTCATTTACGTTTCACGTATCAAGTAGGTATTTATTATTCCACGTGGGAATAGATTACTTTTGAAGTCATTTGTACAGTCAACCAATTTGATTCCTAGGCCACTAAAGAACCTTGTCGCATTAACTACTAGACAATTACAACGTCAGTGCGAGTCAAAGGATTACCAACTTTCCGAACACAATTTGCAATAAACGTAAATAGTTTATAAACGTTTTCGCCCTATGACATGAGAGGAAAAAGAAGTTTTGACACACGGCCAGTGACAATTCAAGTTATTAATACACAAGCAAATTCCTTTCCTATTCTACATCGTTGACACACGTTCGCAAAGATCGAGTTTGTCATCATGACATACATCACCCAATAATCACTGTCGAAGAAGGTAAACAAATTGATTCATTTTGATATGGTTCTATAGTGGCCTAGGAATCAAATTGGTTGACTGTACATGATTAAAATGATTGATGACTAATGATTAATAATTACAATAAAACTATATTTGGGATCATACTATATGCAGCGTGACGTCAAATTGATGTCATCACGTAACTAAACCCATGACCACGAGAACCACCACACGTGTTTCGCCTCTCTTCGAAGCATCATCAGCGGTTATTGATCCTACGATAAAGCATAAAAAACATAACAAAGCACATGCTTTGAAAATAGTTTCAACGCTGACTTAACTATTTTGCATCACTTCGCGGAGGAGCAAAATAACTAATTTTTCCATTTATTTTGACATTATTTTCACTCGTTCCAGGATAGCGATCTGCTACATCAGACATCTGGAGTTCATGTTGGCTGGTGGAGTGGCGGATGAGAACCCAGCATTCTTCGAACTCAATGCCGTGGAGCTGCGGCGGCGGCAGCAGCGGTTCTAGGCCTTAAATACCATTGACAAGAAAGTGGCTAGGAGATAGCACAAGTGGTTTAAAGCCGAGTTTATACATGCAAGAAAAATCGTGCAAGTTGCATTACATTGCGGCGCTCGATTGACCATTTCAAACTCGTTCACTTGGCGGTCGCACAATGTCAAAGTCAAAGTCGAAATTGACAAGATTTCATATTTCTAAGGCTATAATTTGATTCGTTCTCTGTATGTAAGACGCTGATAGTTTTAAATTTTCACTAGGATTATTAATTACTTTATAAAAGGGCATAACTCCAAAACTACCACACAATGGATCCATTACAATTGTCTATATTAAAATAGTCTCTATTAAAAAAAAGTGATGACGTAAATCTGACGTTGAGGCATTGAGGTTGTTATCAAATTTAAAATTATTACAGTTCTTTTTTTCTGGTGAAAAGGGCAAAGAGAACATATCTATTCTGTGGTAGTATTGTTAAATTCAGATATATTTTTTTAATTTCTTGTATTTTTTTAAACATGGTGAAATAAATTATAATAAATATTTTTCCTTGTTTAGGAGGCAAAACTCTTTTGATTCCTGCAGTAATTTTCAGGTGCTAAAAAAATGAAATCTCGTCAATTCTTTATTCAATTTAGCCATCAATTGATGCTCCTATGAACGTCGAAGAATCTACCACCGGTTCGGAAAAACCCTGTTGAGATGAATACGGCAAGAAACTTAGTTTTACTTACTTACTTTTAGTTTACCACTGACAGATGGCTTGCTTTCATTTCATTTCCAACTTTAATACCATACAAATAAAATAGCTATTACAAAATCTGCAAACGTGGGTAACAGTATTCTAAAATTGGCTTTATTTGTAGGTCGTTAAAGTTGAATATGAAATGAAGGCAAACCATCTGTCAGTGGTAAACTTTATGTAATTTTACTGTACACTGTTATTTTATTAAATAACATACATCTAAAGTATTTAATACAACTAAATTATTTAACACAGTAAGTAGCTACGCTGTTTGAGACTAGAGATCGCCATTTCCAAACATCCCTGACCATGATATAGTCATTAATTTTATAATACGCCTTAACTATTAATGTTTTCTTCACAATGGATTTGAATTTTGTACCCGTTTGGTCGGTTATTGTTTTCGGAATTTTATTATAAAAACGTATGTAACTTCCCAGAAACGACTTTTTGCTTTTAGCCAGACTGTAAGATGGAACTTTAAGCTTCCCTTTGTTTCTATGCCTTTGGCTTATCGACGTTAGTGGGAAAATCACATATGTTTTTTTCTTAAATACATGATTATTTCATATACATATGTATATACAACGACGGCAGGGTTAAGTAGAATACCTAATGTAATGCAACTTGCACATATATACTAACAGGTCTAAACTCGCCTTAAAATTCAGGCGTTACTTTGCGTTCCATGTTAAAACTAAGGCAGTCTTCCAGGAAAATAAATCTAGAGCTGAGTTTTATAAACATGAAGTTACATAGTCTCGACGCTAACGACGGATATTATGAGTCACGGCGAGCAGAGCGATATCTACCTACAGACATTTCTATAGGGTTCAAATTCGCGTTTGATATTCCGATGTAATGGCGTATGAGTGAGAAGTATTGTATTTAAGTATTCTAAGCGTTGAAAAGGTTAAAAAGTAATAATATTTTGTATTGGTGTGTGAAAAGTGCAAGTGCAATAAATAAAACTATCATATAGATTTTTCTTTTTATTCAACAAACATTAATAATACAAGTGGGTACGAAATAAATTGATTTACAAAATTCGTCTCGTACGAAATAAACGCTTACAGAATAGGAAAAAAAAATGTATTAGGTATCATCGTGGTTGATGGATTTTAAATAATTGATTGATCAAGCGTTGCTTTGCGAAGATCCACATACACTACAATAATTTCTATCTTACTTGTGTTTTACTGAAGTAGCAGTAATAGAAAGTGATAGAGAAGCAAAGTAAAAACATTGCAGTTCGTTGATGGATATTGTTATTTGGGCTAATTTTTATTTTGCTTTTTTTTATTTCGAAAATTTTATGTGGGATCTGCTCAGAATCACGAGTTTTTTCGATCCTACTAGATTAGAAGAATAAAAGTGTCCCAAGTTTTTTTTCCGTTGAGTTACCATTTTTACACGCTTTATTTACAGACTTTAATATGACCGTAACTAAATTGAAGAATCAAAAATTATATGGAAATTTTGGACGCTTTTTTTCTCCTAGTAGGATTTTACCGAAAATAATTACGACGTTCATCAAAAACTTATGTACCTACATAATAATATATGGCCATTACCGTACTGAAACTTTGTATTGATACCTACCCGTAGGTAAACAAACAAGCTCGCGCAAAGCTTATATATAGTAAGTTGTGTTCAAATCTCACATGTCAAATTTCATCGACTACTCGTGATCCGATTGACTTGAAATTTGACTTGGATGTGTGCGTGCGTGTTTGTGTGTGTGTGTGTGTGTGTGTGTGTGTGTGTGTGTGTGTGTGTGTGTGTGTGTGTGTGTGTGCGCGTGTGTGTGTGTGTGTGTGTGTGTGTGTGTGTGTGGATGACAATTAAAGTAAAATCGACAAAAAGTACACTCAGCATACCTAAAGCATACATTGAAAATATATATTTTTAACTAAAGCTTATTATGGTAGAGTTTTACGACGATCTCTATAACAGTATGTAAATCTTTGACACCACTCCACAGGAGCTATCATTGCAAGTGTCACAGGGACCACCGTACCGTAGTTATAAAGGAACTAGTGCCAAGTAAACATGGACAGGTTTTTACATTTCTCACATTAGTAACTATAGACAGGACTAGACTCGGACGTTGCTGGATTAGGTCATTAACCTTAGCCTTTCCTCTTGATTCTCCTCTCTTTGAGGTCCTCTTCTGCTTTCCTCTCCATTTCCTTCAGATAGTCGAAGTAGGCGCACTTGACGACCAAAGGAAGCTTCACCACCCCTGCAAAACAATAATAGTACATTATTGTCGTGGCCTGGATTGCCTACTTAGGCAATTGCTGGCTGAGTATGAGTATTAAACGGACGAGCTTGCGAGTCCGTTTGACTAATACGAAACCAGCAATTGCTATTCCAGCCGAGACTAATATAAAGCTTTTCTCAAAAATGGTGAAGGAAAAAAAATAGAACAAACTTTTATTAACTTAAATAGGTATCAAGAATTGCAGACCACTTAAAATTAAATGTCATTAAACACTTTCCCGCCTTTTTTCATTAAAAAAAACTGCAGGTGTATTTTTCTACCGAAAACACCACAAGCTGTATCAAACACAATAAAAAAAGTCTGGAGTTCCAACAAAACAACTGATACCGGTCATTTGAGTTGGCTGTATACGAATAGTGCCAACTTATTACCATGGCCGTTTTAACTTTTTAAAAAGTTTGAGACTCGACAATAATGGAATTTGTATGCGACATTGTTGTCGAGTTTATCGAGCCTGCAATGTTTTTAACTTTTTAATTTCTTTACTGACCATAAACTATGCACTTCACATTCTGATACGTAAAGAATAATGTCAACTTTTACGGATATTTTTGAGAAAAAGATTCTTCTTCATCATTCATCAGCTTATATACGTCCCACTGCAGAGCTCAGGCCTCCTCTCAGAATTAGAGGGCTTGGGTAGGTAGTTCCCACGCGGGCCCAGTGCGGATTGGGAACTTAACACACCATTGAATTCCTTTTCAGTTGTATGGAGGTTTCCTAACGATGTTTTCCTCTTCACCGTAAAGCTCATGGTAAATATTAAATGTAATTTCGCACATAAATACCGAAAAACTCAGAGGTGCGAACCGGGATTTGAACCCACGACCCTCTGCCTGAGAGGCAATAGGTCAAACCACTAGGCCACCACGGTTAAACTACCTTTTATTTCTGGCAGATTTATATAAATTCTCATAAAAAATGCATAGAAATTCCCAAAAATTACATTCGTTGTCTTTATTTGTGTTGAATGAAGAATGCCCAAATAAAATATCATATCTTTACATTTAGCGGTTGCGGTGTTGTTAGTTTATGTGCGTACTACACCCCCTAAGATAGAGTGGTTAACGCCAAAACAATAAACCCAAAACGCAACTCTGATAAAAACAAAAACATTTAATTTAGCCCTGAAAACCAGATAAATTTTCAATTAACTACAATATTAGATTTTTAGTTGCTTTAAAACAAATAAATTATAGATGAATGAGCTGGCAAAAGTGACGTCATAGTTTTTGACAGCTCATAAAAAGTACTACAGTTGATTAGTGTGCCATTTACCCTAATATTTATCGAGATAAAACTAGCTTATTTTGTTATGTTATTCCACAGCTCTAGGTATCAAAATACCAAATTTCATCTAAATCCGCGGCTTGTTGGCTGTCAGTTGACTCGAACGCTGCTGCAATGGTGGATATTTGCTGATTTTATTTAAATTACTTCATCAGTAATGATAACGAGTTTTCATACAAAACTATCGAGTAAGTCCAGTTTCATTAAATTGATTGCCGTCTCTAACAATCTACCGCGTAAAGATGGATTCACAACAAATCTAGATCGGAAATGAACTCTTGTGAGTAAATAAGTGGAATTGATTTACCTGAAAAGAAGTTCGTGACAAACTCCTTGTACATACTGTACAGAGGCGCTATTACACTTTCTGGATTTTCTTTTCTCTGAAACAATTAAGTAATAATACACATAATTAATTATCTATTTACTAATTTATTATTTTGTTACACAGCACTGTCAATGATATGACCCAATTATACCAGGGTGTTATCACTGCGGAGGATATTGCGTCCCTTCCGCAGTACATTAAGGCCTATTGTTAAATCGATATTAAAATATTACGGCATACCCTGCCCCTCTCGTGTGGTACAAAGACAGGCCACGGCGGGGGGAGTAGAAGAAGACTAAACGTTTGCAAAAATGATTTTCGCTTGTTATCAAGTTACGATATCAGTGACATCCGCGTGGCGCATCTGACTTTGGCCTTCTGGATTAAATAAATGCGAGTTCTAAATGTGTAACATTGTATTGTAGCGATAAATTAACTTAGAATGGGTGTGTGGCTACAAAATTGCGTTCACAGCAGCATCCCTTAGCGTTCTGTCCGATTTCTAAGCTTACAGCAAGCATCCCATTGATATTATTTTAACCTCACACACAGATGCTCGCGTTTCTTTATAATCATGTGTGTGTAAAGTAAGTACGTACACGCCTACCTGTGTCGTGTATGCGACGAAACACCAGTACATCCGTCTCTATTCCGTACGAACGCGAGAGAATACAGACAGATAGCGTGCAGACAGCGTCCCTCGTATGTAGTCGGCGTACAGATACCAAGGTAACATGAAGTAAAGGATGTTTTTGGGAGGGAACTGAGATTCCAAGCGCGAGCTATTAATGTTTACGGAGGGTTCAGTAGAAAAACTCGATAAGAATTAGCAACTCTGCATAATAACTTCACTATTCTGTTTAATTTATAGTATAAAAAATTAATTTCATACTACATTCGCGACGCAAATACCAGATTCAATACTTCGAAAAATATTTTTAAGGGAGCATTATTTTATAAAATTAACCCGTTGCTGGAATTTATCGCCTCCATTGGCCGTTTAAATAAGCTCTACCTTTAAAAATGTACTGCGTGTTTTATGACATTTTTGAATTGACCGAGGTACCCTAAAAGTTCTTCAAGGGGGCGTGGTAAAAAACACAATGGCGTTTTGACAGTGGAGAGTTTCATACAATAACAAAATACTAGGACGGCAGCATTATTCCTAGATTTCAGGATGGCCAAAAAAGGCAGACATGGAAATATTGAAGACTTGAGTGGGAATTTCATAGTCGCCCGGGTTTACCGAGGTCGATGCGAATGGCCGGCATCTTTTAAACTCTATTGTACACTAGGACAGCAGAGCGTCAAAGGAGTTTTAAGCGAACATTGAAAGTAATCTGTTGCTATGGACAACTTGATCGCTGGAAGAGTCGATTTATTTGACAGCGAATTATGATAACCCAGGCTAAAAGAGACTACTCTAGTAGGTACCATAAAACAGATAGGTATGAATATGACTATTTTAGTCGATAATTTTGTCTCCAAATAAATTAAGATTATTTTTTTATACGTGCATGCATAAAAGAGTAGATAACACCATGAAAACAAAACAATAATTCCAAGACGCGACTTAGCAAAAAACACTTTATGCAATCAGGGACTAAATTTAGGAACGGGCCTTCACGGGTTTGGTAGCGGTAATTCAATCGTTTGGGAGAGGATAGGAATGGGTTGAGCTAAGGATGAGCCTTATTTTCCTGTTAATTCGCTTTGTAAATAAATAAATAAACAAATAAATAAGGCTCATCCCAAACTCAGCTGAAACCTCTCGCACCAGTGATTTTTGGCGTTCCTGAATAGCAGTTCAAACTAAACCCAACCCAAACGATTGAATTACCGCTACCAAACCTGTGAAGGTCCGTTCCTGAATTTAGCCCCTGGCAGGCCACGTAAACCAGATTTTTTTTTTTGATTAACTGCAGAATTATATTTTTAGACGCTTTCAATTAAACAAATAAATTAGTTAGTCGATTGAGTTGGCATTAAAATAAAAGTGAAGTTCTAGCTATTTTCGAACAAAGTGTATGGGAGAATCGAAAAAAGAGTACACGCCAGTTGATTGATAATGTCATCATCCCTATTCCGCATCTCAAATAACTCAAAAACGTTATGTTGTTGCTCCAACTAAATTTTTTAGATACTTCAATCAAATTTTAGGACAAAAAAATATCAACTCTACCTTAATAAAAGTTGTAAAATTTTATGAAAAAGCTTCATTCATTAGTGTGGTTAGTTTTTTACCACCTAACGTTTAACTATCGGTAACGGTAACCTTAGCTACCAACTAACTGATGACGTAACTGTAGACACCAGGAAAACATGACCACCGAGCAAGTTAAGCGATTAGCCTAGGGGAGACCAAGTACCAAGCCAAGCCCTGAGCTGATAACGAAACGTTGTAAATGCCTTGAAATGCTTAAGGGCTATCACCTCTATATACGTATGTTTAGGACTAGAATTACAACTAGCCGTTAGAGATTATTCGTTGGACGTGAAATTCGTGAAAAAATGTCGTCAGAATTGCGTTACATTGCGGAGTTTATAGAGGAATTATTATAAGGAATCGAGCATAGAGTGGAATGTTACAATAGAAACCGCCAAGCCAGATAAGTATTTTGACTAAGGTGTAAAGTTTGTGAAGTATAGGATTTGTAATAGTTGGGGTGTGTAGAGTTATAAGCTTGGCTCTACATGAGATTTGAGAACTTTTTGATATAGCCAGGTATAATTTGGTGAGTTAGATATTTTGGAAAAAAAAATGTCTCTATTATCGCCTAATTGCTGCATTAGATAACCAGTTCAGTGGTTACAGGAGCTGACTACGAAAGCTTGAGGTCCCGCGTTCGATTCCCGGTCAGGGCAGTGGTGTATGAAAAATGCGAATGTTTGTGCTCGAGGCTTGGATGTTTAATGTATTTGTTGCCTTGCCTAGAACCCATAGTACAGCTTTGCTTAATTTGGGACTAAGTGAATTTGTATCAATCGTTCCATTATTTGTCTTTTATTGCGTGGCCGTAAGCAAGCGAGTTTGAAGTGGTCGATCAAGCTCCACAATGTAATGCAACTTGCTTAATTTTCTTGAAATTCCAAACTGAGCTTTAGACGCAAGCCACACAGAGTTGACGTGAGACAGGGGCGCGTGGCAGTTCGCGTCGTTTGTTCGCAGGCAGCGTCTCCTCCCCGTCTGTTCTGTTTGCTTTGGATCGCGACGCTTCTACATATACTAGGGGCGTTCAATAAAAAGTGAGAATGAGTATGTTATAAACAACTTTTACTAAATGTCATTTTATTTTTCGACACCTTTTAGCATAATACACTTACCCCCTGTTTCATCATCCATTGATCAAATTTATTTGACGGATAAATGTGATGCCGTCTCTGTTTGTTTTGTTCGAATAGACGGAGACGGCATCACATTTATCCGTCAGTTAAAATTAATCAATGGGTGGTGAAACAGCCCCTTAGTATATCTTTTTTCTAAACTTAAAATTCCATTTTTAAAAAAGGTCTCGTCTTGAGTACTTAAAAAATCTTGTACTGCAGCGACTACCGCGTCGACGTCTTCAAATTTCTGGCCTCTCAGGTATTGTTTCAATCTCGGAAATAGGTAGAAATCACTGGGAGCGAGATCTGGTGAATACGGAGGATGCTTTAGGATATCGAACCCAGCATCACGAATTGCAGCCATTGCAACGGCGGACTTGTGTGCCGGGGCATTGTCCTGGTGGAACAGCACAACTTTCGAGAGTTTACCTCGCCGTTTTTCGCGGATCTCATTGCGCAATGTTGCTATTTGTTTGGCGTATAAAGTGCCCGTAATAGTGGCTCCATGCTCGAGATACTCAATCATTAATACCCCTTTACCATCCCAAAAAACAGAGCCCATGACCTTACCGGCAGATGGGCCCACCTTGAATTTCTTCGGAGTTGGAGATGATGGCCTTTTCCATGTCATAGACTGCAGTTTCGTTTCAGGGTCGTAATGATGGAGCCATGTTTCGTCCATTGTTATAAATCGCGCCAAAAAAAGTTCCCGGTCTTGCTGCATCAGGTTCAAAGCTTCTTGACAAATCTCTAGTCTAGTTTGTTTTTGCGTGTCAGTAAGCATTCTTGGTACCCAACGCGCAGATACCTTTTTCATACCCAAGCGTTCATGTAAAATATTATGCACGCTCCCCGTTGAAATCTTTACATTTTCAGCAATAAAACGAACTGTGACACGACGATCCGCCAAAACTGAGTTTTCGACTTTTTTCACAATTTCTTCAGTTACTGTTGTAGTAGGGCGTTCGGAGCGGGGGTCGTCCATTGTCGATGTTCTTCCACGTCTAAATTCGGCGCACCAACGTGCGACTGTCGAATACGGAGGAGCATTAGACCCTAAAGTGTCCCGCAAATCCAAATTGACTTGGTCCGTAGAAAAATTTTTCAAATACAAGTATTTGATAACGGCGCGCAGTTCAATTTTCTCCATTTTCGCTAACGTACTCAATAGCATTGCAAAGAAATTACCGTATATTTTTTTAAACAAAAGACAGTTCGTTTTTTTTTCATAGCAATCAGCTAGATAGATTAGCTTTACCGGCCAGTATTTAATTTCGTAATATTAAAAGAGTTTGCATCTCATTCTCACTTTATATTGAACGCCCCTCGTACAAACTGATTGAAGGGGTGCCGCGACTGCTAGGTACACACCCATGTCCCACGTCTCTTCTGTGCGGCTTACCTACGCCTTACATACGTACAATAACTTTGCCGCACGCATCGAAGACCGGGGGGCGTCGCGTGTTGAGGCTGCGGGATATATTCCGACCACCGCGCGATGCACTCCGTGACGTCTTGTTGGTCGCCCCACACTCCTTGCGTGTACGTGAAGTAAACTGCACCGACCAGGAGACCAGCCTGTACGATGAGACCATAGAAATCTAAGTAAATAGGGAAAAAAAGTAGCATCGTAGACTCATTCGTAATCTAATTCATTAGAAGGAAAGAAAGAAGGAGCTTTGCATTTTGTCAGCCGACGAAAACAAAAGGAGGAGGTTCTCAATTCGACGTGTATATATATATATATTTTTATTTTTATTTTTTTGTGTATGATCACGCATAGCTTTTTACAGAGTAGTCCGATTTTGATGATTCTTTTTTTATTGGAAAGCGTATTTCCCGAGGGTGGTCCCATTTAAATTTTGAAACAATATTCCTACCCTAAGGGTAGAAAAACAGGGGATGATTGATTGTTCAGTTACTGATTGCACTATATGACCACGCATAACTTATTACAGAGTAGTCGGATTTTGATGATTCTTTTTTTATTGGAAAGCGTTTACCCCAAGGGTGGTCCCATTTAAATTTGGAAATAATATTCCTACCCTAAGGGTAGGAAAACAGGGGATGATTGACTAACTTTTTACAGAGTAGTCTGATTTTCATAATTCTTTTTTATTGGATAGATAGGGTAAACCTTGAAGTTGGTATTATAAATTTGGAAAAAAAATTACCCCAATGATGGAAAAAAAGTATAAAATAAAAACTTTTTAACAAAAAATTAAACCGCCGAAAAAACTGAAAAGCAAAAAATAATACCTTTTTTGTTTGACTTTAATCTAGGTACCAGTTTGAAGTCGGTGCCTCAGCACGAGCCAGGAGGAGTGATAGAAGCCAATCAGGTAAACGATTATAGGTCCACTCCTCCTGGCTAAGTGCTGAGGCACCGACTTCAAACTGGTACCTAGATTAAGGTCAAACAAAAAAGGTATTATTTTTTTGCTTTTCAGTTTTTTCGGCGGTTTAATTTTTTGTTAAAATGTTTTTATTTTACCGCATGAAGAGTGCTCTGATGAATTGTTCGGGTGGTCTCTTTCAGCTAGGCTTCACTACTATACTTCGCGTCATCATCATCATCCCAGCCTAAATACGTCCCACTGCAGGGCACAGGCCTCCTCTCAGTATGAGGGGGGTTGGGCCGTATCCCACGCGGGCCCATTGCGGATTGGGAACTTCACACGCACCATTGAATTTTTTCGTAGGTGTACACAGGTTTAATTATGGTAAATTTTAAATGTAATTTCGTAGGTACATAACTTCCGAAAAACTCAGAGGTGCGAGCCGGGATTTGAACCCACGACCCTCTGCTTGAGAGGCAATAGGTCAAACCACTAGACCGCCACGGCTTTTCGCGTAACTGGCAATTATTTCATCCTCACCACCTTGATGGTTGACAGTCTAGCACCGCCCGCTAAGCGGAACTTTTACCCACGCACGACGAAGTTAGGTATGGAACCAGCTTCCTGGAACAGCGTTCCCGGAGCGATACAATTAAGGGATTTTTTAAAAACGAGTCTATCTAGCAAAGGTTCGGCAACAAACATGTAACACCCTTTATATTGCGGGTGTCTATGGGTCTCGTTCCTTTGAAATAATTGACCTGATGGAGAGAGGTCTTTATATATCATACGTTTCGTATGGCATTTTGCCCTCTGCGCCACCAATGCCGCTCGGCAATATGGCTTCGGCATGGCGCAAACCTTTACTCATCAAAAAAACCATAAATAAAATTCTTACAATAAAATTACGATGTAAATTTGAAAAATGAAGCAATAGGTATAATCTTTACGTTTTGTTTTTTGTTTGTAAATCAGACTTAGTACCTAATTTGATTATAGCCCCATAATAAATATCAGAGTATTTCGGATTCAAAATCAAAGTATGAGCTCACTTTGGCAATAAAATCTATCGATCCAAATTTTGTTTAATCGTGTTTCGAAATCAAACACGATTTAATGAATACAATCAAGATTTTATACAAAGTCTTTTTAAAATAACTTTAATTTCAATACTAGATGAAATAAACCCGCCTGTATAATTCCTGTTCCCATGAGTATTCCGGGAAAATACATACTCTTTGTCACTCTCGGAACTGAGACAAATCTAATGACAGAATGACACCTCACACTTCAAAATCCATTGAACCGTTTTGGCTGCAGGGCGTGCCAAAGAATGATACATACATACATACATACATGCATAAATACATAAATACTTCGACGGTCGGGTGAAATACGCGGTCCGTGGACGCCACTCGAGAACCTTTTTGAATTTTGCCCCATCGGCCATCAGTATTCATCATTGCGCCTAACAAATTATGTGGTTCCATGAATATAATAATAATAATTGGGATGTCCCAATTTTTGACAACGTATAATAAATCGAAAACCGTTTGGAGAAATAGGCTTTGTGAAGCGTTTTCAGAAATCAGATTCTAAAAATATGATAAACTGAATTAAATAAAGAAAATTCAAGTAATCACCTTCATTTGACCCCTGCACTGCAGTGAATCGTCGCTAAGGCAGATATAAAGCAGGTCTACACTCTAAAGCAAATTGACAGTCTGAAATGTTGCTTTCCTGCTTATAATAGCAAAGAGTGACAAAGATAGAACTGTAATCATATGATGCGCACCTGGCTTTAAACAGTTGTCATTTATCGTAAAGTCCGAAATGTATACGAGTATATTTCCAATATACTTTTACAAATTGAATTATTAACTTACTACGTTACAAGTAAATATAAAAGAATTGAAATATCAGATTTTAATAAAAAATATGTATATCTATACATGTAATAAATCTGTAACAAGTCGGTGTCTGTACATTGAAGATATTTGAGAAAAACTGTCACTAGGGCTATTTATTAGCACAATAGAACCCAAAACAATGATTTTTAGAATTATTGTCTGTTTGTTTGTTTGTCTGTGCGTTTGTGCGCGCTAATCTCAGAAACGGCTTAACCTAGAAGGATGCGGTTTTCACTAATATGTTGGTATTTTTTTGGATTAACATTTAGTGTTTGTTTCATTTGAATCGGTTCACAAATAAGAAAGATACGTCTATTTTAAGAATTTATCGAACAGGTTTTTTTGTTTGTACGCTCTAATCTCAGGAACTACTGCTCCAATTTGAAAAATTCTTTCAGTGTTAGATAGCACATTTATCGAGGAAGGCTATAGGCTATATATCACCACGCTAACACCAATAGCAGCGGAGCGGAGCGGAAGAATGTTTCAAAATCGGGGGTTTTTGAAGTAAAACTTCTATAGGCACGCTTGACTTAGGAGTACGCTGGCGAATTTGAACGCGGGTGTGCGGGGGGGTTTGGTGGGGGGTTGGGTTGGGAGGGGGGTGCGCGGAGGGGGGGGGTAATTTTTTTATATCGAGGAACTAAGGAGAGCCGTAATTGATGAAAAAGCAAATTGGATAAAAAAATAAGCTGCCCAAATTACTAATTCTACGCGGATGGAGTCGCGGGCAAAAGCTAGTCTATAATAAATATCTATCACACCATTAAACAAACAGAAATAATCGAAGCTAAAAGAAGAGAAATAAATAAAAATATTTGTCATGGTTCATTTAGGAGCCTCAGCCGTGCTTGTATTATTGACAGTGACAAGACAAATCAGTAGTGCTACAGATTATGTTATGTACGACTTGAATTTTTCTAGACAATGGAACGTGGCTCTCTTACTGTGACGTCATCCACCGTATTTCTTAAAAAAAATATAATAAATTAAATACTCAACCAAATTCAAAATCGATGAAAATGGTATCTTAAAATATTCTATTCTTTCCAAAAAAAATATAAAAACTAAAGGTTATTTTTTTTGGTGCATCCCAATTAGGTATACATATAAAAGTTAGTTCTTACTTTGATAGCATACATCATTTTTCCGTGACCATAACCAATGGGCCCAATTTTGGTGACCTTTTTTCCGCCCATGCGCATCTCGTGGTATTCCTCCTTCGTGCAAACTTTTATGCAGGTTGGTTTTATCGGGAGCTCTGTGGGTAAAAATAAGGGTCTAAGTATTATAACTTTCAGCACCAAATAAAAGTTGTACTTGAGTACTAAGAGTTCCGTACGATCTTAAAGGCAAGCAAAAAAAAAAAATTTGCAACACATAATATTTTTATGAAAAACAATCGTTTAGTTTTGGCGGTTTAGTGTTTTCGGGCTTTTTCCTTTACTTGTGCTACGAGGCTTTACTTTTTGGTAATTTTTTAACTCTATATCAACGTTTTTTTGTACGAGAATACACTTTAAATAAGTGCGAGTCGGACTCGCGCACGAAGGGTTCCGTACAATTATCTATAAAAATCACGTTTGCTGTATGGGAGCCCCCTTAAATATTTTTTTATTTTAATTTAATGATTTATTTTTAAAGTCAATATATAATTAAATATTCTGTGAATATTTCAAGCGTCTATCTGTTGCCGTTATCAATATCGAGCAAAAACGAGCAAGAAAATCACGTTTGTTGTATGGGAGCCCCCTTAAATATTTATTTTATTCCATTTTTAGTATTTGTTGTTATAGCGGCATCCGAAATACATCATCTGTGAAAATTTCAACTCTCTTGCTATCACGGTTCCCGAGATACAGCCTGATGACAGACGGACAGACAGACGGACAGACGGACGGACGGACAGCGGAGCCTCAGGTTCCCGTTTTTACCCTTTGGGTACGGAACCCTAAAAAGAGGCATGGAAGCCCATAGATAGTAAGTAGGCAAGGTAAACTAGGTCCATTCCAGCTGGCTCGTGCTGAGGCACCGACTTCAAACATAATATCAAGAAGAAAGTTATTTTTGAGATTGCTTTGGAGCTGGCTAAATTTTTAATCTAAGTAAGTGTATATTTTTTGACATCTATCTATACACCGTGAAATTTTAGTGGTTGTTTTCCCGAAACCAGGTGATTTAGTATCGATTGTACAATCGATTTATAATTACTATTTTGACTAGAGTCAAAAATCAAATTGTGAAAAACGAAAGTAGAAAATGACCGCAAACCAATAGTAACGCTTCGTTGGTACCTAACCTATCGTACGATCGTACGCTACTTGTACCAACGAAGCGTTACTATCGTTTTTCACAATTGGATTTTTGACTCTAGTCAAAATAGTAATTATAAATCGATTGTACAATCGAAACTAAATCACCTCGTTTCGGGAAAACAACCACTAAAATTTCACGGTGTATGTAACTTCGTTACTGACTAATGTCGTAAGAAGTTTTGCAAGTCAATTTTTATTCAGATTGTTTTGAAATTTCGTATAAATGAAGCTCTCTAATTAAGTACCATCAACAAAAAAAAGGTGTAAATGAATTCTTTCACACAAATAAGGAATCTTTATGTTGGAAAACTTGGAAAGCATCTCTGAGCAGCATTACATAATTTGTAACAAATACCAGGGTAAGAGAACACGTGAAGAGATACAATGTAAGGACAATGTTACGTGAAATCTTATTCGCTTTATGATACGTAGAGACAGCATTAATCTATTCTTCTCTTTCTCACCCGTGAATTATTTTACAAATTTCATTCAACTGAATACATGAATGAAAGTTATAGAATGGCGTATGAATCTTAACGACCGCTTTAGCCTAGTTGGTAGTGACCAAAAAGCAAGAGGTCCTGGGTTCGAATCCCGGTAAGGGCATTTATTTGTGTGATGAGCACGAATATTTGTTCCTGAGTTATGGATGTTTTCTATGTATTTAAGTATTTATTTATCTATATAAGTATGTTTATCGTCGTCTAGTACCCATAGTACAAGCTTTGCTTCAGGGTTTGTACTTATGTAATGTACGGTAAAATGAAAGCGAGCCATGGAGATTCTTACTCATACTAATTATATGTTAATTAATGTAACAGCAAAATTACATTTTGTCTGCTTTTAAACAAATAAATAGTCAATTGAGTTAGTATAGAAGTGACGTCATAACTCATAACAATATTTTTTTTTCCATAGAAAATCTATTGAGGAATCGTATTTTGGCAGCTCATAAAGAGTACGGCAGTTGATTGGTGGTGCCATCAGTCCTATTAGGTCGATTGTCAGACACGTGCTTTGAACTGCCGTGGCAGACAAAATAATATTCTTCCATACAGTTTCTACTAACGAATTAATAATCTATCGTAATCGTAACACGACCGCGCAGACACGGGCCGTACCCGACCAGGCCCTATACTACGAAGTGCGAAATTCGAACTTCGTTTCATGCCGTTCCGCTCACGCTAATGGTATTTATTACGAGAGTGAGAGGGACCGCACGATCCGAACTTCGAACTTCGAATTTCGTAGTAACCCCCCCAGTATTTGTCGTTGTCTGATACGGCACGTAAGGCTTGTTCACGAAAAAAAGTAGCCACTATTGTATAATTCAGGTATTCAATATGAAATGACATTTTTTAAAGAATTGGCAACTTGGCAAGTGAGTTATATTATAGTATAGTAATTTATGAATAAGTAATTTTGTTAAAATTATTCGTTTTTATGATCTACAAATTATCCATTTACGCATGTAGTTTATGTAGTTTATCGCTTATATTTATAAGTGTACATTTTATCTATCTGTGTGGCGTTCCGGGTATTACCGACGGTGCTGGCTGAAAATCAGCGCTGGGGTGTTATAAACGCCTCAGCATTATGCTGAGCCAGTGTCCAATTTGCAACCGCAATGACACACTCTATTTTTAGCCTTTGTATTGTCCTTTTTGTAAAAATATTTATGTGTCTTGTGTTGTTGTAAATAAATGTATTTTCTTTCTTTCTTTCTTAATTTAATTAGAAAGAAGGACTCTTCACCTTTCGTTTTGAGTGCTATTATGGATATTTATATTAGATGTTATCCATTTTTGGGCTTACCTTTGAAATCTCTGGATTTTAGTCTTAGATTTTGTATTTTTCACGTTTGGGTCACAGAGGTTCTTTTTTTTTCTTTACTCAAATAGATTATCGACACTATAATGTCCCGCGAATAGCTTTCCAGACTCTTAATTACCGTATTCAGGTCATACTTAAATTGTTTTAAATTATGCCAGAAGTACACACATACAAATGCAATAATTTTATCTCTAAGCCTTAGCTGGCATTATGTAGGATTTCACAACTTTCTACGAAAAATGTATGGATTTTAGATTCTTACACATAAAAAAGAATACTCAGTTGGCAATCAAATTGCGGTTTGAACTACCTAGACCTACTGGGAGACAGTGGAGACTTAGTTTTCGATGGCTACTGTTTTTTCGTGGATAAGCCTTATCTGATACGAACTAAAGTAGCTTGGTGGTGGTGATGGTTGGGTTTATGTGATTTGTGTGTGTTCGTACAGTGTGGAGGTGGAGGAACTGCATGAACGCACATTTCTTGCATAAACGTAACTATTGTAAGGTCGCGGGTGAGCAAAGTAATTGTTTTAGTTCATTAATATGGACCTCCGCAAAGTAACGCCTGATTCAATATATTATCTGATACGCTCGGTGTCTGTAGAAATGAATCTTTATCTTGCATCAAACCTGTGACTCGTCCACAGTCGATTTTTTTTGTGGGACTGCATTTGTCATACATCTGCATATCAGGCTTGAGACCCGCGTCTTTGGCGAGGTTGATGGTTCTACACGCCTCGCAGACGCGTCCCGGCTTCTTGTCACACATTTTGATATATTATCACTAATGATTTTGAAAAATAAAACGGTTCTATATAAAAATATTTTTGATGCGAAAAATGTTTGACAGAAGAATTGTCTTGACGCGTGTTTATGTTTTTTTTTAATGACTGCCAGTGTGGAGAGGTGGAGATTCAACGTATTGCTTAGGACTTTTTTGAGGCTATAATTCTTTTTGCCACGAAATTAGTTTATTGAAGAACACGTTTTTCCAAACTGGAGCAGAGTTTTCCTGTTGGTTTAATGTGGGTTATCTGTTCCCTAGGTCCGTTTGAAAATTATGATATTTCTGTCACGTTTGGGAAGCAACAATATAACGTCAAAAGGACCTCACGATACTCAAGCCATCTTTCTTCTATCTGACCTCAACTAGACTGAGTTTCTTGTCGTTTGTACCCAATCCCGGATTGAACGACAATAATGCACGACCTGGTAATTGAAATTCTTATGTAGTTCCCCCCTTCCCTTCCCTTAACTTATGGGTTTGAATTATCGGGTCGTACTTTACCATAAAAGCTCATGTTAATTCCGAAAAACTCAAAGGTGCGAGCCCGCGTTCGAACTCACGACTCTCTACTTGAGAGGCCATGTCAAACCACTAGGCCACCACGCCTTTTAAAGACGCCAAACCACAACCTAACAAGAGGACTACAGTCAACAAATAATCTTTCACTATTTTTTTTAACAAAAACTTAAAAGACTACTATTTAGGGAAATTACGTTAGGATTTCATCTCGACTCATTAGCAACATTATAATTTCTACCGATGTCCACGTGACGAACGGCTGTCGGTAGGAAGCGATAGGCCCACGCATCCGGCGCAGGCGCAACTAGCCTAGATAACGGTTGCGAAACTTTGCCAAAATCCCTAAAGCACAAGTTCCGGAAGAGGAACGTTTGGGATGTCATAGACTAACTGTGGTCAAATAGACTTGTTGCTACGCGAAATGTTTTACAACTCACAGACTTAAAAAATTACAAATAGGGATGTTGACGCCATTAAAAAATTATTCGAAGGCACGACTCCAGTAAAAAAACGCTTTGTTTTAGCTTCGAAAACCAGATTAATTTTCGATTAACTGCAAAATTAGATTTTTTGCTCCTTTAAAACAAATAAATAGTTCGTTGATTGAGTTTGAGAACAAGTGACGGGAAGTGATTGAGTGGAGAATAAGTTGGTATTGCCATTCAAACTCTATGGGAGAGTTGTGTTTCGACAGCTCATAAAAAGTAGGTACGTCAGTTGATGGTGGTGCCGACATCCCTATTCAGGCTTAGCAGAGCTCTGTATCAATAAATTACGACCATTTACTCGTACCTTGCTCAGAAAGAATGGGTACTTAATTTAATCATCATTATTTCAGCCGTAGGACGTCCACTGTAGGTACATAGGCTTCATTGATACCCAATCATTACACACATACCACCTGGCGCATGCGCTTGTCTTAGCTTTCTTTTACGTAATTTATGTTTCTCTGGACTAAATTTTATTTTTATTCTGTTATATTTTTTTTGTAATATTTTAATTATTGCTGCTACTGTTTCACATATTGCACTCCAGGTTCCCAAGATACAGGCTCAGCCTAGTTTGGGGTCTGTCAGGAATACTTACTCTGTATACTTGTGGATTATTAAGCAAATAAATATTTTAGTATTTTGTATTTTTGTATTTGTATTACAGTTGGAAGAGGCATGAAACCTTGAACCTGCGGCCTTTACTGAATCGTCCCGTCCGTTCATCTCGTTGGTGGACGTCCCATGCTACGCTTGCCAGTCCGTAGTGTCCATTTTAGAATTTTTCGGCCCCAATGGCCATCTTTTCTGCGTGCTATTGCACGCATATTTGACCCATTGCCATTTCAACGAGATAATCCGTTTGACAATGGTTTGGGTACCTATAGGAAACTAGATAGTATTGGGATGTCCCAATTTTTGACAACGTATAATAAATCGAAAACCGTTTGGAGAAATAGGCTTTGTGAAGCGTTCTCAGAAATCAGATTCCAAAAATATGATAAAATGAATTAAATAAAGAAAATTTAAGTGATGACCTTCATTTGACCCCTGCAGTGAATCGTCACAAAGGAAGGTATAAAGCAGGTCTACACTCTAAAGCAAATTGACAGTTTGAAATGTTGCTGTCCTGCTTATAACAGCAAAGAGTGACAAAGACAGAACTTTAATCACATGATGCGCACCTGGCTTTAAACAGTTGTCATTTATCGTAAAGTCCGAAATGTATACGAGTATTTCCAATGTATTTTTACAAATTTAATTATTAAATTACTACGTTATAAGTAAATATAAAAAAATTTAAATATCAGATTTTAATAAAACATATCTATTTACTATCACACCATTTAACAAACAGGAATAATTGAAGCTAAAAGAAGAGAAATAAATAAAACTATATTTTGTCATGGTTCATTTAGGACCCTAAGCCGTACTTGTACTTATTATTGACAGTGACAAGACAAATCAGAGGCCCTACCACGAAGTGCATAATTCGAACTTCGTTTTGTGCAGTCCCGCTCACGCTAATATGATTTGACACGAGAGTGAGAGGGATAATACGATACGAACTTCGATTTTCGAATTTCGTAGTAGCGCCTCAGCAGTGCCACAGATTATGTTATGTACGACTTGAATTTTTCTAGGTAATGGAACGTGTCTCTCTCACTGTGACGTCATCAAACGTATTTCTTAAAAAAATTATAAAAAATTAAATACTCAACCCAATTCAAAATCGATGAAAATGGTATCTTAAAATATCCTATTCTTTCCAAATAAAATATAAAAACTATAGGTTATTTTTTTTGGTGCATCCCAATTGAGGCCGACGTTACCGATAACATTCACAGTCTCATTCTATCATCCTCTTTTACCGTGTAACAAAGAGAGATGGTGGCCTTCATGCGCGGGGCTTTCTTTCCGTTAAAAGTTATAATAATGTAGGTAAAAAACTACGAAAATGTTACTTCAAAAAGCTACGAGAATAACTTAGTACTTATCTGTTTGAAGTCGGTGCCTGGCACGAGCCAGCAGCAGCAGGATTCGGTCCACTCCTGCTGGCTCATGCTGAGGCACCGACTTCAAACAGGTCAGTAGAAAGTTATTTTGACGATTTTTTGGAGTCTGCTTATTTTTTTCTTATGTCTTTTTAGTTTAACTAATCTAAATTAATAGCCTAATGCTAACTGCTCGTCGTCTTTTACAAAATATTGCTCTTCCCGATTCAGAGACAATCGTTGAGGAGTTCTCCCGGTACTTCACCATCAGTTCCATTTCGCCCTATGCATTGCGACGAGCACAAATTAGCTACCGTGCAAACTAATCGAATCGCTACCCGTGAAATACTTCTTATTAAGTAGGCCCGGTGGCCAACTGTCAATACAGATAAATCACTAAGTATAGTTTATCCCTATTTCTTCGCAGATGCACAGTTTTCCTCACGACGTTCGCCTTCACCGTAAAGTTCATGTAAATGTGATTTCTAACATGAGTTTCTATAAATCCTGAGGTGCGAACCATGACAGTCTTCTTGAGGCCGTAGGTCGAACCACAAGGCTACCGCAAATTTAATAAAGTACATAGATACCCCTATATCTTACTACGAATGTTCCCAAGCCCATCTCATTTCCGAGGGAAATAGTTTAGATATAGGTACTTGACTCCATTTCCGCTGACTGATAGTGAATTTAATGTCAATGGAGCAATTTTATCGCATACTATTAATAAAGTATCAAACTGCCTACCAACTCGGGCAAAATCATAAATGAGTAACTGTAATGCGTCATCTTTACAAGCTTTTATTCAATTTGCAATGTAAGTTGGTCCATAGTTGGTGTTGACGATGGGACGAAGCCTCTTTATCACTTACTAGCTGTTATAGGTGAAAAACTTAAGAAAAGGACCTGGGGCTAAATTCAGGAACGGCTCGACACGGATTGCGAGCGGTAATTCTATCGTTTGCGAGAGGATAGGGATGAACTGCTATTCAGGAACGCCAAAAATAACTGGTTTGCGAGGGGTTTGGGCTGAGCTTGGAATGAGCCTTATTTATTGATTTATTTACAAAGCGAATTAACAGGCAAATAAGGCTCATTACAAGCTCAGCCCATCCCTATCCTCTCGCAAACGATCGAATTACCGCTCGCAAACCGTGTTGGGCCGTTCCTGATATTAGCCTCAGTTGTACTTAGGTATGTATTAGTGCACTAGTGCACATAACTGTTATGGAACTTAAGTCATTTTCCAAATTTAGAACGTTTATTTATAAATAAATAAATAAATAAATATCATGGGACAATTCACACCAATTGACCTAGTCCCAAAGTAAGCTTAGCAAAGCTTGTGTTATGGGTACTAAGCAACGGATAAAGATACTTATATAGATAAATAAATACTTAAATACATAGAAAACATCCATAACTCAGGAACAAATATTCGTGCTCATCACACAAATAAATGCCCTTACCGGGATTTGAACCCAGGACCTCTTGCTTCGTAGGCAGGGTCACTACCAACTAGGCTAAAGCGGTCGTTAAAATTTGTTTATACGGACACATTTCTTCTACATACAACAGATCTTTTGCTTAAGTTTTTCACCTATACTCATACTCGTGCCCTCGTCAGCAAAGAATTCGTTGATCCCGCGGGAACTATGTAATCTGGGTTAAAAAAACTTAAAAAAAAATTAGCTCTACCAAACCGGTGAAGAGGTAACCGACAGGCAGATCGTTCGGATTTTTATTAGTAGGTGTAATACAGGTATAGTCAAGGAATTTAATTTCCAACCCACCTAAGTTTGAATATCGCACAGCAAACTGTCACCATAAGAGCTAGCTACGATGTTGCTTTGACGTGTTGCATTTGACATCTCGACCTTAATGCATTGCGAATGTTAAAAGACATTTTTACGAAATGGGTAGGGAATTAAATTCTTTGACTGTACATACAAATTTGTTATATTCTAATAATTTGACAGTTGACAGCTCGGTGACAGGGCCTTACGTCGATTTAACATTAACATGTGCGGACGTGTAATTAGTTAAGGCATGTTAAATAAATTTCTTATGTGCAAAAAAGAGCCTTTTTATTTGGTTCTGCTCAGTTGGTAGGTGTGGATGGTTAGGATGTTTGTTTCAAATCCATTTTTAAATCCACTTCAGTCCGACTGACACAGGCGACCAAAGGCGACACAGCAATCACAAGTTTCGTTGATCTATCAATTCGCTTGCGCAAATATTTTGTTGTATTGTTTTTTCTTTGTGCAACTATGCTTACCAATTTATTTATTTATTTCAATCATAATATATTTATATACTTATACAAAATTTTATGGTCCAACTATAAATTAAAATTTGACTATATACAATATTTAGAAGGAAAAAATAGTATTTACAAGAGAAGAAAAAAAATTATAAAAAGAAAACCCCGTCAAAATATTTGACTGCGGCGCTCCCCATGATGCTGGCGGCATTACCCCTTTGGATCGCAAGGGCAATCCGCTGGGATAAGTACGTGCCAGCTCTTGGATCCCCTGAGGCGTCGATCAGCCGGGACGACAGAGCCCTCATATTTAAGCATTTGCTTTCATGTCGGCTGACCATGGACCCAATGTTTCAACCGCAAGCGCTGCAAATTAATAGTCTTTTATTAACGACGAATATTTGCGGCGCTTGAGGATTTGGGCCTGATCAGCTGCAGCGCCGGCTTGCGAGCTAGTTGCCTGGATGTGGGACACAGCGAAAGTCAACGCATGTAGCGTCCCACACCAGAGCTTCCACGGCACCAGTGTTACACCATCTGGACGCTTGTCCCCCTCGTCGTCTTTTGTTGTTATTATACTAAAAACCTGCATTTTCATGGAGTGGGTAGGTAACCTAATTTCCACTACTAAGGACGCTTATTTTATTTTTAACCGACTTCAAAAAATGGAGGAGGTTCTATGTTCGACTGTATATGTATCTTTTTTTTCTTCTTTGTATGTTCATTGATATCTCCGCCAATTGTGGACCTATTTTCAAAATTCTTTTTTTAGCTTTAAAGAATGTTTTATCTTTAACATTTTGCTTACTGTACTTTAACTTTAGTTTCAGAAAACTAAATTGTTCACCTTGGGTAATGAATACATACATACAATTACCTACGCCTCCTTACCAGCAATGGGCAGCAGAGTCTATTTGTTTCCACCTGCTACGATCCTGATATCTTATCTCATCTGGTTTATGAATGATGGTTCCTTAAATTTGGACACTCCTAACTCTGGTTTACTTCATTAACCCTAGTGTTATCACACCAATCGATCGATCGTTGATCGGTGTCATAGATCGACGGCGATCGAGTTTTTACTACACCAAAACCTACCACAAAAATTTTAACAATTTTGAGGATAAATAAATGTTGTGTACTTACCTATTTAAAAACATACTAATTAATTTATTGTTGAACTAAAACAATTACTTTGCTCACCCGCGACCTTACAATAGTTACGTTTATGCAAGAAATGTGCGTTCATGCAGTTCCTCCACCTCCACACTGTACGAACACACACAAATCACATAAACCCAACCATCACCACCACCAAGCTACACTGACGCGTTTCGAACTCAACCAGAGCTCATCTTCAGAGTTACCACAACCGTATGCTATGCTACCAAACGTTAAACTAACAAACCAAAACAAATGTTTTAACTTGTCACTGTAACTTCTCAAGTACCCACTTTATTTTTCTTATTCTCAAACTACCCCACAAAAATTAACTTTTATTGACATATTTAAAACTACCTTGAATTTTTTTGTTTATTTATTTATAAGGCATATTTAATTAATACTAACTGTTCAAATTCGACCCAAGCCGCAGTAAAGGAGAAGATACTAAATTTACCTGTTCATTAATAATAGACCCCATAGTGTTGTACCTAATTATTTCCATGCATTCCAGAGCATCCAGACGCAACCCCTTGCCGCAATAATGTAACACTTCATAAGAATCTGAATCTAACAATGAATGATTTGATTCCAACAAATGTTTTGCAAAATTCGATCTATCTGGATGCTCATTCCTATATGCCGAAACATGCTCTTTAAATCTAGTATTAAAACTTCGGCCTGTCTGTCCTACGTATATCCCATTGCAGTCATTACAAGTAAGCTTGTATACCCCCGATCTAGTTCCCTTATCTACCTGTTCTTTGTGGTTACATAGCCTAGAGTACAAAGAGTTGTTAGTCTTAAAGGCAACATTAATATTGTTTGATTTTAAAATGCCATAAATCTTATCAGACAAACCCCCGACGTAAGAGATGCTAGATCTATATTTGTTAGTAGACTGAGAAGGTAACGCAGCGTAAAGCATGCTATTTACTAACCGTGCCTGCTTCTTTTGAACTAAACTATCTACCATTGATTTTGTATAACCATTTGAGATCGCTATCTGATAAATAGTACTCAACTCTAAATCATAATGTTCCTTAGAAAGAGGCACAGTCAACAATCTATTAACATAACAATGGAAAGCAGCCAGTTTATGCTGCCACGGATGATTAGAAGATGCTGGTATAACAGCATCTGTGTACGTGGGCTTACGGTATATTTTAAATTGATGTTTACCATTTAATTTTGAAATCGTTAAATCCAAAAAGTTCAACGAACAATTTTCCTCCAATTCTTTTTTGAACCTTATCTGGAATGCATGGAAATAATTAGGTACAACACTATGGGGTCTATTATTAATGAACAGGTAAATTTAGTATCTTCTCCTTTACTGCGGCTTGGGTCGAATTTGAACAGTTAGTATTAATTAAATATGCCTTATAAATAAATAAACAAAAAAATTCAAGGTAGTTTTAAATATGTCAATAAAAGTTAATTTTTGTGGGGTAGTTTGAGAATAAGAAAAATAAAGTGGGTACTTGAGAAGTTACAGTGACAAGTTAAAACATTTGTTTTGGTTTGTTAGTTTAACGTTTGGTAGCATAGCATACGGTTGTGGTAACTCTGAAGATGAGCTCTGGTTGAGTTCGAAACGCGTCAGTGTAGCTTGGTGGTGGTGATGGTTGGGTTTATGTGATTTGTGTGTGTTCGTACAGTGTGGAGGTGGAGGAACTGCATGAACGCACATTTCTTGCATAAACGTAACTATTGTAAGGTCGCGGGTGAGCAAAGTAATTGTTTTAGTTCATTAATATGGACCTCCGCAAAGTAACGCCTGATTCAATAAATAAATAATTTATTGTTCTAACTGACTTTTGCTACTATCACGCCATTCCGATAATGTTTGTTGCATATTTAATTAGCAAAATATAGATATAAAGCCTAGCGTACACTTAAATGATTAAAGTAACTGGCGAAATAGACGAGAATATGGTGGGACAGAAATATTACGAAAGCGACAAAACTCCAACTAGCAAGGTCTTCCTATATGGCGTCGACACGTGGACAGTCATAGAGCGCGAGAGGTGAAAAACTATAAGGGTTCCTAGTTGACTACGGAACCCTAAAAATCGACACACTCGGTATTTGGTGTAGAAGAAGTGTGCTGCGAGAGTCATGGACTCAGCGCCGCACCAACTTGTGCATACTTGAGGAACTAGTAGTAGGGGAGCCCAAGAGGGGATTTGTGAAGTTACTCGAGCGCAGTAGATTAAGTGATCCGACAGAGAACAAAGTTATCGACATAACCCACCGCATTAGCACGCTGAAGTGGCAATGGGCAGGCCATATAACCCGAAGAACCGATAACCGTTGGGGTAGACGAGTTCTTGAGTGGAGACCACGGATCGGCAAAGGTAGCGTGGGACGTCCTCAGACTCGGTGGAGCGATGATCTTCGCAAGGTGGCTGGCAAGAGCTGGACGAGAGTGGCTGAGGATCGTGCTCAGTGGCGTGCCATGGGAGAGGCCTATGTCCAGCAGAGGGCGAACATAGGCTGATGATTATGATGATGAGTAGATTAATATACGGAGGGATACCTTATACCCTCTAGAGTACCCTCATTGAATGTGAGCACTTCAAGTGGGGGGTGGTTTGCCTGGGGCACCCCGTCAAAAAACTTAGTAAAAAAAATAGATTCTTTGAAATATTCGAGCTCGAAGCCGCGGGCATTAGCTAGTAAATAAACAAAATCGAGGGTTTTAAAGAGAGAAGAAGAAATAACTAAATTTATGCCATATCGTAGGTACCTATGTAACCGGCTTTACAATGGTCCAACAACCATAGTATGAAGCAAACTGAGTCGTGTAGGCCTATTTTTAAAAAAAGTGGGATACTTCCATTGCCATGTCTTTATATATTGGACGCATGTTTATTTGTACACCAATATGGTCATTTGTTTAGACAAGCCAAAGAAATGTTTAAAAACCCTGTACGTTCGCAATATCGTAATAAATTGTATGTTCCATTGTCACATTTGTCATTGGTTGCTAAAAATAGTTATGTAATGTGTATAAAAATATTTAATAAACTGCCAGATGTAATTAAAGATCTCACATTTGCGAAATTTAAAAGAAGTCTTAAAAAATGGCTTGCTGAAAAATCTTTTTATAGTATACAGGAATTTTTGGATTACACTTAGGTTAAGTTTTTTCTTACTGCCAATTTCACATGCCTTGCAAGGTAGATTTTAGTGAAACCCACTCTGTATGTTTCAAAATCATATTGTACCTAAAATTTTGTGAAATAAATTTATTCTATTCTATTCTATTCTATTCTACGCTAGTTAACACATTTTAAACCATAACAACTTTCCATGATTGATGAAAAGATAAAATTCCCTGATAGCCATGTATGATTAAAATAATCAAATTTCCTCATTATTTCAAAGCAGGCACAACCAAGAGGTCGCGCACGTAGACGAGAATTAATTCAAAAATCCAGTTTTTGGTCCATCTAATGTATAGCTCCCAATATGAACAGTGATAATAAGGATAACTTTATAATCGTAGAAGGTTCTGGTGACATGGAAATGTATTCACGGCCTCTGGAGGTGCCGGCAACTAATCGTAGCCCCACACCGCCGCTCGACCTCTCGACCCCTCGGTCCAGAAACAACCAGTAAGTACAAGCACAGAAGAAAACATGAAACAAAGAAATTGAAATTGTATTTTTACAATCGTATGGTTGTCAGTGGATGGAGTACCAATGCTGGAAAGCTCAAATCATCATTGCACAAAGAAAAACTTTTTTCATTGAACTTAAGTTACTCAACGAGTTTTTTATTATTATTAAAATTGATATAGAGGACCACCAAGAGAATAAACACAAAAAAAAAACAAATCGAATACTCTCTAAGTTATTGGTGAAGGTTACTTGTAAAATACAGACAACGAAATAAAGTAAAAAAAAAGAATAACGGGCTGTTGCTATGTGCGCCAATTTTGCGTAATTTGCTGTAGGCACTATTCGCGCAGCCCAGCTCCTGAAGGAAGCCAAGCAGACCCTTTATGTTGCCGATTACTTCCTGGAGCAACCCTAGTGTCCTGATGTGTACTCTGTAGTTCTGATGTGTACGCTAGTGCATTCCAGCAGAATGTGTGTGGCCGTCTTTATACAGGATGAAATTTAAATGGTGATACAAAATAACTGCTTCTAACTCAGTTAATGCTGGACAAGAGAATATACTAAATAACTCATTTGTTTTATTTAATTTGAGGTGTCCGTACATTGAATTTGTGTTGTGATTTCATTTCAACTAAGTATGAACATCCTAAAATTTAGCAGACTAATTTTAACAATTGGGTTAATGCATTATGTTGCCCAGCACACTGAGTTAGAAACACTAATTTTGTATCATCATTTAGATTTCACCCTGTATATTACTATGTCGGCTATGACAACTAACAAGACAAAACGAAACTAAACTTGAAGGGGTATAGAAGAAACTAAATTATATGGAAATTATGCGAGGTCAACTTGCACTTGACTAGCTTTTTTTATCCAGGCCTCAAGCACCAGGAGACACAGAGCTCCACCTCGCTGTCGAAGCCCAGGATATCACCACCATCGTAGGCCTCATGAATGACGGTGCATCACCGGCCGCGCTCGATAGCAATGGGCTGACGCCGGTGCATTTATGCATTGTGAAGAAATTTATCAAGCCCTTTACTGTAAGTGGATTTACGCTTTCGTTAACATCACATTAAGCAACAACAAGAGTACATGTCCGTGACTCTCATAGTGAAATCAGTACCGTCTTGAAACGTATGGACCCATCTTTTGTGGAGCTCATTTCATTCTAAACCTTTTGACTCTACCAGGAACTAACGACTCACACAGAAACACAAAAGTTAAGATCTTCAATTGCTTCATTGCTTTTTCGTACCTTGATTGGTTTGCCATAAATATTTACAGATCCAAAATGCTCATGCATGACTACTCTTTGGGGAATCAAGAAAAAGAAGAAAAAAATAAAAAGGGATGAAAGGAAAACCAATTCATCTAACAACTCGAGAAAAGTGAAGTACCTGCGAGATACAATTCATTTTCTGATAAACCAATCAATTTTGCAGATAATTCTGAGTTACGAAGGTAGCGCAGATGTACTAGATGCGAGTGGCTTGTCGGTGCTATGCGTGGCCGTTCTACACATGTGAGTAGTTGTCTAAAGAGAAAAGATTCTAGACAAAATCTGTGTATGACTCCTCGGTATACGGTGAAGTAGAATACTTACTTATAATTATAACTTACCTACCTATGACTTGATAACTTGCAAATTTTCAAGATGGACATCTTTGATCACGATGTCAGGCAATTGTTTTCTAAATAAAGGCACCTCTTACCTCCATAATCCTGAACTTCTTTACTTTTGTTTGTTACAGATGGCATGAAGGCGTAAGCGCAGTACTAGCGGCTGGCGCAAAAGTTACAGATAAAGCACTTCCTTTCGTACCTGAAGCTGTCATCACACAAAGATACCCACAAGCCATGCTGTCAAAATTCGGCTCAAATTTTGTATGGTGAAAGATTTTCAAAAATCGTCGGGGATAGACCGCGTAACCAGCGTAAATAGGTACTGCGTAACAGTGGCGGGGCGTGAATTTTTTTGCAAGTATAACCCCATTTATCTTCTTGAAAGTGCAGTATAAGTGTATAGTAGAAGAGAATCGTTTGGTAATTTCGAAAGCACTTATAGTCAACCCGGGGAATCGGTTGGGAATTGTTAGTACCCTTCGCCACTGCTGCGTAATCCTGATTTACGTTCGTTGGTGGGGAATCTTAATTTGGCTACATTTGTTAGATACGCGGTACTAACTAATGCCAGTTACGCGGTTTTTTCCTATGGGTGTTGTGCAGATATGCAGTATTTACCAGTGCTAATTACACGGTATTGCACTATCCCCGACAAAATTAAGTTATTCATAGAAATAAAACTATTTAACTCGTATCATTATCTAAATTTCAGTATGAAGACACGCTAATACATTTAGCGGCTAAGAGCGGCAAAATTGAGATACTCGACAAAATAGTACTAGCAATCGAACGTACTAGTACCATGAGTATAGATTGTTTAAACAAGAGACGCGTAACTCCTCTCTACACAGCCATTGAGAGTGGTAATCTGGAGGCTGTTCAAATTTTAATAATGAGAGGTTCATCTGTGAATAAAGTATCGTCTCGAATGGACACAGCACTCCACATAGCTGTACATCATCCTCACATTTTAAAGTATTTACTTGATTCAACTGATGTTAAAAACTGTTATAACTGTCAAGATTCCGCTCCTATTCATATAGCAGTTGATATCAATAATCTGCAATCAGTCAGATTACTTTTAGACTCTAAGCAACAAAATATTGAGCTGTTTACAGAGATGAAAGTTAAGAAATTAGCCTTACGAAGAACAAGTATCGGAATCCATTGGCTTTTATTTCCTAGGTCATTCAGAGAGCCATCACCCCGAGCGTTTCGTTACCCGTTCCAACGAGTCAGAACCTTAAGCCAAATAATATCTTTAGACGGTAATGGACATACTCCTTTACATATAGCAGCCAAGCAACGTAACATGTCTATGATAACACTGTTGTTGCGGAGAGGCGCCAAACTGTCGACCAAAGGATCCAAAGGAAGGACTGCATTGGAAATAATTGCAACAGAATTCTACAACCCATCAAAATGCTTCGAACTCATTTTTGATGATTTTATCAGTACCAAACAGGTTGTAAGCGACACCGTAGTTAAAGTTGACTACAAAGCACTGACAACTACTGATGGTGTGAGTCAAATGAAAGTCATAGAAGAGTTAGTACGATGTGGCCAAAGAAAAACTTTGATACATCCGTTGATTGAGAGCCTCTTATTTTTAAAATGGAAACATCTTTTACCAGTATTTTACGCCATGATAGGAATCTACATGACGTTTCTAATGGCTTTCAACATCTTTGTAGTAAACGTTGTTCATTATAGAGACAAGAACAAAAGTTCATTTAATACTTCTGTTTCAAGTAAAAGTGATGAGATGGTTTTGTTTGAATTATTAGATGGATGGTACTGGTTGCTAATCACATTAATTTACATGTCAATCGCATTATTACTGCTGCAGGTAAGATAAGAACATAGTACTTCCCTAATTCACACGGATTTACACTCGTGTTGTACCCAAATGTATCTTTAGTTTGAGCAATCTTATCATTATAAATCTTTGTTGTAGGAACTGTTTTACATGTACTTGAGAAAGTTCCGCTACTTTTTGACCCTGGAGACATGGGTGAAGTTGACCTGCCTTTTTCTGGGCGGCATCGTGCCTATGGCAGAGAGCGCCGCAGTGCAACCGTACTGGCACCGCCATGCTGCCTCCACCGCTCTACTGCTCACCTGGTTGCAGGCCATGTTTCTGGTATCCAGGTTTCCTAAATGGGGATACTACGTCCTCATATTTGGAAAAGTTACTGTCAACATATTCAAGGTTGGATTTATCATTATTTATTTATTACTTTCAAAATTTTGTTTTTAACAATGTTGTCCACTTTAGTTGTTCTTTTTTTCAGATTCTTTTGACATCGATTTGCTTGGTTATCGGTTTCTCCTTCTGTTTTATGATTGAATTTAAATGGGCACCGCCTTTTGATGACCCTTTCGCTGCTTTCGTGAAGACCGTAGTCATGATGTCTTCGGAGTTCGAGTACGAAGCCTTATTCGAAAACGAGCATGCGAGTGATCTTCAAGATACGAAAACAGTTGTTCGGCTAGTTTTTGTCATATTCGTAATATTCGTAGCAATAATCTTAATGAATTTCATGATAGGTGTCGCTGTTAGTGATATAAGCGACTTGCAAATGGCAGGGAGCATAAAGAGGCTGGAGAAACAAGTTGAGCTACTGAGCAGTCTGGAAGTTATGGTCAACAATCCACTGTTTGCAAAAATGTACACGAAAAGGTTTAGTAATAAAAAATACCATATCAAGATATCTAATTACGTGGGGTTCCGAAGTAAATGGCGTGCAGCGCTAAGCGGTGATTACTTTTACCATTTAGATCTACCTTCAGCACTACATGCTGCTATCATCGATATTGCGTGGAAAAAAGAACAGAGGGATGAGAAAAACAGCATCGTCATCACAAATAAATATAAACTAAATGCTTTGTACGACGCTATTGTAGACAGACCGGTAATTATTGACGAGCTTTTAAATGAAGAGGAAGCAAATAAAGAAATAAAGAAGCCACGACAAGAGCAACCAAGACTAAACATGGAAATCAAATCTTTAAACGATGGACTGTCAATAGTGAATAATGACATCAAAAACGCAATGATAAAAGTTAGCCAGATATCATCAGACGTAACTACTATAAAGGAGATGCTAGCAAGTCTTGCTTTTGACAAATCTTCTGAAAATATATATCCCAGCATATCGCAATGCTGCGCATATAGAGTTCGAAAAATCTCGCTTTAAGAAATTTGTTATATGATATGAATTAAATACTCAGCTCGGCGTATACTTACAATGGAGTGTCGGTACTTACAAACTAAATAATAAATGTCATGCAGCAGTGACTGGAAAATGATGACAGTCATTGAAGAATAATGTAGAACAACACATCTCAATATTGATAACTGATAACTACCTTTTTCAAGAGCAAACGGATAAACATCGACAGTCAACGAGAAAACGCTGCTAACCCTTTACATAGCACATGGGCCTTATTTATATTTAGATTAGTTTCATTTTATTTTACGTTGATTATAATTTTATACTTTTGATTTGTTCATAGAAATACCCGTACTTACAAGTAAAAATCGTACCCCCGTACAATGTTTTAAAAAAACCGTCAAGAGCGTGTCGGACACGCCCAAGGTAGGGTTCCGTAGCCATTACGAAAAAATCAAGTAATATTTTTCAAAGGATTTCGTATGTGTACGGAGTCATCCAAGTTTAGGTATGTTTTATACCTTAGGCTACTATTTACCTACTCTTAAACTACAAATAATTTCCAAGCAATCTTAGCCGCTATAATTTTTCTAGTAAATTTGATATATTTACTACCATTCTGAATTTTTTCAAATTTTTCCACCCAACAGTTTAGATTTTAGAGTGAAAATTTTCACTTTAAAGTTGAATATTTCGCAAACAGATCACTGAATAGAAAAATCATGTTAGCAACCCCGCAATGGTTTTAAAAGACCTATCCAACGATACCCCACACTATAGGGTTAGTCGAGAAAAAAAATCACCCCCCTTTACGTCTATGGAAGGTACCCTAAAAAATGTATTTTTTATTTTACCTCTTTCTAGTACTAACGATCTCTGAGCTTAGCCGCGGACGGACAGACAGACGGACAGACATGGCGAAACTTGGATTCCTAGTTGACTACGGAACCCTAAAAAACAGTTCAGTAAAAAATCGCCATTTAAGCACTAAAATTGCTTTAAACTTAAACTTTTTATGAAAAGTTGAGACAGTACCGATGTTGAATTGAATCTAGTCTGCTCAAATGTGCGACTCGTCCTTTGGTTGTGGTAATAAGGTAAACGACCCTGTGCTCGATACTGACCCAATGCATGGCACCTTCAATCTTATGTCATAGTAAGAGAGGTGACAGATGGGTGTCATCTACTGGACGTTGAGGTGTTTATCTTAATCATCGATTGGTAATGAGGTTTAACCGAGCGGTCAAAACATTCGAATATTCACCCTAATAGGGTCCCATTGGCACCCTGTGGGTGCGCAACACTAAAAGTATCTGAACGTTAAACGACTGAACACGTCATATTTTGACCACCCGTAAGTATTCTAATCGCAATAAGCGCCAACCAAAGCTTCATTGAGTGGCGGTTTTCATGAATGGCGCGGGGTGGGGATGGCCGGAGGCTGCGCGCGAGCACCGCCGGCCGCCCAGTCTATCAGCAGCGCGCCGGCGCACGCGCGACTTAACCGGCAACACGGGAAATTCAAACCGATAACTTTTTAAATTTGAGTAGTGTAGTGTTGTGTGTTTTTCCGGATTCAGGTTGCATGGCGTAGAGATGGGGTGTTTTAACTTAAGGTGAGTCTAGATTAGATTTTTTGAAGTGCTTTATTGAATTTAAGGAGTTTTTTGGCATTATAGACACACTGGATATATTTACTAGGTGTTTTATTTTATTAGTGTCCGGATTGAAATATTGCGATGGTTTTTTTTGTATTTTTTCAATTAATTAGGTTCTTATAAAATATATCGAGGTTCTACTTGTCGGTTAGTTTACCGGTCTTTGGAATATTATTTTTGAATGACAATTTGCATTCATTATAAACGAAATTTATCAAAATAATAATGTTGAAAGTGTGGTTTATATTTTAATTTTAACGTTTTTTTGTAACTTTTTGAAATATTTATGCTTTCGCAGTTCCTTAATAATTTACGAAGCAAACTTAGCCAACGCTGGCAATTGCTATCCGTAATAATTTAGGCATCAATTTTACATATAGTAACAACATATCACATCAAAGTATGTATTTGAAAGATGATTTTTTGTAATTAATTTAATGTGATCTGTTTTTTTCCGGTGTGATTTGACACAACATGTAATATACAATAAAATTAAAAACAATAGGACAATCTTACATAACTGACCGACTGAGTAGGTACACAACTTTTTATCTTATAAAATCTCGACACCATATCTTACATAAATAGTATTTATTAAAAAGGAAAAATAAAATTATGCCGCACTGGTATGAACGTCACAGGGGCATTAATGTAATGAAATAAGAGAGGGAAAAAATTACATACATAGTAAGATAATATAATGTTCCTGGTTGAAATAAAGACTCGTTAAAACTTTTATAGGCACGCGCATCGTAAACTATTCGCTTTTCAGACAAAAACTTTACTATGTTTACATTTTCCAAAATTCGCGTTACTCATGACGGCCATTAGCCATTTCATTAAAAGGCCATTGAACCCATAATTACATATACGAAAACGTTGCGTCAAATTACTGTCGGTTAAGACCGTGCGACCTTTTGAATTGCAATCACCCTGTCGTTTAAAATAATCCGCCAAAGGCGATTCTCGCAGTTAAGAAAATACGATGCCAACCATTTCTCCATACAAACGAAACCTTTCCTCCCTGAACAAATATTTTGACAATAGAACAAATATTTTTTTCCAAAAGTCTCTCAGGCATCGTATCCTCATAAAGTGATATAGTATCTGCCAGTGCGTGTGTAACAACTAGTGGCAGAATGTCACATTTGCCATTTGCATTTGTAGGCTGTTAAAGTTTTGCCGCCCCTACTAACCTGTGCAATTAAAATTTAGTACCCTAAATCCAGTTATTAATAATTTACTGTAACGCTAATGGAATTTTTTAAAAATTCATGTTCATAAAAATATTCTTTACGAAGCGCTTAGTAATTTTACATGTACCTACCTACTAGACGTTGGAGTATTCCTTGTACTAAAATATTGTACTTTTTTTAAAAAAGTACCTATTTATTTTTATTTTTTAAGACAAAATAATTGAGCCATGTTTATCTACCATAATTGCCATTGTGCGTCCACTGCTGGACGTAGGCCTCCCTCATACTGCGCCAACATTCGCGATCCTGGGCTTCCCTCATCCACCCATCGCCAGCTGCCCTCCTAAGGTCACCAGTCCAACGTGATGCAGCCGTGAGCACGTCTTAAATTAAGTTTGCCGTCCTAGGCTCCAGCTTCCTCAGCCTGCTGGTAAATCCGTCACTGGTAACAACTCGATTCTCATCGGACTGCTTTAATTTTGACATTAGTGATTAGATGACAAGTATGGCAAAAAGTTGTGTACAGGTACAAGGCTTTGTTACGTCCTGAGACATACCTAACTTACGCCTCTCTCACTCCCTAGTTCCCTTTTCATACACACACTATTGAATTTCTTCGCAGGTGTGTGCAGGTTCCCTCACGATGTTTGAGTTTACCGTAAAGCTCATGATATTTGTGAAAATGCAAATGGTTGTGCTCGAGTCTTGGATGTATACTATCTATTTATCTGTATACTTCCAGTTCCCCGCGATTCCATCTGCGAAGAATACGGGTATAAAAAATAGCCTACAGCCTATTCTCAGGCCTACCAAATATATAGATTATAAATAAAATCATAAAAATCGGTCAAGCCCTTTCGGAGAACTTCGATAAGAAACACTGTGACACGAGATTTTTATGTATTAGAATAAGTATGTTTATTCGTTGCATTGCACCCATAGTAAGACCTCTACTTATACTTCGTTTTTTTAGCATTAGAAATAGGGTATTAGGTAAACAATCTTGATGAGGCTTTTTATCGAAAAAAGCTTTTATAAAAATAGTAACTATTACTTAAGAAACCAGAAAAATCTAAATGACCAATATATTTTCTAATTTATATATATTTGCAGTGATTTATTTTTCAAGAGTGTTTTTCAATAAAAAGACACGTCAAGATTGCTTACCTTCTTTCTAATGCTAAAAAAACGAAGTTTACTTTGGGACTAGGTCAATTGTCCCCTGATATTTACTTATTTTTACTGTAGTTCTACAATTTTTTAATAATGTCGTAAACCAAAAATTAGTGTTCCAAAAATCACCGAGACACGAGATGGCGAATTTGCACCACCGAATAAGATTCGAATCTCACGTAAATCGGCGCGCCTGCGCTGTCATGTCTGCCGCCGGGGAGAAAAGGGAACTGGATCCTGGGTAAAAAAAAGACTAATGACAGTATGAACTGTCCGCTCGGCTGACGGTTCCGTATTTTTACAAGCTTTTATTTAAGACAAATTTGAAAGAAAGAGCAAAAGAAAAACATTTGGTATACTATAAGGTATTAATTAATAAGGTAAACGTCCCTGTGACCGACACTGACTCAATACAAGGCACCTTCAATCTTATGTCATAGTAAGAGAGGTGACAGATGGGTGTGGCTGGGCATTGAGGTGCCGCAAATTGGTATGTTTACCTTATTGCTAATCGAAACTAACATCATTTTGAGAAAATGGTTGCTAAAGATTTGTATAAAACACGAACTAACGCATTTATACCTACTATATATTTTTCCGTTATTTGATATATTGTGTTTTGTTAAGTCAGATAACTAGTTTTTATAAAAGAAATTGAACCGACTCCAACATATCAGTAAAATATTTTTCTTCTGATCTGTTTGAAGTCAATGCCTCAGGATAACTCAACAGGGAGTACTTGCCTGCAGAAAAAGTCAACTTAATTGAGTGTTCTTTAGAAATAATTTTCTATTGTGGCTTAAATTGAGTTGTTTAGAGACACTGATACCTATTGCTAACGTAACGACGCTGACAGCGACAAACTATTTCGTATTACTGTATAAGCAGGCATTAAGGTTTTAAATGCTAGACCAAAAAGTTGGACCACGATAAATTGCAATTTAGTGCACAAAACGACTGACTGGAAAAGTTTCTTGTGACACGTAAATTACCTTTACAATTGTATATAGTTAATTTTCGGGTCACAACGGATTTTTTTTTACAAATTTTAAACTTTTGTGCCTAAACTATACCACGTTCCAAAAATACTACCTATTTATTACATTCTCATTATACCAGATGTCAAAAATAAGACATTCCACAAAAAATCACTTCCTCGAGTAATCTTCGATTTTGTATAAATGTGGTGCAACGAGAACCTGGTAAGCTAGAAATATTTTATAGGTAATGTACCTACTATTTTGAAAAATGTGGTATTTTGGGAACGTGGTATTTTAGGCACAAGCGAGTCGTTAAGGGGTTAAGCTTTTTGAACTCAACTTGCACCACGGAACCCCTTAAACTAAAAAGGTCGGATTAAAACTAAGACCATTGTTCCTTTTTACGTTACCTCCAGAGAAATGTCCGCTTCATGCATTAATTCATTGCCGGTTCTGCCTCGTATAATTAACTTAGAAGATTTAGATAGCTGGACCATTTGACAATGGGAAAGACAGTCTTCTAAACATCACGTTAGAGTGTATTTTAAATTATGGCTATTTGTTTAGAGTTTTTACGACCGGTAGCTTTTGCGCTCGGTCCGTTGAAATTTCGCTTTCAATTTGGTGTGTTGTTTGTTTTTGCGATGCCCGTTCAGTAATTTTCTTCGAGCGTCAGATCTGGTTTCTTGTGGGACGGGATACAGTTTTTGGGATAAAATTGGGTTTAGGAACATTTGCTGCTTTTGTTTTGAAGAATGTTTAAGCAACAATAGAGAACGAGTGAACAGTTTGCGCTCATGTCACATTTCAGCGCTTATAATTTTTGCAACCCTTTCTCTGGTACCTCTATAGGTTACTGTTAAATGTCCATGGGTTTGTCAATACAATAAACAATGAACTCATAACCTCATAAGTATAAATTTAAATAATAATAGGTAAATTAAATACCGAAATAATAAATCATGGGAAAATTGACACCAATTGCACTCCAATTGACAACATATCATTTTTTTGAGCATTCCGTTTTATTGGTTTATTTTTTTTTCAGTAGGGTTTGTATTTAATTTATTGTTCATTTATTATTATAAATACTAAAATGGACTAACTCCAGTTATACGGTAGAATTAGACCCTTGTAGTCACTTCTTATATCGATCGAAAAAAAATTTTTAGTACATCTGACGTTGTCATTGTCTTAAACTGGTCTGTGGTGTACTTATTTTGTTTGTTCAAATAAAATTATACTTATTTGATCAAAAATAAAAGATTTTTACAACGAATTTGGCATTTATTGTAGCCTATTTTGGCTGTGATAAGGGATACCAATACTGCATTGTAAATAAATAAGACACCCGGCTTTCATACGCATTCGACGGACGATAGTAAACATTTGAAGATATGAAGATTCCCGCCGGTTTCACTGCTGCAGACGGCATCACGGCACAAATCTACCAAGTGTAGATCATTTTATGCTGATGCAGTATATGCGAGACAACAAAGCATTCAATGGTGTTGAAATTAGAGGTGCGATGCATGGAAGAAATGTTTGCTCGCTTTCTTCGAAGAGTCATTGTTGCAACTAGGCACAAAACAATATTTGGTGTACTTCGAAGGAGTATATACCTACTCGTACCTCGTCGATCCATACGGGTTTGTTCATAGTAGGTGGGTCATACTATACACACCGTAAGAAACAAAAGTTGTCTCTTCTGTGGACATAAAATTAGCAACTCCGACTCAGCAAACTTAAGATTTATTTAAATGGGCCGAAATTTGGTCAGGCGTCCCACACCGGCATGTAGACTTGACTAAAAAATATTGGCTATAGAATAGAACCTTTTGCCATGTCCACAGGAGAGACGTGAACAAGAAAATGTGTATAAATAATAAATTTAATAATCTTTTGACTTGTGTTCAGTACATTACACATTATAAACAGGGTATGTACTTAATAAAACTTTTTAACAAAAAAATTAAACCGCCGAAAAAACTGAAAAGCAAAAAATAATACCTTTTTTGTTTGACCTTAATCTAGGTACCAGTTTGAAGTCGGTGCCTCAGCACTTAGCCAGGAGGAGTGGACCTATAATCGTCTACCTGATTGGCTTCTATCAGTCCTCCTGGCTCGTGCTGAGGCACCGACTTCAAACTGGTACCTAGATTAAGGTCAAACAAAAAAGGTATTATTTTTTGTTTTTCAGTTTTTTCGGCGGTTTAATTTTTTGTTAAAAGTTTTTATTTTATACTTTTTTTCCATCCTTGGGGTAATTTTTTTTCCAAATTTATAATACCAACTTCAAGGTATCCCTATCTATCCAATAAAAAAGAATTATGAAAATCAGACTACTCTGTAAAAAGTTAGTCAATCATCCCCTGTTTTCCTACCCTTAGGGTAGGAATATTGTTGCCAAATTTAAATGGGATCACCCTCGGGGTATACGCTTTCCAATAAAAAAAGAATCATCAAAATCGGACTACTCTGTAAAAAGTTATGCGTGATCATACATAAAAAAAATATATATACACGTCGAATTGAGAACCTCCTCCTTTTGTTTTCGTCGGTTGAAAATGGCATGGACACCATGGCTTATCATGCGGCAGAAGCGCGGGACGTATACCGCGCCACGCCAGCTTAGATGACGTCATCCGTAGGGCTCTTGTCAGCGTCCAAGTGCCTGCCGTTTTGGAACCTAACGGCTTGGCTAGAGACGATGGCAAGAGGCCCGACGGTATGACTCTGGTTCCTTGGCGGATGGGTCGGCCCTTAGTTTGGGACGCCACATGTGTGGATACCCTTGCACCGACCTATCTTTCAAGGACCCAAAATATTGCTGGCTCTGCCGCGGCCTCAGCGGAAGACTTCTAACGCCGCAAATATAGCTCCCTTGGAGCCAGTTATATATTTGAGGCGTTTGGAGTCGAAACTCTGGCGCCTTGGGGGCCAAGCGCGCGCCGTCTGTATAAAGATCTTTCGGCGCGCCTAATAGAGGCCTCCCGTGACCAGAGGGCTGGCCAATACTTCGCTCAGCGAATCAGCATTGCCATCCAACGTGGCAATGCTGCCAGCCTTCTGGGCACCCTCCCCATTGGCGGCGACTTGGGACAGATTTTTTACCTTTAGCTTTAGTTAGTTTTAGTTAGATTTAAGTTAGTCCTAAGTTTTTACTGTTTTTTTATTTAATTTTTGTTTATTAAATGAATACCCTTAATAAAATTGATAATGTCAATGTCAAATACAAAATTATGACAGCTTATATTTTCTTTGGCAAAAGGCAGTGGCATTTCATCTATTATGTCGTAGAACTGGTAATTTTTTATTCTTTTGTATTTTTTATATTAAGCGATATAAGCATTTTTTTATTAATATAGCGTAGTGTTCGGGAAGTGAAATGCTTTCGAATCGTACTTATATACATTTATAAAGTGTTTTTAAAATGAAATGTTGTCAAATGACCTAGTCACAAACTAAGCAAGCTACCTATAGGTCGGGATAATGATAATGAAATAAAAAAACAATAATTTACAGTATCTACTACTTCACACACAGTGATACTTTTCACTGTCTCCGTAATTTTCTTCAAAAGTTATCATAGCTTCAAACTTGTCGTATGAACCTTCTGCTAATATATTCAAGTGGGTCACCATTCACCGACCAAGTAAAATGCTCTAAAACTAATTGGCTAGCATCTCGCTTTCAGCTGTGGGATCTTGGACAATAGATTTGAATAAGTACTTAGACCAATTGCTTTGTGCGTTTTGCTGAATTAAAATGACGTATCGCTCTTCACGATACATAGTTGGCGGTTATTTCGCCATGTATTTGTAGTATGATATAGAATGTCGGTTTTTAATGTATTACACGTGTTGTTACGGTATATACAATGCCGACGCATGTAATTTTAAATTGCAAAAATCAAAATACGTTTTGTATTAATGCGATAACTTGTAATGAAAAAAAAATCAAATTTTTTGTTGCGTTGCTTTTGTATTTAAGCAGCGATGCGTAGACGTAAGACACTGAAAATAATACAAAATAATCTTTCTCAAAGAAAATACGATTAAAAAATAATCAAAATCTTTGAGAGTGGCAGCTACTTATTTTTACGAACTACAGAAATTAAACCTTTGCATAACAAGTTGACAAATAAAAATGCTTTTGGAACTTTTGCGAGCAACACTCAAAGGTGTAGCGTCGCCCTTAGATCGAATGAATGGCGCGAGAATCTAGACTCCAGACTGTAAGCGTCCCGTATGTGTGTACTGGTTATTCGGGATCTAGTGCTTGTGGACCCCTGGTGATTTCTGCTAGCCTGGTAACGTAGGTACAAATGAGAGCTGGCTTAGCCTTCTTGGTGTTTAGAAATCTGTTAAAATGATACGAGATTGAAATTAGATCAAAATAACCACCCCTAGCTAGTGAGATAGTGAGGCATCCTACTTATATTATAAAAGCGAAAGTTTGTGAGCATGTTTGTGCGTGCGTGTAGGGTATGTGTTTGTTACTCCTTAACGCTAAAACAGCTATTCGGATACAAAACACACCTTAAAACAAAACAATGATCCTTAGTGGTGCTAATGGTTCAGAAATAGCTCTATAAAATTACATAAATTTTAGAGTGTAGAGTCAGTGCTTAGTTTTCTTTTAGAAACTACAGAAAGAGAGTTCTACTTTAAAATGGGACTATGGTCAAAGCCTAATACTTATCAACATACATTACCTATACCGTATCGTCTGTAGAAAATCTGCTCTTCTTTCTAATCTCAAAATTCCTAATGATACCTAATAAATCATGAAGCGAAGATGCTGTGAACACATTGCAGGAGTAATCTTCTTCTTGACAAATTGCTCTATCATTACTGCAAGGTTCTATGTTTAATTTTTAGAGTAATCTAAATTCAACCTTGGCTGATATGCAACAAGGTAAAACTTGGAAATGAGTACGAAGCTAGTACATAATAGGTGGTGCGAACGAAATTGCTGCCGGTCAGCACGGTAGGTATTTTGATGGATTGCTAAAAATAACATCCTTTGATCCCATGATATCCTAGTAGGTACAACGAGTTATTTCATAGAAAATAACGTTAGGGAATTTGTTTGAAAATTTAACAAATACCTACTCTAAAATAACCCTATAGGATTTTAGGTAGGACTTTACTAAGTTACTATAGGATTTTTTGAAAATCACAGTGATCTTCGTCAACGTCGTATGGAGATCGCCTGCGAAATTCATGTTTCTAGCCTTAAAGATTGAGACTTTGGAACTTTATTTTCGCACTTCGATCCCGTGGTATTCCAAAGATCCAAGTAGCTAGTATACTTACTTAGGTACCAAATAGGATAGTAGATAGATTGGTTAATGATTTATCCACCCATCAAATATCAGAAAAAGCTTTAAGTACATGAGTGTACCTTCATTTAAAGGTCAACAAAAAAGCTGCAAGTGAATAAATTAGGCAAGTAGGTACTTACTTAAAGGAAACCTGCCCTACAAATACTTCGATAATCAAATGGCCGATTGAATTACATACCTAAATGTATTTTGTCAGTCAACCCGCGCAACAACGTACTTTGAGTAAAAATCAGAGACAAATCTGTAGTATTTTTTCCCGTACGATATCGATGCTACAAGTTACATCGAAAAACAAGTCCGCCCATCCCAAGTTGATCAAGGTCACGTTTATTTTCTTAACATGGGGTGTTTGGGGAAAGTACGTACAGGTGTTACGGAGTTATGTTCCCGATAGGCACGCCACGTGCTTATTGTCCATTGGATTGTGCGTTGGAGTTCAATTAAATAAACTCAACAAACCATTTTATTCAATAACCAACTCGCTTCTAATTAAAGCTTCCCAAAAAGCCCGAAACAAATGAAGAACTTTTCAGAATTTATTTGTGCAAGTAAGTATACTTTACAGCAAAGCTGAATTGTTTCTCAGAATCGTGCGATCTCGTTTTCCCTAAACCAAAAGGCGCGTTGGATTTCCGACAGGCGTTAGCGCGCATGCGCGGTTAACGACGACCATTCACGATGTTTAGCAGTCACATCCGCGTGCCTGCGTTATATATAGTACACTAATTTTAAGCAGTATGTTAATATAGATCGGTTATACAGGGTGTCCCAAAACTCAATGATAACGTGGTACCGGCCGAGAATTCAAGTTATACCAGTTCTGAAAAAAAAAGAAAAATCATCTATGTCACTTAGATGTGTTTATAGAGTCACCTAAGTAAAAGCAAGGATGATATAGACTGGATTAGCAATTGCCATAGTACAGACCGGCCGCTGAAAAATAGTTCGATTATTAAATCTAGATGGCGCTGATATTATAGCCCGAGGCTTTGAAAGCAAAACAATAAGACTTCAGATGTTTCATATTGCTGTAAATGTATTATTATGCAATATTTTTGAATAATAATACATTTGTAGTCATCTGAACATCTGAAGTCTTATTGTTATCTATTCTTTTTTGTTTTGTTATTACCCGAATAAACGATTTTTTATTTAATACACATTCATGAATTGGAAAAATACGTCAGTTTGTTACAAAATAAACATTTCATTTTTCACAAATAAATTACCATTTATGATTTTTTTTTTTTAATTTATTTTATCAAACGGTACATGCTTTTACAACAAATTCTGTTATCGCCAAACTGTTACCAGTTTGTTGTGTGTTATTACTGTTTCTTTGGTGGTCACAGTCACAGTAACAGCAAGCAATGCATTGTACGAGCAACGGTTATTGGACTGTCGATATTTAACACATGTAGCGCAAACAAGACGGCCAATTATTGGTTTAGCCGCGCTAACCTACAATAGGGCCCAATCATGGGCGCCTTACATTGCGTATAAACATTTTATGTACTCTTACTTACTTTACTCGCGGTCTACTTGTATTTACTATAGATTTAGCAGTTAAATTTGAATTCTGCGATTTCGCAAAAAAACAATCAAAATCAATCAAATTAAAACAAGTAGATAAGTAGGAAAAGTAAACAGTATAAAACAGTAGAAAACAAAAAAAAACATACTTACGTTTATTTTTTTTATGAAAACTTATTATCGTGTCATGTTATTTACGTATTTAAGGCAGTTTTTAACCCCTGACACAAAAAGAGGGGTGTTATAATTATAGGTTTGACCGCTATTTGTTTCTGTGTGTCTGTCTGTGTCATCATAGCTCTTAAACGGGTGAACCAATTTGGATGCGGTTTTTCTATTTGAAAGCTGGTTTCTCGGCGATGGTTCTTAGACAGGTTTCCTCAAAATTGGTCCAGGCATTTCAAAGATATCAGCTCTTTTCGATGCTGCGGAAGGGATCTTAGACTTCGGGGGCTTTTTCGGAGGAGTTCGATAGTAAACACCGTGACACAAGACTTTTATATATTAGAAAGAAGAAGATATATCCGTCGCATTGACACAGCTAATTTTCTCGTCATATATCGACAAGCCTTCTCATTCTGAGAGGAGGCCTGTGCCCTGCAGTGGGACGTATATAGGCTGCGATGATGTTGACGATGATATATCAAGAAGCCTATCCACTTTATATATTAGAAAGAAGAAGAGATATCCGTCGCATTGACACAGCTAATTTCATCGTTGTATATCAACAAGCCCTCTCATTCTGATACCTGGTTTACACTCGCGTACGAGTGGCGAGACGAACTGCGGGACGAGCCACGAGACGAGAGTGTAAACAAGCGCGTCTCGCGCCTCGTCTCGTGATTTGCCTTGATTTTGAGGCTCGCGTCCGGAGCGAGACGACGAGGCGAGGCGCGAGGAGAGGTGACGAGGCGAGAGTGTAAATCAGGTATGAAAGGGAGGCCTGTGCCCTGCAGTGGGACGTATATAGGCTGCGATGATGATATCAAAAAGCCTATCCAGTGACAGTTGATTGATAAGGACCTCCTCAAAGTACCTATTCCGTAGTTCCCACAGTGCATTTGTGACGTGAGACGTCGGCCATGGGACTTTGTCTATGCGCGGGAGCAGCCGGCCCGCACGTGTGACACATGTGTAGGGTTGCCATAAAAAATAATGTTTTAAGTGAATGCATTTTTTCGTGCCATCGTTTAGTGGGTTAAGACTTATTTTAGAGAGAGCTCTTCGTTTTTGGCAGTTTGGTTGTGGATTTTTAAGGATCCGTTATTTTATCTAGCTATGTAGGAGACGTTTCATATGATTATAGCTACTACCATTAGAGTATATAATAAACAAACTACTACTACCTGTTGATCTTAGAAAGGAAACTGCCGTTTTTCGGATTACAACTAGTGTATTCGTAGCTTATATTTTTAACCTGCCGGAATCCCACAAATTTGCATCGTATTTGTCAACATGTTCTTTCATGTTTAAAGTATTTGTCAACGTTGCAAAATAAACCTGGAGGAGATTTCCAGATTTTGTCTAGATCCCGTGGGAATATTGGGATAAAAAGTAGCCAATATGTTATTCCAAACTTCTAGCTATCTACGTACCAAATTTCATCCACATCCGTGCTGCCATTTTAGTGTGAAAGAGTAACAAACATCTCGCATAATATATTCGCAAATCTTTGCATTTATTAGCAGGACTGTTTACAAAATTAAATTAATTATTATAAAATATAAATGACGATTCCTTTCTTATGTATGACAGAAGAATAATGTTTTTATTTCTTTTAAAAATATTATACTCGTTGTACTCGTATATGGCATTATTGATGGCCAGCAACAATTTTGACAACAATAAGTTTTTATGTCACAAGCAAGGACTGTTGACAGCCCTATTCATAGTCCTAGGAACAATACGCCAAATCACCCGCAGAGCGCACGGCGCATGCGTTTACGACACCACTATTCCTGAACATGTTGCACTCATAAACAAAACGAACTAATAGTACTGCAAGCACTAAGCAAAAAATTCCCACGGGGTAGAAAATCTAATTTTTTAATCTTCTATGGGATGGAAGCCGAGAGATAGCTAGTCTACAATATTAAATATAGAAACATAGAAAATTGATAAGTGATAAGGTAAGTAACAGTAGGAGGCTTATTCATCTGTTTGTCTGTTCATTTCCAATCTTGCAAATGACATTTGATCCACGTGTGGTATCGGATTGACTTGATTTTTAGTACACGTAGTACTTTAGATCTCTGACGACAATGCAATATTCAGGTACTGTCAACAAAGAAGCTCATGTTAAAATTTCAATTTAAACATAGAGTTACGTTTGCTGGTATATAAGTTAGTATGTATGTACATAAACTCTTTACTGTACAAAAAAATAGGAAAAAAACTAAATACTATTCACAACCATTGAGATATACTCAAAGGCGAACTTATTCCTTTAAGGGATCTCTACCAGCCAACCTTTGAGTGGATGAAAGGAGAATTTAGCAAGGGACCGACAGTAAGTAAGTTATAATTTCAGAAATAGTGAAAGCAACAATACATTTTTTTAAAACAAATATAATACATTAACCCATAGAAATAAACCTACGTAAGTAAAGAAAATATTAAATAAATTATTGATCATGGTATTGTTTTTATTGTAAAAAAGTTCTTTGAACACCTTTTTGGCTTGGCACATACTTATTCCCACTTGAATTATAAGTACTCACAATTATCTCGTTAAGTCACGCGAACTTAAGTGCACCCTTTAAAACATTTTTACCTTCGATATCTTACATTAAAAGTCTTAAAATCATTACCGCGTAGTTTATCTCTGGACATGGTAAAAAATAAAAAAAGTAAATAAATGCGAAGGGCGAGGGCCAATTATTTTTATCGCACGTAGAGCACGAGTCCCGATCGGTCCTTTCTTTAATGCCCTTGTGTCTTCTGCTGCCCTAGTACATTTTACACGGTATTTACAAGGTCCCTCGGGAGCTTCTTGGTCCGTTGCCATGGTTACTTACAAGACCGTATTTTCCCATTTCGTGTCTTACAAAGCGATCTACATTTGTTTTACGCGCACGTTTTTGACCAACAAGTTTGAACTTAACAATGTCAAGGTCTTTTGGTCAGAATAATATTATGATTAAGTATGACTTTTTCACTTTTCATGCTCGTAAAGTTGTTATTTATATCGAGAAAGTAGCTTGTAAAAAGTAGCAAGTAAAATCTTCGTCTAAGACCAAGGCAATCACCCGCAAACAGCCACTAACAGTAGAAATTAAATTTATAGAAATTAAATTTATGAGGTTTTTTTTTAAATTGATGATTTATATTATGAAATTAATAAAACTAGACAAATCTAGTACATTATTATAGAAATTGTAATACATGAAAAATAAGAGCTAATAAATTTAATTTCAAATGTTGCCGTTTAATTTCCTTGCTATCGAAGTGAAAAGCAGAGTGTAAACTCGAGCATTAAACCCATTTTCCCCTCGACGAGTCTATCTACCCTCGCCATTGGGTAAAATGGCTCTTTTTATACTCTTTTTGTACAAACTACTATTTAAAAAAAATGGATTGGAGGGAATCTTTGAGTTTTTTTACTACAAATGATTATAGAATAAAAGATACTATTTAAGAAGAATACACAATAACCGGTGTATGAACTGCTTGCTAAAGTATAAAAATAAACACCAGTTATGTACGAACTTAAAGTGTTCAGTTTCTTTTTATAAAAAAGTAAGAAAGCATAAAATAAAAAGTTTTACCATTCTACGCTACAATAATTAAATCACATTAAATAATGTTAAATTTTTGTAACCACTTGTAATTAATATCACAGTAACTTCAATCATCATCGACATCAATCATAATTATGACACATGTCAGCGTGATTTTTGTTCGCAGTGAACATGCGTGTTTAAAAAAATGTAGAGTCGGAGTGAACTGAATCGAACAAGTCACGTGCCCAAAACGAGATGCGACTAGGAGAAGATAAACTAGTGAATCTCTTTCAACTCAACACTTTATCTTTTGTCTACCTCACACGCTAGGGTGTGAACGGGAGAATGCTATTTCGGGAATCGGACCCATTGCTTTTTGTTTTGCTTCTGGTCTGTGTGCGATGTGATAGGACAGGGCAGATAGGGTGTGAATATAATTAGTGACCTTTAATACAATTTTAGGTTAGGTTGGTTTTTATGTTGTAATTGTAACATTTTTTTTATATGCTGATATCTCGACTGTCCCATAGGTATGCACTTCTTATCCTGATATTTTACGCATGTTAAAATTAAAAATAGTTTACTATAATAATTAATAAAACACGAAAGTACAAATAAAATACAGCTAAACGAGCTTTTAAGTTATTGTCAGACACTCGGAATTAATAAGGTTTTCAATCATAAATTTCATTTTTATACCAAGCTTTTTTGGTGACTGTACTTGCATTGTCATCCAACCTACATACGTACATATACCAAATTTTAAATGAATCCGACCACTGGAAGTGGGTCAAATTCGACTTTCAAGATTTGACTCGTTCATACATAAATACATAGGTAGGTAGGTACATATTATTGCAAGTTAAATAAAAGCTTGTAAAAACGTTTTCACCTTTTCTTTCTCTCACAATACGTATATTGAATGAGGGTAAAGAGAGACTGAAAAGGGGGAAAAAGGATGGGAAGTTCCAGTTGCTGTTTTGCTTTTGTGGTATTTTGCGTAATTGATAAAGTCGCAAAACACCACAAAACGTCAGGTTGGTGTTTCGCGTTTATGGCTTTATACGTAGTTGGTATTAAGCGTAATAATTAAAAAAAATCCGTAAATAACCAAAAATCCTGGGGTTGGTATTTTGCGTTTGTGGTCTTTTATGCGTCGAAAAGACTTGAAGATTGAAATCTTTTCACAGAATAGATTTTGACAATACTAAGGTAGAGTCAAGTAAATTAAATAAAACTAAGTAAGAGAAAGAAGAAAGTTATTTAATTTTCGATTTTTAAATTCCTTTATTATCAAGCTAAATGTATTTACTAACTCTACCCATAAGTTAGTAGAGTATTAAATGGTATGTCCTCTGTCCAAAGCTTTCACATAAACTTTCGCTCAACTTTCTTAGTTTAGAATAATCATAGGCTTCCTACATTTCATTCAAGTAAGGTGGTCGTAATTTATGTATGTATAACATAATACTAATACCTAACTCTTTGCTCCATTAAGTATCATCGTTGTACTGTACTAAAATAATAAATAGGTAGTTAAGTTACCACAGTTATAAAATTTATAGCTCCGTAAAGTTTTACTTTCCAGAAAACTTTTCACTTTTCCCGGTTACAGCAAAGTAACTTGTTCTCACTTTTTCTGGCGCGTCGTTCGATCTTCTGTCACCCTCGCACGTTCTCATTCAAGTTGGAGAGAACTCCTGCACGCTTTTGATCGCCTGGTACTTGCCGGGCGTTGGAGCACCGCACGCCCGCACCGCGCACACATGCGCAATGCAATTTCGTGCGTACACCAATCCTATGCGTCCCCACACACCGTCATGACATAAAGAACATGGCCGCACAATGAGGAAAATTTCACAAACTCGTGATTTTGTTTGTGTGAAATCATTTACAGTGTGTGGTATGCTCGTAAACATACATAAAGCCCAGTGGCCACAGCAATTTTTGATGAATTTCTGAAAAGATAAGCTAATCCTGTTCTCACTGAGTGAACATCTCATAATAATATATACGCATCTTATATTTGAAATTTAATCGCATTAAGAAGAGTATGATCACAGGTATGCTGACAGATCGATCCACTCAACTACAGTAAAATCATGAATAAAAAAACAAAATGGCATTTAATACTTAAAGGGGCAAGAACGCTTCCGTTTCTTCGGAACCCGTGCTGTGGTTTCATAAGGTGACCGCGAAGAATTTATGTTAGGTAACTGTATCAAAACCGCATGTGTTAATACGTCAGTATTATCCCTGTAACATATCCATCAATAGACTTTTAGTACTTACCTACATATATTTGTTTATGTTTACTTTCGTTGTAACAAACAAGGTAAAAAATTCATGGGCAAGGTCCACACATGAATGAAAACATTCCCATAGTCACGGCTCGTAGGGTGACAATGACAAGCCACGCCTACCGAAGTTATTGTCACCATGCGGTAAGCTTCTTTCAGTCATGCACTCCTGGTACCTTTGGTGACAGTTTTTGTGAGGCAGTGTTGTTGTTATCAAGCACTACATAAATCAAAAATATGGAGTAATCAAATGAAATCGTTGAATGAATAGTACATTGTTGTAGAGGCTGGAAAGTAAGCAATAGATGGACGAGTTTGTTTGAGGGCCGACGCGTAGCGGAGGCCCTCGAAAGTACGAGTCCATCTATTGCACTTTTGGCCGAGACTAAACATTGTGCTTTTCACGACTAATGCGAGGAAATCATTATCATCATCATCATCATAATCATCCATCCATCCATCCCGTCCATCCCGTCCATCCTGTCCATCCCGTCCATCCCGTCCATCCGACCATCCGTCCATCCGTCCATCTATCCCGTTATCCCGTCCATCCATCCATCCCGTCCATCCTGTCCATCCCGTCCATCCGTCCATCCGTCCCGTCCATCCCGTCCATCCCGTCCATCCTGTCCATCCCGTCCATCTGCCCATCCGTCCATTCTGTCCATTCCGTCCATCCCGTCCATTCCGTCCATCCATCCCGTCCATCCGTCCATTCCGTCCATCCCGTCCATCCGTCCATCCGTCCATCCTGTCCATCCCGTCCATCTGCCCATCCGTCCATCCCGTCCATCCCGTCCATTCCGGCCATCCCGTCCATTCCGTCCATCCCGTCCATCCGTCCCGTCCATCCCGTCCATCCTGTCCATCCCGTCCAACCCATCCATCCCGTCCATCCCGTCCATCCCGTCCATCCCGTCCAACCCGTCTATCCCGTCCAACCCGTCCATCCCGTCCATTCCGTCCATCCGTCCATCCGTCCATCCGTCCATCCATCCCGTCCATCCGTCCATTCCGTCCATCTCGTCCATCCCGACCATCCGTCCATCCGTCCATCCTGACCAACCCGTCCATCTGTCCATCCGTCCATTCTGTCCATCCCGTCCATCCCGTCCATCCCGTCCATCCCGTCCATCCGTCCATCCAGTCCGTCTGTCCGTCCGTCCGTCCGTCCGTCCGTCCGTCCGTCCGTCCGTCCGTCCGTCCGTCCGTCCGTCCGTCCGTCCATTCATCCATCCATCCATCGCATGCAGCAGACGATTACTGTTGATTGGTCCAATAATGTCGTTTCAGCACGCCAGGAATGAAATTCAGAAATTATCTTTCAAAAAGTCGTATCGTATAATGAAATACATATACTGATACGTCCTGTTTTCGATTAGTGTAACTTTGTTGTCGTGTTTGTGCGCCATAAATGAGTCAGCTGTTAAATGTACATATATAGGCAGTTTTGAGTACTGGATTTAGGTTATCTATGGCCACATTTTCGAGCAGTGTCGTGAAAAGTAATATTACTGTTGTCACTCGCTCACGTCGCTTGAGTCATATCCTGGGAGACAGATCGACGACAGGGCAGACAACGGCCGACTATTATGAACTTTGTGACGAATGATCAACCAAAACAAGCCAGCCATTGTTCCAACCTTGTTTGTATTTCCGCCGGTGGACAAAAAATGACACACTTTATAGACACCGTACTGGGAATCATTAATTCAGCTATAATTATGTTTAAAAACTTCAGAAATACAATTTTAGTGTTTCACAAGATGCTCTGATTCCCTCTTTTATTGGACATAAAGGTGCTCACATTTTAGATTTACATCCATCTGTTCCAACAGACAGCCATAACAGGTTCATATTACGCAAACTAATAAAAAGGGCGCTCACCTAAATTCTTTTCGTAAACGTTCTAAAAAGACGTAATTGTTTCTGGAAACACGGCGGCAGTGTGTGCAGTGTTCCATCCATACTGGAATTAGCACAGTTAGTGTTGCATGCAATTGTTTATAATTAGAAAGGGAAATACAGTCTCCAGAGCGTAATGTAACTGACATCTGGACATATTGAGGTTGCTCGAAAATTGTGTAAATATTCGGAAAATGCCTTTTGCTCTAATTAAAAGTTGGGATTTTAATTTTCCAAGGAATTCGTGATAATATATTACACGTAAAGAAACAAAAGCACACGTGTTTTTTATGGGTAATTACGAAGTGTGTGAGGCGGGGTGGTGTCTGAGGTGGAGTTGAGGTGTATGGGTAATTCGAAATATTCCAGCACGAGGTTGACAAATAGTTCCATAATTTAATCGACGTTCAAAGTTTATTGATTCAAAGACGTGGCTACGCTTTGAATGAAAAATTCCGATAAAAAACATCAATCAAACTAATCAACCACGTGCTAAAAATGAAGCATTCTAAAGCAATAGGAAGGACCTATTCTTATTTAGGCTAAGTCTGTGTTTTTATAATAATAATAATAAATTTATTTCAGATATTTTTTACAATCATCTATATTTTGGTTAGTAGGTACATTTAGTGCTTAACTCCTATGTTAGTAATTACTTAAAATTTAAAATTACTTAAAATTAGTGACACTAGCAATTTTCACCATATGCCCTAAGAGAGAGCTGTCATATCGCCTCCCGAGCGTCCTCAGGATACAGGGTACAGGGTACTTAACTTATAAATGAAAAGATTGACCTTAAACTTTAAGGTATAACACGCGCCCCAACAAACCACCTTGCGGAATCTGGGTGGCGCGTTGCGTTATTTGCCTCTAAATTTTTACTCAAAATTCTCAGCGGAAATCTGCAAGCTTTGAAGTTACTTCCAAGGCTTATTTAGTTGTGATAACAAATTAAACTAACAAATTCCGTGTACGCACCGTATCTATTAAAAATTCTAGCGCACAGTGCATTGCTCTTCCTTCCTGTTGCATATCGACGCGGAAGATACTTTACGAGTATTTTGGGAGTAATATGAAAGTTGCATACAGAAACTGTGTCATCGTATTCTTGCTGGAGGGCTGATATATTGGGGGGTTCTGTGTGAGGTTCGTCGGACAACTTATTAGTGTCACGTTTGGGATTGGTTCATAAGTTTCATAACTAATTCAAATTGCGTCAATCACAAACGGACCTCACTATACTTACGCCATCAAGCGACATTTCATTTCACCTGCCAGAAACCCTCATTACAATCATTTTTTAATACTGAATTGATCATCTCTTGTTGTCAATTTTTCGAAAAGATTGCCCATGGAATGCGCAAACAGTGTATATCTTCTACTTGTATATATAAAAGGCAACCGTTACAGACTGATCTGTCAATGGACAGCTCAAACTACTGCTCCTTTCTCAGTAACCATTCTTTTAGGATTACAGAGGTACAGTAAAAAGGGCTTTTTGGAATTAACCGCGGGAGCGGGATCGGGAGTTGACCATAAATTTTATTTGTATGCGGACGAACTCGCGGGAAAAAGCGAGTTTTTAATATAATGAGAACGGTTAGAAGAATTTTAGATTGAACCCTACAAACTGTAAGGCCGTATATTTCGTACTAAATACAAACTGAAATATAGATGCACAGAAAAAAACCCCAGAAAAAAGACCAATGCTGGGAATCGAACCCAGGTCCTCAGCATTCCGTGCCGTGTGCCATACATTTGGTCTTTTTTCTGGGGTTTTTTTCTGTGCATCTATATTTCAGTTTGTATTTAGTACGAAATATATGATTTCACGGGATGACCGTAAAAGTAATAAAAAAAAAAATGAAGTTGAAAAAATAAATACAAAAAGATACTTCATAGCTAACATGTAAGGCCGTGTTCAAACCAAACTGACTGTCAGCCGCCAAATGTGAGCAGGCTCACTGTGAGCCCCACTGTGAACGTTATTTGTACTTATGGTATTTTATGTCAGCGTCTACGCATAGCGTAATGACGTATTGTCGGTTAGGTTGAACGAAAAAGTGAATATGTATGGAAATACAATGAACTGCGTAACGCTCGCTCACTTTTGGCGGCTGACAGTCAGTTTGGTCTGAACACAGCCTTAGCAATAAACCAAAGACTTGTTGAATAGTTACATTATCCAACCACATTTCGGACGGCCTGGACATCAGGGCCCTGTACCACAAAAGTTACAAGTGCTACAATTCGACAAAATTGTCAGGTTTATCATAGTAAAATGTTACAATTTTGTCGAATTGTAGCACTTGTAACTTTTGTGGTACAGGGGGCAGGTGTAGTTGTTCAGCCTTATACCTAAATATCTTGGAAATGGAAAAAAGGTCAAGAAATCTTGATTTCTTTTTGTTGAAAAGCGGGCGTGAAATCGTACGATCCGAATGTACAGCGTGCGTATAAATAATAGGGGAATTGATCACTTAACTGGCGCCGGCGCCGAAACTAGGCCAGGGGCTGTTAAAACGCAATAAAGTTATCGGAATACTGCTCCAAACTACTTTCCCTAAATAATTTGAATATTTTGGTCATAAGGAACTGAGTCTGGTTCCCTGAGTAAATTGGATACATTTGTGATTTTGATGTTCAAAAATTCGTCTTCTGTGAAATAACACTACAATCCTCGTGTATTTTCCTTGAAACATAGAGAAATTGTTAATTTTGGTGCATTTTTTAGAACCTAATAAAAACGAAAGAAAGTTTTAAAATCGCTAAAATATTTTACTGCAATTTGAAAACTAACTTGCATACTTTAACTAACACATATTATAAGATTAAAAAAAAATGCTATTTGTTTTTTTTCTCTGAGCCATAAATAGAAGAAGTGAACGTTAAAAATAATCTCCCATATATTTTCACCCGCTTTTCCCCGCGACTTCGCATATCTAAACCATTAGGTAGCAGTTGAATCAAAATTCTGCAATTTCCCCTAAGAATTCTCAAAAATGACATCGTAAATTTCATTAACATTAAAAAAAATTAAACTATAATCCAAGCGGTTGAAATTTTGCAATTTTATCCAGATCCCGTGCGAATATCGAGATAAAAAGTAGCCTAAGTGTTATTACACAGATATCCAGCTTTGTATAGCCATAGCGTGACAAAGTAACAAACTCAAAAACTTTCGCATTTATAATATTAGTAGGATACATTTGGCTTCCCATCCCATTGCATCCTGACGATGATGGTCCCGAATGATTTAATGTGTTAAAGCCTCATTCAGACTTGTCTGACGTGTCGTGTCGTAACTCGTGACATCAGAACAGTATCGGTTTTATTCATCTCTGATGCAGCGCGTTATGTCAGCTTGTGATGTCGTATCAGAAGCGATCCCAGTTTGCGTTAAGATGGGTGAGGGAGGGGGGAGCGATACGTCACAGCGGATCAGACTAGTCGTAGAAAATTGCAAATTGAAGGTACTTACTGATTCAAAAAAGCGTCCTAACAGGACATGTGAATAGAAGTGCCTAGATCAATTTACCAAAATTATTATTTACAAGTAGCAAAATTTCCATTCGCATTTTTTCCCAAATGCTTTTTTCTCAAAATAGTTTTTTACTGAAGCTTATTTTCACTCTAGCGTTTTTTCCCAATAAATTTGAATTGACACAGAAACAGTGTCGATGGAGCTCCGCGCGTGGAGCTCCTTCTTCTGTGTGCTTTAGGCCCTTCGGGCCGATGCAAACTTAACATAACCTAAACCTACCTATGTTTTTGTGTGCATTAAATTATATAATAACCTGCCAGAGGACATCAAGGCCCTCCGGGGCAATAGTTTTAAAAATAAATTGACGAGTTGGCTTTTCGACGGATGTTTCTACAGTGTTAAGAGTTATTTGGAGTATAAAATGACATAAATGTGGTATAATTTGTGATGGTATATTTGTATTTATTTGGAACTTGGGATTATTTATTGAATTTGTGAATTAATGTATAATGATTATTATTGTGAGTCTAGTGTATCTTAATTTTATAACTGACATTCTAATTTGTATCTTTATTAATTAATCGTCTTTCAATGACATATTTGCACGCCTGCATGCAGGCTGAATACACCGTGAACAACCATAACTATAAGACCTTACTGTACTGTGTTCTGCCAAATAAATACATTTGATTTGATTTGATTTTATTAAAAACGCTATTATGAAAAAAAATAAAAAACCAGTGAGAAAAAAACATTTGGGGAAAAATGCGAATGGAAAATTTGCTACTAGGAAATAACGGTTTTGGTAAATTGATCTATTTAGGCACTCGTGAATAGTAGTTATCACTGCAGAGAACATCACGACACAATACGCCAGACGAATGTGAATGCCGCTTAACTTGGTACACGTTTAACATGTGTTCCACCGTATCTATGGGAGTTATTGGACGTCTTCCCTTCAAAGATTAATGGTTAGGAGCACTCATAGGTCGTACTTTCACTGGCGACCCACAGTCTATTTCTTGTTCTTGAATGCTTGGAATTAATTAAACGTACGCTAAGCTTGAATATTTATAATGCTGTGTTTAAATTTATTTTAGTGTGCAGACTGGGATTCTTATTTAATGCAGCAAAAAAAAAAGAATAACATTTTGGTCTTTGTTTCTTAATATACACCGTGTTAATTTTCGTTTCCATTATACGTACAGTTGTGGTATTTACTCTGAAGACGAGCTCTGGTTGAATTTGAAACGCGTCATTGTAGTTTGGTGGTAGCGATAGTTGAGTTTGTGTGATTTGTGTGTGTTCATACAGTGTGGAGGTGGAGGAATTGCATGAACACGCATTTCTTACATAAACGTAACTATCGTAAGGTCGCGGGTGAGCAAAGTAATTGTTTCAGTTCATTAATATGACCCTCTGCAAAGTAACGCCTGATTCAATAAATAACTCTTAGTTACTCTGAAGGGCTCTTGACAACGACTGTAAACTCAATATTTACTTCCATATGTACGAAAAGGAAAAAAGAAAATTGTGATTAGGTTAGGATGATTAGGTAAAAGTTATTTACCAGGTAGTTTCTATTGATGTACCTACTAAACCATTTGTCGAAATTGACTGAACTAAAATACACGTTGTATAGAAATTGAACAGTTTATTCAAATATGATCAAAGAACAGAATGCAATTTGATAACCTAACGTATGTATAACAAAATAAACATTATTGGCTGTGATTTTTAAGAATTTAATGACTTAATGACATGACAACACGTAAAACGTCCAAGAGTGTTGCAAATAGGATTTTTGGGTTTTTGTGACAGACCAATTGACGCTAGTATTGTGAAGTCCGTTTGACAACTTCGACATTTAATTTTGTGTCACGTTTGGGATTGATTTATAAGCAGGGATCGGTCAAATTGGCGTCATTGCTCGCAATAATGTGGACATAACTCCAAGATTAATTTAATAAATTAATTATTACTTGAAATTAAATTTGAACACCGGGAGATTATAATTTACACATGCATACAATAGCAATGGCAGTTGTTGTCATTTTCGTATTTTTTTTATACTGAATAAGTTTTCTAGTTAATATACACGATCTATAAATATAAAACTTCCGTGGATTTAATTAAACAATTTTTTTGTCGTTCAAATTGACCAAATTACCAGTAATTGGGGAACCAATAATATATTTAATAGTGGATTTTTTTACTGGAATAAATCAACATTATAAGAAATCTTTGTGTTATTTATTGAGTAGGAATGAAAATATAGTCACATTTCTTTGATTTTGGAGTCATGTCCACATTTGTCCGATCTGTTTATAACAAAAAAAAAATTAAAATTTAGACTGTTTATTTCATTAAAAAAAATACAATATTGCATGCACTATCTTAACTACTTAATCTTAACTTATAAAGATTATTGAGTTAAGAAGTCTTTTTGTGTATACAGTCAAGGTCACAAACACACGCACGGTACCCAGAAGTCAAAAACATCTGTACACCTCTTTATCACTAATCATAAGGTTGGTGTTTACATTATACTCTCTGTTTATTTGTAACTTTGTCCTTGTATGACTGTTTGTTTCACAATAAATATAAATAAATAACTAAATAAAGGGTCCACGGAAAGAACACGTCTTAACTTGTCTTAGTCCCCTTTTTTGTAAATTGAGATTTTTATCTCAAAATGTAGAGCTCGCAAAGTACTGACTTACAATCGAATTAAATATGGATATCTGAAAACAATTATATATTATTTTCATCACTTAAGCTCTAAAAGTAGGTTGCATTTAACTTGAAATCAGTGTTGTAAATTCGATTTACATCTTTAAGGACGTAAGTAAATTTAAAAATCGAATGGTGCTCCTTTGTATTCACGAACTGGTAAACAAGGAGATTGTAATGCGTAATACTTACCTCCAAACCTCCATGCTGGCATAATGCTGCTGGCCAGTGCTGGCTGAATGTGCCAAAGCCAAAGAGCGCGAGGCCATTAAAAAAAAAAACAAAATACGGTTTGGCGCGATAAATTTTCTTCCGCTCTGTTACAAATTGCGTATACATGTATAAATTTCTAACATAACGGTTTTTCTTTATTTCCTCGCATTTGTGATGAAAACTAGAGTGTTAAACTCGAGTGTATATGACCAATTACGATTACGACCCTTGTTTATCAATCTACTAAGTATTTCACTTTTACAGAAATGGTTACTATAGTAATTTTTCATGATGACTAACTTTCAAACCGCTATAACTCAAAAAGTTGCTTAGGTGACTAGACATGTTCTTTCCGTGGACCCTTCAAATGCCCAGTTGCAAGAAATACAGTACCGTCAAAGAGACTTCACGATACTTACGCCATCTAGCGATGTTCCACCTATCAGAAAATCCCCAAACATTAATCATTCTCACTTTTTATTGAACGCCCCTAGTACATCTAAATTCACCTTAAAGTACAAAAAAAGTTTAGACTTTATTTCCTGTTTAGAAATATTTTAAGAATAGACATGTTGTTTGCTTCCAGAATACAATTGAAGTGTTAAAAAAACATAGTAGAAATATAATTAAGTATGTATTATGTATGTATGTAAACTCTTTATTGTACAAAAATAAGGAAAAAAAGAAATACATTATTGACAACCGTTGAAATGCATGTACAAAGGCGAACTTATCCCTTTAAGGGATCTCTACCAGTCAACCCTTGAGTGGATGAAAGGAGCATTTAGTAAGGGACCGACAAAGAGTAAGTCAAAATAATACAATTAAGTAAATACAATTGTTTTTTTTTATTTAGCCTATTTTTGTGTCCCACTGCTGGGCAAAGGCCTCTCCTCTCTTGCTCACTTGCTCCACTCCTGCCTATCAAAGGCGAGCTACCCATCCCACATTATAGGCATCTAGGTCGACCCTCCATTGGAATATTACTCACTAAAAATATTTTAGATTAGACACTAAATTTTTATTTTCAGCAGGTAGATTACGAGGTAAGGTAACAAAGTTAGCCTAGGCTAACTTACTTACCTTGCTTAATACTTAATCTAGATTAAATATTGTAATGTTGCAATATCCATGGCTGATGGTCCTTACTTACCATCTGGACACTTGACCGTTTGCCACCCTACCAAAAAATTGTGTTAGTCAGTAAGCTGCTAAAACATGGCCTATATCCTTTATTCCTATTACGATGATGACATGGTCTAAGTACTATTTTGGGTGGCGATCTCATTACGTCACCTCCAGTGTTTATGCCTGCGGTATGTCTACCAAATGTTCTAGGCTAGGCCGATTATTCAGTATTAATCTGGTTAATATGTTAACAATGTGTTAATAAGTGTTGTACAGTCAGCACTAGTAGGGTATTTAAGTATAAAATAATTTAGCTGTGGCGGAAAAACTTAAGAAAGGTTCTTGCATGTAGTTGTGGGAGGCGTTTAAAACATGACCTGTAGGTAAGTTATTGTCGAGCTTGAATGAATGGCAATAATGTCATCATTTATTTATTTATTTCAATGCATGCAACATACAACTGGCAACATACAACTGCCGTACACTCTGCGGACTGATGGCAGGATAGTGGAACTGGAGGAAGAACTGAGAAGGTTACGATGGAGAATAATAGGGTTATCAGAAGTCCGAAGAGAGGGAGAGTACACGATAATCCTGAAGTCCGGTAACTTGCTCTATTTCCGGGAGGGCGACCAACAGACCCAGGGTAGTGTCGGGTTTATCGTGCACAGTCTCTCGTAAATAACGTCATGAAGATCGTGAGTGTGTCGAACAGGATAGCGTATCTTGTATAGTCGGGGTAAAAAAAGGTTCGTTAATTTAGCGACCTTAATTCGTTGACATAGAGTCGAAAAGTGACGAACCTTTTCTTACCGCGACTATACTAAGATTGGTCAAACGATATTCGTTGAAGGTCGTACAGGTTTACGCTCCGACTTTGGCACACCCCGACGAAGAGGTGGAGACTACGTATGAAGCTATCTCCAGAGCCATGCATGACTCCGGAACTCGGTTCACAGTTTTTAAGCAAACCCAAATTAATAATATTATAACTAAATGCAAAAGTTGCATGTTTGAATGTTCTGAACTCGTTGGATTCGGGTGAAATTTGGCACAAGGATAGTCTTTACCCTGAAATTAACACATACGATACTTTTTATCACAAGTCATGAGTGAATTCTTCGCAAACAAAATCGTAGATAACAGCTAGTTTAAAATAAAAGAAAAAAAAATATATACGAGGGGCGTTCAATATAAAGTGAGAATGAGATGCAAACTCTTTTAATATTACAAAATTAAATACTGGCCGGTAAAGCTAATCTATCTAGCTGATTGCTATGAAAAAAAAAACTAACTGTCTTTTGTTTAAAAAAATATACGGTAATTTCTTTGCAATGCTATTGAGTACGTTAGCGAAAATGGAGAAAATTGAACCGCGCGCCGTTATCAAATACTTGTGTTTGAAAAATTTTTCTACGGACCAAGTCAATTTGGATTTGCGGGACACTTTAGGGTCTAATGCTCCTCCGTATTCGACAGTCGCACGTTGGTGCGCCGAATTTAGACGTGGAAGAACATCGACAATGGACGACCCCCGCTCCGGACGCACTACTACAGCAGTAACTGAAGAAATTGTGAAAAAAGTCGAAAACTCAGTTTTGGCGGATCGTCGTGTCACGGTTCGTTTTATTGCTGAAAATGTAAAGATTTCAACGGGGAGCGTGCATAATATTTTACATGAACGCTTGGGTATGAAAAAGGTATCTGCGCGTTGGGTACCAAGAATGCTTACTGACACGCAAAAACAAGAGATTTGTCAAGAAGCTTTGAACCTGATGCAGCAAGACCGGGAACTTTTTTTGGCGCGATTTATAACAATGGACGAAACATGGCTCCATCATTACGACCCTGAAACGAAACTGCAGTCTATGACATGGAAAAGGCCATCATCTCCAACTCCGAAGAAATTCAAGGTGAGCCCATCTGCCGGTAAGGTCATGGGCTCTGTTTTTTGGGATGATAAAGGGGTATTAATGATTGAGTATCTCGAGCATGGAGCCACTATTACGGGCACATTATACGCCAAACAAATAGCAACATTGCGCAATGAGATCCGCGAAAAACGGCGAGGTAAACTCTCGAAAGTTGTGCTGTTCCACCAGGACAATGCCCCGGCACACAAGTCCGCCGTTGCAATGGCTGCAATTCGTGATGCTGGGTTCGATATCCTTAAGCATCCTCTGTATTCACCAGATCTCGCTCCCAGTGATTTCTACCTATTTCCGAGATTGAAACAATACCTGAGAGGCCAGAAATTTGAAGACGACGACGCGGTAGTCGCTGCAGTACAAGATTTTTTAAGTACTCAAGATGAGACCTTTTTTAAAAATGGAATTTTAAGTTTAGAAAAAAGATATACTAAGTGTATTATGCTAAAAGGTGACTATGTCGAAAAATAAAATGACATTTAGTAAAAGTTGTTTATAACATACTCATTCTCACTTTTTATTGAACGCCCCTAGTATATAAGCACACGTCGAATTGAGAACCTCCTCCTTTTGTTTTCGTCGGTTGAAAATACAGTTTTTCCATAGTAACCATACCGCGTCCAACTGTACCGCCATGTGGCTGCATCTGCTAACGGCGGGCGTGACTGATTTGTTTATTTTCATAAGTTTTTATTAAAATGGCCCACTCCGGCGCATTTGATGCGTAATATTGACACTAGCTTTATGGACTCCGAGTAGGCGCCGAGTTTCTTGAAGGGTTAGAATAATATTATTTTTTATGGGTTTCTGTAGGCACGTACGGTATAAGTTTTATGGATGATTCGAGAGAGATTTAGTGGATAGTTTTATATTTACAGCGGTGGCTGTAAAGCTTTAGTCAGGATCCATACTGTGGATACTGCAGTATGATCCAAGTAAAATTGTAGTGTTAGTATAATGCCCAAATGTTGACCATTTAGTCATTTTACTTACCTAATTTTAAATGCAAAGTAATTATTAATTTGTATTCTTATTTCAATCGATAAACAAATTACAACTGAATTGAGAAACTCCTTCTTTTAATGTCGATTAAAAAGCTAGCTAATTTGGTGTAACTTACATACTTACTTCGGAGCGATTTAGTTCGATTGCTCGTTCTCGTAATCAGACAGGCTCTGGGTATAGTTCATTCTAGTATGGTAAGGAACTAGTTCCTTTATAATATTTAGTACGTGTAACTGCACAAGCATTGTTAATACCTAAGTAATCTCACCCGCGAGTCACTGGTGACTTGGTAGTTTTCTTGAAGACCTACAGGCTTATTGTCTAATGCGCTGACTCTTGCTTTCGCTTTCATCGTCTCTTTCTGTCACCATCTTATACCGCTTGACAGAAAGAAATAGGTAGTGATTGCGAAAGCAAAGCACCTCCTTCAACTGTATAAGGCCCAGGTGCGGCCGCACTTAGAGTACTGCTCTCAACTCTGGGCGGGGGCGCCCCAATGCTTTCTCCTTCCATTTGACCGTATCCAACGTCGCGCAGATCGACTTGTCGGCGACCCGCTAGTTTCTGGTCGTTTGGATCCCCTTTCCTTGCGAAGAGACGTAGGTTCTCTTTGTGTGCTCTACAGGCTCTACTACGGGGAGTGCTCTGAGGAGCTATTCAATTTATTACCAGCTACGGGCTTCCACTATCGCACGTCGCGCCGTAAGTCTGCGTTCCACCGTCACCACCTTGATGAATATACATCTACAACTGTGCGTTTCCGTCGGCATTTTCTGCCACGCACAGTTAAATTGTGGAATCAACTCCCGTCTACGGTGTTTCCAACTAACTATGACATCGGGTCCTTCAAGAAAAGAGTGTATTGTTCCCTCAAAGGCCGGCAACGGACTAGTGACCCTTCTGGGGTTTCTGGTTCTCATGGGTGGTGATGATCGCTTACCAACAGGTGACCCACTTGCTCGTTTACCTCCCTCTATCAATAAAAAAAAAAAAGCAAGCGTCAGCGCGTTAGACAATAAGCCTGCTGTTCTCTTTCCTTTTCTGTCTGGATTTATATTTATTACGAATAAGTAGATTAGATTTATCCCTTAATAAGGTTGAGGCGATTGAGCGACCACATGGGCCGCATGTGACTTAGAAATTCAACCTTATGGTTTTAGTAATAAATCACAATATCCAATGTAATTATTGAAATTACTACTAGTTTTAAAAATATCCCTTGTCAGGTATATATTCGATAGAGCTGCTTTTGATTGTGTTAGTATGCTCCAAGAAATGGGGCCTTATTACGGGTTATATTTATGATTTGTTTTGTAGTCTGAACTAGGAAGCTTCGTTCGGCCTGGATGTGCAATGTGCCGGACACGGCGGTCGGACACTAACGGTCAGTAACCGGACACCGTCCGAGAACCCGGGACATATGTATACAGCCTTTACAATCTATCTATAAGTATTAGTTGCCTTGCAGGTTAATACAGGGTTATTTATAATTCACTGACATCTTAACCCTGAATTCCTATCACTCAAACAAATGTTTTTTTGTTTTACGACTTTTTAAAATGAAGCACTTTTTTTCCCATACAAATACACAGATTATCGTAAAAATAAAAGGTAATCTCAAATTTTCAAAACGTTATTACACCAAAAATATTAAGTTATGACAAAAGCCGTAAAACAAAAAAACATTTGTTTAAGTGGTTGGAGTTTAGGGTTAAAAGGATACTAGTGAATTACAAATAACCCTGTATTATGTATCATACGACATGTATACATTGCTATCTAAATTTTGACGTCATCCAGAATAGTGAAATAAAAGATTACTCACGTCCCAAAACGAGTTTAACTCGACATTTCGGGCTTTAGCAGCCGTGGCATGTTGCTCCGAGAAGAAGAGCTACTGATCAGCCCGAAACATGTCCAGTTAAACTCGTTTTGACACGTGAGTAATCCGTATTAATTCACTATGAGTGAGTGTCACGATAGTTTCATGTTTAAAGTCATCGTCCAGTATCGTAAAAAACCATAAAAGATGCCTTCTAGCCCAAAGTCTAATATAGAAGCTGGTTAGTAGGTATTTGTTTCGCAAAAAAGATCCTTTACTAACAGTTTAGCATTAGAAAATCACCGCCTACTGCTAAAGGACTTGTCCAAAAGGTTAGTTCTGGCCTCTGGGGACCCTAAAGCTGGCGCTTACCTCGCTCAAAGGCTGGGGATAGCGGTACAAAGAGGTAATGCGGCCAGCGTACTAGGGTCCATGCCTACGACGTCTTTCGACGACTTATTTACCTTATAGGTTTCTTTTTATGTTATTATTTATATTAGTATAATAGATATTTACTTGAAATGTATTTACATCATCGAATTATTAATGTTATATAGATGTTTAGACAAATAAATTGTCCGCCTACGTGTTTTATTCGATGAATCCTGATGAATCGCATTTAGAGCGGTTACACACGGTAACTTTTAGAGCCATATCACACTTGCGATTTGCGTGCGTATTACAAGCGCAGCGAACGTTCGACGTGTTCGCCGCGAACGCCTATCGTATTTAATACGACGTATTTAGGCTGGATTTCACCAAACTTTTATTCCGAGAATAACCCTTACTCTCAGATAGAAATGTCAAATCACTAATATCACTATGGCGGTTTGACATTACTACCTGAGAGTAAGCGTTATTCTCGGAATAAAAGTTTGGTGAAAACCAGCCTTAGACACATAAGTTGGGTGTTCGCGGCGGATACGTTGCGCGCCCACGGTGAACATGCCGCGTGTTCGCACCGCTTCTAATACGGCTCTTAACAGCTACACATAATACACTAATCGTCTACCTTTACACACACGCATGATTTAAAAAAAGTAGCAGCTGCAGTGATTCACGCTACGAAGGTGATGCAGTATCGATACAAACGTGATACAACCGCGAATCAAGTAATGCTTGCTTCCCGCAAATTACGCCAATCTGTCACGATACACACTAGCGTTTACATCTATACAAGCGTGCATTTGAACTGTTTCAGCTAAACCGCACGTTTTTATTGATTCATAAAGCGACAAATCGCGTTTGATAGGCGTTTGCATCGATACAAACGCCTATCAATCTTTAGTGTCATAATATTGTCGCGCGTTTATATCGATGCGGAAAGTCGCCGTGTGTAACCGGCCATCGTTAACATGGTCTAATGAAAGATTCAATCAAGTCCTAAGTCAGCTGTATCTATTTGTCTATACACCGTGTGGGACGGCAAGGTGTGAATAGAATGTGGTAGGTAACACTTTGTACAAATATTATCAATTAAAAGTAGCTAGTTTACTCTTTATGTAATTATTTATGAATTAAATAATAGAAGGGTATATGTAGGTATATTCAATTGAGTTGAATGTAAATTAAACATTACACCACAGGACTAATAATTCTTATTAGTCCCTACTTTCCTAATTCGAACTTTCTTACTAATATTATAAATGTGAAAGTAACTCTTTCTGTCTGTCCTCAAGCTTAAATCGCTGAATCACATTACTTGAAATTTTTTATGGAGAGAGTTTGAGGCGCTATGAAGGCTATTTCTTATTATGGCTCCAGAGACCGTATTGTTCAACACGTGGGCGCTCACTATTGCATTCCTCATCCCTTTTTACCCCCACCCCACACCGGTGACATGAAGAAGTGGTGAAAGCGTTTGCTAAGCCAAAAGTGTTAGACAATACAGCCTCAGCTGTATACATTTTTTGCAATAACATCGTAGCGTAGCGACAATAATCGTAGCAGATGTCAAGTAAGCTACAACAATTCGTAGCACTATTCGCTACGCGACACAATTTAAATCTAGCTTAGGTTATCTTCTTATATGAAAATCTCGTGTCACAGTGTTTGTTATCGAACTCCTCCGAAATGGCTTGACCGATTCTCTGAATCTTTTTTCTCTACATTCGGTAGGTCCGAGAATAGGTCGTACGTAGGCTATTTTTTATAGTCTAAAATATAAAACTCTCGTGTCACGGTGTTTGTTATCGAACTCCGAGACGGCTCGGCCGAATTTTATGAAATAATTTGTCCATATTTAGTAGGTCTGAGAATAGGTCGTAGGCTATTTTTATTTATACCCCTTTTCTATGCAGAAGTCGCGGGCAACTGCTAGTAATAAAAATAAATAAAAAAATAATAATATGTGCACTTTGAGGTTCTATAAGGAAATAGCAAAGAGGTTAGTCGAAGATACAGGAAACCGAAGAGCTGGCAGCTAACTCGGATAAAGAATTAGCTTGGCTATTCAAAGAGAGAACGCCGCCCGCGCCGGTACCTTCGGAACCTTGCTTAAGAGGGGACTCCTTTTCATAACATGTTTTAATTCATTTTGAAAGCTATTTATTAACTTGCAATTTATGTATACATATACACCGTTAAATTTTAGTGGTTGTTTTCCCGAAAGGAGGTGATTTAGTATCGATTGTACAATCGATTTATAATTACTATTTTGACTAGAGTCAAAAATCCAATTGTGAAAAACGAAAGTCGAAAATGACCGCAAACCAATAGTAATGCTTCGTTGGTACTGTGGTGATCGTACCACGAGCTTGGGAGTGCAGCTTTCCTAACACTATTTATTATTAAATAAAAGATACTTGTTTTTAATACGCCTCCGTTTTATTGACTGTCTGTTGCAAAGCTACAGAGTTTTTCTTTTCATGGCTGACATTCGACTGCTGTTCTATATTTAATATTTAAATCAATCCATAGACAACCTACATACAGCAGTCGCCTGCCAGCTAACATCATCCCTCCCTCCTATTGAGGTCAACAATGCCTCTTCGAGTGACCGGAGTCATCAACCTGGGCCTCACAGGGTCCCCATTAATCTGGCATTACGCCATTCTCAAATCCGCCTCTTATGGGCGTCACAACGGGCATACTTCCAGCCCTAAAACCGACATCGCGGTGACCTACCACGAGCGTGGGAGTGCCGCTTTCCTAACACTATTTATTATTAAATAAAAGATACTTGTTTTTAATACGCCTCCGTTTTATTGACTGTCTGTTGCAAAGCTACAGAGTTTTTCCTTTCATGGCTGACATTCGACTGCTGTTCTATATTTAATATTTAAATCAATCCATAGACAACCTACATACAGCAGTCGCCTGCCAGCTAACAGTACCTAACCTATCGTACGATCGTACGCTACTTGTACCAACGAAGCGTATTGGTTTGCGGTCATTTTCGACTTTCGTTTTTCACATTTGGATTTTTGACTCTAGTCAAAATAGTAATTATAAATCGATTGTACAATCGAAACTAAATCACCTCGTTTCGGGAAAACAACCACTAAAATTTCACGGTGTATGCATGTACGGTTCAAATCTTGGAAGTCGAATTTGTCCCACTTTCAGTGGTCGGATTTACTTGAAATTTGGTATTCTTATGTTGGTTGTATGACAATGCAAGTACGGTCAACAATAAGTACAGTCAGCGAAAAAGCTTACATTAAAAATGAATTTTTTGACAAAAACTTATTTTAACTTACTTTTACTTTAAGATAATACAAACTTTACCACAAATTTGAATTCTGCGCGAACGAACTCGCGGGAAAAAGCTATTGTGAAATAAAACCAATTGTAAAAACATAATAATATTGACTATTTTGAGCAGTCACGTATATCAAAGGTCAATAAAGAACAAAATAATAAATGCTACATATTACTTAAACGTCTTAGCCACGTTTACATATTTCGCGTCCCATAATAATAATATCTACTCGTAAATTAAATCCCATTACATTTCACATCTCATCTGCCAGCTGCCTATAGCCAATCAGTCTTTAAAATCGCTGTAAGAGCACTCTGAATCTTACCTATATAAAAACAGGGTCGTTTTCATTACTTTGATAAGCTTGATGTTCTTATAATGCGCTAACGCTTCTCCCACGGTCAAGAAATGAGGTTATTTTATTACTATTTTATTTATTATGAGTGTCATATTGACGGAAGCAATGTGACTCAATTCAATGATGCTTTAATACAATGTTTACGTTGATTTAATAAATTTAATTTCATTATTTCTGTGTTCGTCGGCGATTTTATCCAAAAGCATAAATGAGGTGTCATTTAATAAATGAATGGCAATGTTTCAGTGTTTATTGAATTAACAATGACTTTTTTTTAATTGTGTTGGTTACGGAATACCAACGTTAGTTTATTTTTCTGCTTCTGTACTTTTATTTGTTTTTTTACGTGGTCAAGAACAATTAAATAAGAACATAGATAATAGACTTTAGGAAAGTCTATACCTACTCTATTCCCCATAACAGCACTTGTGTCGTAATGTCGTTATAACGATACGCCTAGCTGCCACAGATTATTAAATGTAGGTTACACTCAACACTAAAGCCCAGTCTAGACCTGCAATTTTGAACCCACGAAACTGGTTGAAAAACCATACTAGGTATATGCGAAATTCAATGGTGTGTGTGAAGTTCCCAATCCGCACTGTGTCCGTGAGAGAACTACGATCCAAGCCCTCTCATTCTGTTAGGCCTGTTCAGTGCAGTGGGGCGTATACCCGGTGCTCGCGAGGAACCCGCATAACTTTAGCAAGCTGAGGTCGTAATGATTAAAAAACATTATACATATAAACATAGATCGAATTATGCTTAGTTTTTGAGATATTTCCATTTTCATGTTTAAATTTTACTATGAAATTGGTGGAGGTACTGGGATTGCGTATTTATTATGTATGAAAAAATAAAAAAGTTAAAATGCATAATTCGACCTATGTTTATGTAGGTAATGTTTTTTAATCATTACGACCTCAGCTATACGCGTGTAAAGTTATGCGGGTTCCTCGCGAGCACTCTGTATAGGTTGAGATGTTGATGATTCCTTGAAGATCATTGACACGCAATAAAAAGTTACAAAATTCCTACGACATAAGGAACTTCGTTTATCCTTCCTTACGGCCAAGCTGCCCATAGGCTACCTCCATGTTCCACATAAAATTATAATCGCCTTTGAAAATTATTTTACTAGTGACAAGCAATTTCATCTAATAAATTATACGCGTTTATAGTTTACGATAAAGGGTATCGGTGCAAAGGCTATTGTTATAAACAAATGAACCCTACAATAACGACCCTATTAAAGTTTGTTAAAAGACAGTGTACAAGCCTTATTTAATGAAACAATCAGATTGTAATTTAACTTAATTAATTAATTAGTCGAGGTATGGATAGGACTATGCTCGGAGTTTCTCTACGGGATCGTATCAGGAACGAGAAGATCAGTAGAAGAACAGGGGTCACCGACATAGCCAAACAGATTAGCTCGTTGAAATGGCAATGGGCAGGGCATATATAGCACGCAGAACAGATGGCCGTTGGAGCCTAAAAGTTCTCGAGTGGAGACCACGGACTGGCAAGCGCAGTATGGGACGTCCACCAATGAGATGGTCGGACGATTTGGTGAATGACGCAGGTTCAGGGTGGATGCAAGTCGCTTCCACCCTGCCTGAAGTTTGTCTGAGCAACAAAGCTGTAATTTATTAGGTCCTAATCAATTACAGCTTTCTTGCACTAACGGTCTCTCTCTAAGTCAAGCCACGAACGAACATAGCGAAACTATAAGGGTTACCTTGTTAGAACCACGGAATCGATACAGTCCCGAATACCGAGCCAGCAGCTAACTAACTACAGCGTTGATCCAAAAGAAAGTCTAAAGTTTTAAGTAAAAGTCGACGATAAACTGCATCTGGTAAACCTATCCATTAGGTACTGAACAGTTTATAGCAGCTCTTTGAGTCTCCCTTACCGCCACTAAAGCCATTATTGTTGTCGTAAAGTTTACGATTGCTGCACGCCCGGATCGAGGGTATTTGTTGCATCTTTTTAACCCTTTTGCAATAAGATGCAGCTAAAACCTATCGTTTGTTTTTTGCTAATAGCCGTTTGGTGTGTGTTAGTAATTGGCAAGGAGTTTAAGAGCATTATCACACTGGAGGATACGATGCCTGAGAGACTTTTGAAAAATAGGTATTTTAATTAAATGTCCCTGTTTCGCCCCAACCCTTCCGTATAGATACAGCAAAAAAGGGACAACTGCAGCTCAGACATGTATATACATAAAAGTGATGAAAACAGCATTTCGTAGTCCCCTATTTTTAGGGTTCCGGAGCCAAAATGTCTGTCCCTCCGTCCGTTTGTATTGCCGCTGCAATAATAAACAATAAACAATAAACAATACACATCCATACTAATATTATAAATGCGAAAGTGTGTCTGTCTGTCTGTTACCTCTTCACGCTTAAACCGCTGAACTGATTAAGGTGAAATTTGGCATAGAGATACTTTGAGACCCGGGAAAGGACATAGGATAGTTTTTATCCCGGAAAATTGCATAGTTTCCGCGGGATAGCGATAAACGAATTCTTCGCAGACGGAGTCGCGGGCAAAAGCTAGTAAAATATAATTTAAATAAAAAATAAAGGGATCTCAAATAACCTAAGTATACATACATATAAAATGGCTCCACACTGCGTAGATTTTGTTTAGAAACAGGCCTCTGCTAACACGGAATCGTTATAGATACGGCCGTTTATGGCATATATTTTGTCAGACCTACATTAGTATTATAATTATTGCACGGAACCCTTGCCAAATTGGTGCGTGGGTCCGACTCGCACTTGGCCGGTTTCCACATTTTACATGTTTATTATCTACTAGCTTTTGCCCGCGACTCGGTCCGCGTGGAATTAGTAATTTGGGCAGCTTATTTTTTTTTTATCCAATTTGCTTTTTCATCAGTTATGGCTCTCGTTCCTCGATATAAAAAAATTACCCGCCCCCGCACCCCCCCCCCCCCCCCCGAACTCCCCCGCACACCCGCGTTCACATTCAACACCGTACTCTCCCAAGTCAAGCGTGCCTATAGAAGTTTTACTTCAAAAACCCCCGATTTGGAAATGATATATAGCCTATAGCCTTCCTCGATAAATGTGCTATCTGACACTGAAAGAATTTTTCAAATTGGAGCAGTAGTTCCTGAGATTAGCGCGTTCAAACAAAAAAACCTGTTCAATAAATTCTTAAAATAGACGTATCTTTCTTATTTGTGAACCGATTCAAATGAAACAAACACTAAATGTTAATCCAAGAAAAAACCAACATATCAGTGAAAACCGCATCCTTCTAGGTTAAGCCGTTTCTGAGATTAGCGCGCACAAACGCACAGACAAACAGACAAACAGACAATAATTCTAAAAATCATTGTTTTGGGTTCTATTGTGCTAATAAATAGCCCTAGTGACAGTTTTTCTCAAATATCTTCAATGTACAGACACCGACTTGTTACAGATTTATTATATGTATAGATAGAAGATAGATATAAATATCATCTATCTACATTCTTAGGTGCAGGCAGAGTTACAAATAACATAACTAAAGTTCGGACCAAAAAAACCAGAATTCTTAGAACAGCGGTTTATTTATAAAATTAGTACCTTAAATATATGTTTTTAGATAACGAAAGGTTCTGGGATAGCTTGATAGTGATGCTACATGTAGCGTGTCGATAAAATTTTGGCGATTATCCTTTTTTCGTTGACATAAGTAGTGGGTTTCTGAATACAGAAACTCGTTTTAAATAATTATTATTTTGTAAATATATTATAATATACCTAATTTTTAGTAAAATTGTTTAGTTAACTATCTTATTAAAAATTATCGATATTTTACTTAATGTAAATGACTAAGCACGTCACTACACTTCCCTCCTCCTTTTCACTTTTTTTTTTGCAAATCTCATCTGAACATTGCCCTTTCCAATGGAATTTAAACTCTATAGTGAAGGTAGCAAACGGTTTTTAGATAACAACACGAAACGGGTCCATTTTTTACCTTTTTACGGACTAATGTTATTTTGATAAGCAATATTGAATTAGGACGAATTAGCCCCGAACCAAATACATCAATCAAAATAAACAATGTGATAATAAAATAATGATCGTTAATTTCCGTTTCGTTTTCGTTTTATCGATATAGCAGGGTTAATTTAATTGTCCAATTAACGGGGTATCGATATGTTACGGGCAATAATCGTTCCGGGCAGCACTGCACGAGTTGAATCATATGCCTATGCGCAAGCGCATCTTGCGCCACACTGTGGGAGAAATTTTGTCGGAGAACCATTTACAGTTAAAGGTTGTGCTTCTTTATAACACTTTAAACTTTGTAAGTTAAAATTGTATTGTTACTAATGAGGCATTATCAGGGTTAAGCTGATTATTTGCAGTTACTAAACCACATATACTCCATTTAATTTAGAATTATAAACCACAACAACATTATATTGCGGCTCGTGAACTGTAATCTCTTTACAATATGTACTAGAGTAACAATTGACGACACGCAAATAAACTGACATTAATAGTACATTACTGCAGCGGCCGCGAAATAGGGGATTGCCGGCCGAGTAGTTACAGATGGCCGAGTGTTAACGAGGCCATCTAGAGATACGAGGCCGGCAATCCCTGTTCGTGGCCAAGGCTTGTATAGAGTTTTTCTCAAACATGCATCATCATCATCACCACCATCATCAACGCCATCATCATCACCATCACCATCACCATCACCATCACCATCACCAACAACATCATCAACATCCATCAACGTCCATCAACGTCCATCAACATCCATCAACATCCGTCAACATCCATGAACAAGAACATCCATCAACATCCATCCATCCATCCATCCATCAACATCCATCAACAACCATCAACATCCATCAACATCCAACAACATCCATCAACATCCATCAACATACATCAACATCCATCAACCAACATCCATCAACATCCATCAACATCCATCAACAACCATCCACCAACATCCATCAACATCCATCAACATCCATCAACATCCATCAACATCCATTAACCAACATCCATCAACCAACATCCATCAACATCCATCAACCAACATCCATCAACATCCATCAACATCCATCAACCAACATCCATCAACATCCATCAACCAACATCCATCAACATCCATCAACATCCATCAACATCCATCAACATCCATCAACATCCATCAACATCCATCCATCCATCCATCCATCAACATCCATCCATCCCTCCGTCCGTCCGTCCGTCCGTCCGTCCATCCGTCCGTCCATCCATCCATCCACGTCGACCACGTCGACCTATTAAACGTCATGGTGCTGTGTCACATAAAACAATAGACGATCACTTTGCTGGCCTTGGCCAGCAATGTTGTATGAAATTCCATTATTGACCTCTCGTCTAGCCGCACCTGCAACGTGACAGTTCGTGGCGTATTTTAAGGAACATAACGTCAATATTTCATAGCATGTTTGAGAAAAACAATTTTATTTTCACCTCAGCACCTCAAACAGGCAGGTTTTGCTACTAAAAAACAGTGAGCAAAATCCGATTTTGCTCACTGCGTGAGACAAAGTAGCTTTTTAATTATTTTTTTTAAAAGTCAAAGACAACGATGGGTCTGCTTACTGAATTCGAAAGATTTGAACTTCAGTTTGATCTGTCACTTTCATTTCGATACGAAATGAGCGAGAGATAAGATCAAATCGATTCGAATTTCGATTTCAAATTCTATCCTAGTAGACCTAAAAATAAACGAACGATTGAACGTTCGGATACTCATAATAAGTTCTTAACCTTAAAATTGTAATTCGTCTGTTAAGGTTTTAAATTTAATTATTGTAGGTACTTTTTTAATAATTGGATTATATTTTTATATAATCAAATTAATAGTAAAAATGTTGTTGAAAACAAAGTTTAAACATGTATCTATATAATTATTAATAATTTTAACAATCTTGAACATCGTGGTAAATACAGCGGATGCAGCATCGGAACGTAGCGGGTGTAGTATCGGAACGCATCTTTAAAAAAATAGCGGGATTCAAATTTTAATTCTTTTCTTCTGTTTCTCTAGCTACAGAGTTCGATATCTATGAGTTTGGTAACACGATCTGAGGCAATTTGGAAATTATTAGAATAGTAATAAGTACTTATTTAATACATTTTTGAATATGATATGAGTGAATTGAGTGTGTCCAGTGACGAAGTCAACAATTGAACACCAGACGAATTAATGGAGTAATACATAATGCAGAGTAAGTTTCTTACTTGAAAAGTCTCGCGAAAAATATTTAAAAGCTTATGATATTTTAAAACAATGCAAAAACTTTTTCGGAGACTGTACCTATTGTTAGGTATATATAGGTATAATATGAAGTATTTACTCAATGTTGAAAACCACAACAAAGACAAAAAGACGACGTTCATGTTGTATGTGTCACATGAGACCAAAGTTTTTTTGCATCTCGTGTATTTGAATCACTCGCGCACTCAGGATTCTAACTTAGAATCACTCGCTAAACGCTCGTGATTCAATTATAGAATCCTTCGCTAACTCGTGATTCAAAATCAGCACTCGCAGTAAAAAACAACTTTGCTCTCTTGTTGCACAAATAACTATTTGCGGCTCCCAGACTATTGTACTGTACTACTTGCTAGGTAAGAAAAAAATAGTTGACGAGCCGCAATATAATGATGTTGGGAGAATAACTCGACAGATATGGTGAAATGAAAAGACGAGTTGCCTTTTTGGCTGATTTTGTCATTTCACTAAACACCTGAGACAATACAATACAATACAATGACTCTTTATTGTCCAACACAAAGAAGTCAATACAGAAAAACAAGTACATGGAAAAAAATACATAAGGTAAGCAAGAGGCGGCCTTATCGCTTCGGAGTGATCTCTTCCAGGCAGCCTTTTCACAAAAGAATAACAGCAATTGATCCAATGTCTCTAGGAAAAAGACGAAATTGATTCCCCATTTTAACATCCTGCGTGATTTGGTCATATCCCTGAGAGATTGGTTCAAATCTCTGTTTTAGCCATTTTCCTGCCACACAAACATACATCGCAGAAACGAACGTCACTGTCTTGCCCTGTCTATTTTAACTGCTTATTTCTATTCTTGTTTAATTTTATTAAAATAGGTCAAATGAAAATATCCTCTTTAGATAATAATTATCATTACAATATACGAAAGTTTTTTCTGAAATGTTATTTTTTTGAGTTCGTTATAAAACTAAGCTAACTTAACCTACCTATAATAGGTTCCAAAAGATGCCGTTTTAACAAATACCGAGAAGTTTCCGGATTCAGAACAAAAAAATCGACATTTTAAGAATTTGATAATTTAATATTAGATTTAATTAACTTTTGATATTCAGAACCGTGCCCGATGGCTCTATTGCATCTTGTCCGATTGCATCGATGTCCTTGTTGTTGATAAGGTACATTGTTATTTAACGTCTCAATCCTATTTAAAACTGATCTTGATAATGTTAACAGATGCTCAGTAAATTCACCAACGAACTGTGAACCCACGCACTGCTTTATGTTTAGCATTCCGTTGTACAAAAACAAACTGATCGAAGGCTCCGGACTGTCTGGCTCAATCTAGGTCACTGGGGTGCTCGGAGCTTCCTAGTTGACTAGGATAGGATAAATTCTAGACGTTATGTTAAAACTTGTGTTAGTGCTCTAGTGTAGGTACTTATGTTGTCTACATGTTGGCATCGAATCAAAACATCTGTTGATATTTTACTCCCGTAACGTCTTCAAAATGTTAATCATCTCTGTGTTAGCTTACCGCAATTCAACCAGAAGTTGCGAGATCTTAACAGACATTACAAACATACAAGTTAAATAAAAGTATGTATAAATCCGAACGCATAGCTTTAATATCATGTTCACTACCCGAAATCTATGACACACACATGGCTAAAGATAGAATAAAAACAATTGTATCGTGTTTACAAGCTCAATTTTTGTAATATCAGTTTTACCACTATTATTATAAGTTGGGAAACCCCACTGTCCACTTAGAACGTCACAAGATGACTCACCACCAGCATCTACCGATTGCCACCAACTCGATTCGTGGTCGCCACTCGAGAATCTTTCTCCCACAACGGTTATCTGTTCTTCGAGCAAGGTCGCCCGACTATTGCCACTTTGACTTGCATATTCTTTGAGCTATGTCACTTTAGTTCTTTAGCGAATTTCCGCAATCCGAATTCTGTCGCTCAAAGAAACTTCGAGCGCAGCCTATTCCATACCTAGCTCATTGCGTGACTCTGAGCCTCTCTAAGAGGTCAACGATCAAGAACCATGTCTCAGCTCAGAGCCATATGTCATCACTGGCAATACGGTCTGGTTGAAGATTAGAGAATTTTGGACGAGAAAATATCACGAAGGTGTCCGAACGTTGCCGAGGGCGACCTTTTTGTCAAAGTTGGACCTGCCTAACTGGACCATTTGTCCAAGGTAAACATAGGTGTCAACCATATTGGTTTTACAATTAACCCCAGACTAATCTTAGTAATATCTACACGAAATTTTAAAGTAAACAATTACATAAGAGCATAGCAGCAACATTTTGGCACGCCAAACTTGCATACTCCAGACACCATCTGCTTTCAGCTACTTGCAACGAGCCATGAATCTCCTTTGTATATTTACTTACCCTATTCGCGAGTTTATATTTAAATTAACGGAAGCTATTTGAAATCGGTACATGCTTAGGATACCTGGAGATTCGTGTTAACGAGCAGGTCAGACATGTTTAAAAATCTAGAGAGGATGTCCTGATTGTGAAGATTTTATACGTTTGATTTAAAAGATTTCTTAACAATACGACTTGTTTAGATGAGATAGGACGCAAAAGTAACTCTGGCTGATAATTTTATATGGCTAATAATTAATTAAAAAAGGTCTATTATGTCTAAAGGACTAAACCAATGATGGTTGTGCGGTTATTTATACTATCCGTAATGTAACGTACTCGTAGATCGTAACATTAGGGACTGACGACGTTGACGGAACAGTGACGTAACATTCGTGCCAAAGTACTAGGAGAGCAGGAGCCCCGAGGAGGTTTATACAAGTAAAGAATTAGAGGCAAGGGAGCGTCAGGGTAACCCAGCAACGGACGCCACCAAAGAAAACAAAACACGCCAGTGACTGGTCACAATATACCTACAGCCGTTATCAAGTTGTCCCTTAAAAATGTTAATTACATTAATATTCAATCCCGGGATAGTTAATAAAAAAATATTGAAGTCATTAATCAAAGGCTAACCAGTTTGGCCGTACTCCTACGAGTAGGACAGAGATAGCGATGCAGAAAGGGACAGTGCCACATTCCTACGGGAATCGGCCGGCATTCCGGTCGAAAGGGAAATTATTTATTTCTTTTACATCTCAAGCCCCTTATTAAAATATCCTTTGTGCCTTAATCCTTATTTAAAGTTTTGTATAATTAATGGGTAGAAAAAATGCCGGAAAGCGAAGGTGTCGGGGTTTTTTATTGTTGTCTTATTAGTTTTAGAAACATGCCTATTCTAATGTGGATATTGTATCGATACATTGGTATAAAATTACCTAATAAATTACGTGATCCTGATCAGTGATCACACTTTTGGTAACGTAGTGAATGTTCTGTTAATTTATGATCGAAAAACAGCAAATAATTTCCCGAAAAAATCCTAATTGGATGATTGACATTTTAAATTGTAAATGGCAGTGAAAGTCCATATTTATAATTAATTTAAATTAAAGAGGATCATTGTTTCACGAGCGGACGTCTTTCTAATTGCTTTGCAACATGCACATGTCAACTTTTGTGACAGTTAATCAAACATGGCCGAGCCCCGACCAAGTTGTGATGCTTCGGTAGCGAGACTTCACAAGCTTATCTGATCCGGTGACCAAAATTGGAACTAAGGTAGAAATCTTAGCAACATCACGTAAGTCGTTACATGGTAGCGACACTGATGCAGGACTAGATAAGTTTGTGGTTTACCCACAAGCAAACTCTTTGAGTGTTTCGTGCATACGAACTAATGGGTACGGAAGCGAATGAAAAAGTGTTAATTTCGCGCCGAACTTCGTTTGCTTTACGCGTTTGATGCTAACAATCTATGCATTTTATTGATAGCCGCGTAATGCCGGCGTAATGGCATTATGTAGGCTGTTTAAACATGCCAAGATTTGAAGAATTCTTTGTTTTGTTTTGACGGTCTTCAGCGAACTGTTACCCGACCCCAGACATCGAGTAACAACGGCTCTTTAATATTGTATGAGTGTCAATCAAAATGCAGCTGTTTAGCGTTGTCATGCAAGCCAAATAAAGCCATTAGAGAATTTACGATGACATCGGATGGGCGTACCTACTTGATGGGCGCATTTCGCGGTCGAGTGGCTAGTGAGTTCAGTTGCACGTTACCTCTATTAGATAGATTACGGCGTACGCAATGATCCGTGCGTTACTTGATTGAGATTTTATGTTAAACTTAACTTTTACCGCCGGCTTCACTTGCATTACCATAAGATCCTGGTATTTGATTTAAAATTTCGGAATTTCACTAACATTAGCTACATTGTGGTCTAATATCTGAGTCAAATTGCTTGTCTCCAAAGCTAGTGGTTGAGAATTCAGGATTTTGTCCCGATCTAGTGGGAATATTGGGATAAAAAGTAGTCTATGTTTTATTCCAGATATCCAGCTATCTGTACATCAAATTCCATTCAAATCCATCCAACCGTACTAACATAAAGGAGTAACAAAATCAGACATACACACACTCACGCACGCACGTACACACGCACGCACCCACGCACATACTCACAAATTGAGTAACAACTTAGAATACATTGCATCTGAAGTAGATGGGATACGTTTTAGGCATAATAGTTACCTCTATAGTTCATGTTACTGCTTGAAAGGATGATACTGAACACACGTTGTATTGTACCGATATAGCTAGCCAAGTATTTATATTTTCACTGTTGTCTCGAGTTCTTTGAAAATGTATGTCCACAGAGCATTTCAGAGAACTGAGAACGACAACAACTCCCACGTTCTGACTCTATTGGTGTTGTAAAATGATAGGGAAATAAATTGGATGAAACAGTCGCACAGTTGTCTCTACAAGTGCCTCAACGCTCTCATCGGCATATAATTTAATTAAAATGAACTAACGCAGTTCAAACCAATTGTAGAGACATTCATTCATAGCATAGGCTGTAAGTTTAGCTAAGCACTAACACTTGGTCAGTGTGCGAACCAGTGTACAACCCGTCTCAAGTCTACGCAAACGCACACAGACGCACTGCCTCCGTACACGTCTCGCACATTTTCACGACCCGCCCTGCTTATTTCTCACGCACCCTTCAACCCCTAAGGCCTGATTAGATAATTTCCCTCGATTCCCGTTAACCCTACTTACTCCAAGCGCCCTTTTTTATCGAGTTTTGTCCTAAAATGGAAAACAACTACCAGGTCCTCATACTGCTGCAGAAGTCAAATAACTTTCACCCTTAGAAGCTCAAGAATGCGCAAACTCTGAAGTCTTCAAGTCAGCAACCCTTAGCAGATATCTAACTTTGTCTAACGCTTGAAGGGTGTCGCAGCTGCTGTCTCGGTCCCTCCTCCTTGGAGAGGGTTGCGTTGTGGGTAAGGCGAGTGTGGGTGTGTGAAATTAGGTTAGGGGCGACGAACGCCTGTGGCCGGTGGCAACCCCTTCGACACGCGATGCGTGTATGGCTATGGCGTGTGTTATGTCTCACACGGAGGCATACGTGTATACGAACATCCTAGCAACTCCTGGGATCCTGGTACACGAGTATGTGTAGAGATTAGAATTTGCTAAGCAAACGCTGGTTTTTTTCTAACACACATTCACGTGTGAGCTAACGTGTCGTCTAAATAATTATTACACAAATGTCATGCAAGGTTCCGTTAGCCACACATGAATTTCTAAGCTCGCGTGGAGTAACATTTTCACACGGGTGTTTAGATGGAGCGGGTTGGGAGATCTCTCGTCTCTCTCACACAAGGGAACCGGGAACCCACACACGTAGTTTACTACAATGTTACGTACGTGCGTGTATATCATCTAAAAACACTAAAATATCTAATTTCATCATAGCGATGTTTGAACTTTTTTTTCAAAAACTAAAAGAACGAACAGCCGAATCATTATAATACACTAATTATAATTAATATACCTACGTTAAAACTAATGTCACACAAAATATATGTGGGGCGCATTATAAATTGAATTCATATTTAAATTAATTAATTATTCAGCTCATAATTCATTTAATACCATCAATAATTCCAGATAAATTATTAAATCAATTTCATTGTATTACGGGAATTAACCCGAGAGCGCGCACAACATGGAAAGGGCTTCTATAGAGGTTCGGAAACAAGTTCGGAAAAAGTTTTAGAAAAAAACAATCAATAGGTGATAACTTGATGAGTTAAATGTTCTACTATTTGCCATAATAATCCTACTTAATATTATAAATGTGAAAATTTGGATGTTTAAATCTTTGGATTTTTGTTAAACATCACCCAAATACGGCTCAAAGGATTTACATAAACAAGATTAACTCACAGGGTTTTCATCCAGAGGCGCTACTACGAAATTCGAAAATCGAAGTTCGTATCGTATTATCCCTCTCACTCTCGTGTCAAATCATATTAGCGTGAGCGAGACGGCACGAAACGAAGTTCGAATTATGCACTTCGTGGTAGGGCCTCTGATAATTTGCATGATTCCCTTCTATAGAATAAACTTATCCTTTTTTTCTTCCTGCCTTTCGACTTCTTCATATATCCCAGCGCAGCGTCAACATTCTCTTTTTCTTCTACATATTATCTTAAGAGTCATGGTGGCCTATTTGATTGACATAGTCTCCCAAGCACAGGGTCGTGGGTTCAAGCTCGGCCTCGCTCCTCTGAGTTTTTCGGATTTTATATGCGAAATCTCATTTGAAATTTGCCATGAGCTTTACGGCGAAGGAAAACATCGTGAGGAACACACCTGTGAAGAAATTCAATGGTGTATGTGAAGTTCCCAATCCGCACTGGGCACGAGTGGGAACTTCGGCCCAAGCCTCATTCCGGCCGGGATGATGATTATTTTAAACAATTGAACATCTCATCTCGCGAGCCCAGCAAGAATTTCTCGAGCTTGTCATATTTGAACATGCAAATGGCACGGTATCGCTGTCCCCTGTCACCTTGCACTCGAGTGCATCGGTCTACTTTGCCCAAGCAACCACCTGTGCAATGTCCACAGCTGGCCATGTTTGCCCAAGGTCGTCTCAATCGTTGCGGGACCGGTTTATCTTAGTTTACCGTTTTGCTGATGCGTACAGGGTTAGGGAAGCAAATAGCTGTTTGAGGTCACATTCAATTAGATAGACAGACACACACACATAGCGGTCAAACTTATAACACCCTTCTTTTTGTGTCGGGGGTTATACTCGACCGTTTAAATGAGTCCTCGCGCGCTCGGTACAGGGGCTGGGGGGTGTGACGACAAAGGGGGCTGAGAGAGGTGCGGGCGGCTGGCACACGAGGCGCGCTCGCCGCCCGCACCTCTCCCGGCCCCCTTTGTCGTCCTTCCCCCCAGCCCCTGTACCGCGCGGGCGAGGACTCATTTAAGGGAGGTTTCAGAAAAAAATGTACCCGTTTTCCTTAATTATCCTTAATTTTTCCATACAAAATTTATTACTCAGTTTTGTGACGGTCCATACAACATGTATGGTTAACTGCGTCACAAAACTGACAATTAAAGGAGGGACACTTTTTTTTATTGCTTAAATCGATAGTGCTTGTGATTCTGAGTAGAAATAGCCAAAAATTTGTTAGGTTTTTAAAAAAAGTACAGGGTACACTTTTTTCTGAAAATGCCCTTAAACGGTAGCTACAAAAATTAACATCGATATCATAATATTGTCAAACTCTAATATCAGCTTCCTTTTTTCAGGTAAGTTAATGCGGCAGTCCTGCTGAAGATTACCTACTTCGTTGATTAGCATTACAAATAGGGTAAAAAATCTTAATGAGTCTTTTTATAGAAAAACGCTTTTAAAAAAAATAGTAACTATTACTTATGAAACCAAAAGAATGTAAATAACCATATTTTATGTTCTTGCTAATTGTTACATATCTGCTGTGTCTTATTTTTCAAAAATGTTTTTCAATAAAAAGACACGTCAAGATCGCTTAGCTACCTTCTTTCTAATGCTAAAAAAAACGTATGCGTCTACAGCGTCCAAATTCCAACCATATTGTAAAGGTAATAAAGGTAATAAAATCATTGAAGCCTATTACTTAGAGAATTAAACCAACTGGAGAAGTTATAAGTCAACGACATTCTGCCCAAAAAAAAATAAGAGCAGTGGCCGAACCCGTTAAATGTAGAGGTCTGTATGTAGCATCTCTATGGTTAACCATAAAATTTTAGTTCCGATTTTTACAGTCAATAACGTTTTCCGTCATAATTTTTAAGTCATATTGTCAAAAGGCATAAAATTAACGCTTACGCGACGTGTGACGTTCTTTGTGTACCTATGTAAAACTCAATGTCATATCATCATGTACCTAATAGGGATGTTTCCTAGGTAAAAAAATAGTAATTCTTATTAGTCCGTATTTTACATTATCAAAAAATATTAGACACGTAATTTTTCTTTTGACAATTAAACAAAAAATGACGAAGATATGGCGCGTTGAAGTTCCGCGTGACGAGGCGTGACGTCACTTGTTCCTAAAACGCTCATACAAAGTGTAGGAACAAGTGACGTCACGCGAAACTTCAACGCGCCATATCTTTGTAATTTTTTGTTTAATTGACAAAATAAAAAATACGTGTCCAATATTTTTTGATAATCTAAAAGACTGACTAGTTAGGAAAGTAGCCTATTAGTAAGGGTAAATTAAGGCTAATGCATGTTGAGGGTTTTGCAAGGAAAAGAATAATAACCAGGAGTCATGGCTTGACTGTGTTTGACTGTCGCGTTCCTAATACCTTTACATTCAAGTTCGTGTTTGTCAATTTTGCTGTCTGCTTACATAGCGACGCGACGAGAATGAGAAATCGTTGCGCGTCATAGTTAAAAAAAAAACTTCAAAAAATTCAAAATAATTATTTCGTTTATACAGTATAAACTAAGCCAATTAAAGAGCATATTTACTAACTACGGAGTTGTTTACTGTTTAAAAATTACAGGACCGAATACCTAAGTATACCTAAGTATAAATTGCGGGCTACATCGTAGGCTGACACTTTCCGAGAATCTAATGTGTATAGTGCGTCTAAAGGATGATTTGTTGTCTCCTCCGGTTGGTTAGGTGCTCCAACGCCCAGTGGATCATTTGACTACACTTGATGAGGTCCCGGGGGATTACGAGTGTAAATCACCGCTAAGCTGCGTCGGCGCATCGTGTGAGGGCGTGCGGTCTAGGATATTTTATTTTCCTACTAGAAATATTAATACTTTATTGAATCAGGCGTTACTTTGCGGAGGTCCATATTAAATGAACTGAAACAATTACTTTGCTCACCCGCGACCTTACGATAGTTACGTTTATGTAATAAATGCGTGTTCATGCAGTTCATCGCACTACAACCGTACCGTAAGGCGGTAGTAGTGGTGGTGTCTAATATTTGGTAGCATAGCGTACAGCGTGGTACCTACTCTGAAGATGAGCTCTGGTTGAGTTCGAAACGCGTCAGTGTATTTCGTGGTGGTAATATTTGGGTTTGTGTGATTTGTGTGTGTTCGTACAGTGTGGAGGTGGAGGAACAGCATGAACACGCATTTCTAAGGCCGGGGCCGCAATGGTAAGGCAACGGTGACGCGACAGCGATGTGACTAAATCAAACATAGTTCAAGTTATGTGAGCGGCCATCAATACGACCGCTCACATAACTCGAACTATGTTTGATTTAGTCACATCGCTGTCGCGTCGCCGTCGCCTTACCAGTGCGGCCCCGGCCTCACAGCCGACGCACGCATTTCTTACGCCGCGCAATGAACGGAGAAACCGCTCGATGCGCCGTACCATTTGTGCGATATGGAGCGGACTTCCACGCTCCGCACGCGTCGATAGCCCATCCGTTGCGCCCACGCTGTCCGCCGCGCCGCGGTCAGGGACAATTATTGTGTAACATTTGCTAACTTACTGTTAGCAAAAAACAGAAGCTACGTCATTGAGAGGTACTTATATGGATTACACATTTTAAGTTACACCAAGCTTTCCCGCAAGTTTTCAAGTTACTAAATTGATATCATTATATTTATTACTAGGTACCTAACTGTTGCCCGCGACTCCGTCTGCGAGGACTATTCCTCGCAGCCCCCCCCCCCTATACCCCTATGGGTATAAAAAATAACCTACGATCTATTCTCAGACCTACCCAATATAGACCAAAAAGTTTTATAAAAATCGGTCAAGCCGTTTTGGAAGAGTTCAATAACAAACACCGTGACACGAGATTTTTATATATTAGACTAGCTGTTGCCCGCGACTCTGTCCGCGAAAATAGAGGTGTAAAAAAATAGCCTACGGCCTATTCTCAGACCTACCGAGTATGGAGAAAAAAGTTTCATAAAAATCGGTCAAGCCGTTTCGGAGGAGTTCGATAACAAACACCGTGACACGAGATTTTTATATATTAGATTAAGTACTAGCTGTTGCCCGCGACTACGTCTGCGAAGAATAGGGGTATACAGATAGCCTACGACCTAGTCTCAGACCTACCGAATATACACCGTGAAATTTTAGTGGTTGTTTTCCCGAAACGAGGTGATTTAGTTTCGTTTGTACAATCGATTTATAATTACTATTTTGACTACAGTCAAAAATCCAATTGTGAAAAACGAAAGTCGAAAATGACCGCAAACCAATAGTAACGCTTCGTTGGTACAAGTAGCGTACGATCGTACGATAGGTTAGGTACCAACGAAGCGTTACTATTGGTTTGCGGTCATTTTCGACTTTCGTTTTTCACAATTGGATTTTTGCGTCTAGTCAAAATAGTAATTATAAATCGATTGTACAGTCGATATTAAATCACCTCGTTTCGGGAAAACAACCACTAAAATTTCACGGTGTAGACAAAGAAATTCATAAGAATCGGTCAAGCCGTTTCAAAGGAGTTCCCATAACAAACATCGTGACACGAGATTTTTATATATTAGAAGATAGAAAGAAGATTATTGTTTTTCTTAAGGTTTTTAGTTATAGGATAGTTGTAAATAAAATGTAAATAATAACCTTTATTGTATAAATATAGTCTTCCAATTGATATCTACTTACATATAAAAAAAATCCCAACTGTCTGACTCACCAACCGGGCCGTTCCCTTTGATATAGAGAGACAAATTTACACAGAGGGAACTTTATGACATAGCTGGGAATAAGGACCGATTTCGTAAATTGAAACAATGATTGTGCCTCATATATAAGTCGTAAGAAATATTTTGAAAAAATATGTTGAAATTTATTTGATGCCACGATGCGATGGGAATTTAGCCAGGGGGCGAAGTAAAAAACCGTTTAGATATAGGTATTCATTGTTTGGCTTTGCTGTACAGAGAAGATGCTCACCGTATACCCAATTCCGATAGAGGATTAATTAAACAAACAAGACACTTATTTTGTTAAGTAAGGTAGTCCATGAAGAAACGGTAAGAAAGAAAGAAAGATTTATACAACAACAACAGCATTGAAAAACAAGTTGATGTTCAAAAGAAACCTTAAAATATACAGCATTGAATGTTGTTCCAAAACAAGACACAAATTTAGCATGTGTCGGAACACAGGGCGCAACGACTCTTTTTTTCAGTGAATCCAATAAATAACACAAAACCTGACTTACACACACTTTAGTTTATTGCGCTAAACACACAATAGATACCACTACATATGCAACCAAGCGCTCGGTAATTTATCTATACCAGTGTAAGTATATAGGCGACATAATGTTTTTGTGAACTTGCTAAGGTTGTATGTCGATTTAACGTCAATCTATTAATCCATAAATAGACGAGTAATTTTTACCTGTACTTAATAAATTTAACACAAAAGCAATTTTCGCATAATAAGGAGCCAGCATTAACACGATCTTTGTGCACTTTTTTCCAAGCCGCCGTAATAGCAGCTCAGCTGCACTATTATTATTCTACATATAGAAAACATGTACAATATTTTGTAATTTGTAAATTGACCGGTAAATTGTATTGGGAAAGGTGAAAGGGCAACGGGTAAAAAAGCATAAGGCTTACTTGTTAGACCGGTTGTTGCGTTTGTACTGTGGGATCCATACATTAGTTCAGTTAAGACCTTCTTTACTATTAGACAACTATTCGTAAAAAACAAAAAAATAATGAAAAATTTTATTTGAACATCTGTACCTTAAAGTTAAGATTTGCATTTAATAGAGACGAGACGGTCATCATAGCCATGTTAATGTTAAATTTTAGCAATGCTTGACAACCTAACCAAAAAAGGAATTTGTTGTTTTAAGTTTCTAACTATTGACAAAACAACCAGATCAAAACTAGTTCACCGTCCGACACGCATTCTAAATCATCAAATCGAATTCCACAAAACAAAGCATTCGACCCGACTGCGGCGGGACTGAAAAAAGGCGCGTTATGCGTTATGGTAATCTCCAAGGAGGATCTCCGATCGTAAATCATGTCGGCTGTCGAGATCTGGATCGTGCTGTTAACAAGATGCTAGGTAAATCTCGGGGAAAACTTAGTCAGTGACTTTTTAAAAGGTTATAGAAACGTGACTTATACGTTGATGGTTAGAGCTGACGTGATGAGCCGTCGAGTCCAGTCCTAGTTGGCGATGTCCCGTCACTCCATACAATACAGCACCTCTCACCGCTCACACTCATTAATAATGTCATCATCATCATTTCAGCCGAAAGACGTCCACTGCTGAACATAGCCTCCCTCAGGGTTCGTTATAAGCAGTACAGTACTGTGCCATCTGCATTCAACACGTTCCCGCAGCCTTGACCAGGTTGGCGCTCCATTTTATTAAAGGTCTACCTACACCGGGGTATTTCGGTCCGTGAACGTACTTTTGGCCCCATCAGAGATAAGTTCTACGAGCGATGTGCCCTGAAATAAGGAGTCTAAATAAGTAGGTATGTAGATGAGAACTGGGAATTCTTATAAACTTACGATTTCTTTAAATATCGATTTGACGTAAAAATGACGATCCATTTTCATCATTCCATGGTTATATACAATGGCAACGATAGTGGTGGCAGTTGAAACATTTTCGGTATGGCATAGCTTTTAAAATCCCTCGGTAACCTCCTCAATCACGCCTACGAGACGTTACTTCGTTTCCCGGTATCCTGTCTTTCATAATCACCACCATAAATCCTTGTCAGGACGATTAGCTTCACGAATTCTCATTTCCTAACTCCGTCTCGTTCTTACCACTTTAAATAGACAAGGACACGGAGGTGGCAATTCGTGTTAACCCTCAGGAAGGACGCTTACGCTCTGGTATCAAGTTCTAAAACAAGACGAAGCTATTTCAATCAACCCCACATGACAACCCTTGGAATAGATGCTTCGCCCAATTCGTAAGGACTTTCAGATGCTGTTACGTCTTTTAGCGGGTGCAGGTTTATTTCAGTTGTTAATTAAGATTATCTTTAGCTGTGTAAGATTATCTTTAGCTGTATAGAAGATAAACGGGTTATAAACTGTGTGATTATATAGCTTTAGCACGACAAACAAATAATGTTGCGTTGCCCCATTTAATTTTTGGTTATTTGATTTCGATGTTTTTTTAATTATAATCGTTATTTATCTATATTATCATCTTTTACAACTAAGTATAATATGTATCCGGGACTTAATCACGACTGTTTCTATTGCTACAATTACATCGACATTTAAACCACAATCTCAACTCCTTACGTATCTATCTACGTTTACTCATGAATGAATATGAATACGTTTACTCATGACCACGGCAATGCAATGTGGTCGAAACGTCGATGTAATTTTAGCAATATAGACAGTCCTGATTGAGTCATATTAGTTCTCAAATGGCGTCCACATATCGGAAGACGCAGTGTAGGTAGCCCTCCAACAAGATGAAGCCACGACGTGAGGCCGTACTGTCACCATCTCATACCGTTTGACAGAAAGAAACAGTGATTGCAAATATTCAAACTAAATACAAACTGAAATATAGATGCACAGAAAAAACCCCAGAAAAAAGACCAATGCTGGGAATCGAACCCAGGTCCTCAGCGTTCCGTGCTGCGTACTTACCCCTACACCATCACTGGTCTAGAAGTTAGCGACGAATTTTTCCCATACATCGTACACTTCAGTCTGTTATAATCACATTATGCAGTGATAAAGCGCGCATCTATGTTATGCCCTCTACCGAGAGACTTTAACACTCCTTCGGAGCTAACCGCTCACCTGGACCAAGAGATGGCGCTACTAATGGCGCTAACTTCTAGACCAGTGATGGTGTAGGGGTAAGCACGCAGCACGGAACGCTGAGGACCTGGGTTCGATTCCCAGCATTGGTCTTTTTTCTGGGGTTATTTCTGTGCATCTATATTTCAGTTTGTATTTAGTTTGAAATATATGGTTTCACGGGATGACCGTAAAAGTAATAAAAAATGAAGTTGATAAAAATAAATAGAAAAAGATACTTCATACTTAACTTGTAAGTGATTGCAAATGCAAGCGTATAACGCGCTGACACTTGCTATCGCACTCACTATTTATTTCTGTCAAACGGTATGAGACGGTGACAGAAAGAGATGGAGAAAGCGAAGGCAAGCACCCGCGTATTAGAAAATACAGCACGGCCTCTGGTTATGTTTGCGGGAATGCGGATGGCGCTGGCGAGCCTTGGGAGAGGGCTACGTTCAGCAGTGGACGTGTGCGAATTTTATTCTGGTTAAATAGCGGGCAACAACTTCTACGTAAATAGACTACGTTGCCGCAAATAATGCTCTTACAAAGAACGTCTCCTAATAATAATTAGGTAATTACTCAGTAATTAGGAAAACAGTGCAAAGCAATTAGTTGTGGTTTGTACAGCAAACATTGTTATGGCGGCCACGCGTTTGAAGTTCTCTACTTTCTTGATATTTCAAATTAACACCTATGAGTTTAGGATGTAAAGTCTGGTAACGCGTGCTTTTGAAAAGGACATACGACTTTTTAAACATTAGTTTTGTTACTTAAACTAGGAGTTTTTAGAATAAGACTTAAATACTCTTGTTTGCTTTATTTTATTTTAGGTGTTCAAACCTTCGCAAAAATGTGTAAGGATTTAATTTTTCATACATAAATTACGCAATATCTGCCCCAAGCGGGGATCAAACCCGAGACATCAAGTTTCTTAGTCAGGTTCTCGAACAATTCGGCAATCCGACCGTCCAGGGATAGTATTATTTTGTCTTTAAAAGAGACCACATGGCAAGTAGGTATGCCCTTTCGACCAAAAAATATTTTCCAAATCGGTTAACAAATAACATAATAGTTCTCCCGAATCATTCTGTATAGTCGACCATGAAATTCCTTTACCACCCTAAAGTTCAATGTCAGTTGTAGGGCTTAAAAAATTATAGGCTATTTTCGCTCACAAGTTAATGTAACAATCAGCCTTATTGTTACGAGATTTTATTTAACTTGCAATGTTATGTATCTATATTATATGTATGTACGGGCCAAATCTTGGAAGTCCATTTTAACGCACTTCCAGTGGTCGGATTCAATTGAAATTTGGTATACTTACTTATGTAGGTTAGACGACCAGATGGCCTAGTGGTTAGAGAACCTGACTACGAAGCTTGAGGTCCCAGGTTCGATTCCCGTGTCGGAGCAGATATTTGTATGAAAAATACGAATGTTTGTTCTCGGGTCTTGGGCGTTTAATATGTATTTAAGTATGTATCTATCTATATAAGTATGTTTATCCGTTGCCTAGTACCCATAACACAAGCTTTACTTAGCTTACTTTGGGACTAGGTCAATCGGTGTGAATTGTCCCGTGATATTTATTTTTATTTATTTATTTTATTTATGACAATACAAGTACAGTCAACAAAAAGTACAGTCAGCTAAAAAGCTTGCTATAATAATGAAATTTTTAGCAAAAACTTATTTGGAACTGTCTTAAAAAATGGTAAAAAAAAAAAAAAAATTTTAAAGCTGTTTATTTCAAGCAAATAACATTTCATAAAACATGCAAAACGAGTCCTAATCCTAATTTTAAGGATTTTTCGGTAAAGCACTTACTTGGCCGAAAAAAATAAATCTATGTCAAGTTGTATAAAAACCTACTAAAATCCGTTAAAAAAGGAGTGAAAACCATTTTTTTAAATAAGTCCTTTCTTCCATTCTTAATCCAACAATCAAGCTTTGTGAGTATGGAAAGGAGTTTGCTTCCTTCTCAGAAGCCCCTCGGCGGAAGGGATATAAAAAGATCTAAAAGGTTTTTGTCCTTCTTACACTTGATTGCGGTGAGATGAATTAATGCATCCGTTTCAGAATAGATAATAAGAAGTGTTTTTGTCACGATATGTTTTTTTAAATGATAGCTGATTTTGATTTATAAGGTTAAGGGGTAGTTTTGTCACCCTCTGTTAGTACCTACCTGTTACTGTTTTATCACATCATAAAATAATTGGATACAGGTGAATGAAATCATTTAAGTACTTAATTAGTTACATACATATATGTATGTATGAAAAATATTGTATTTTGCACGGACGGTATGGGAATTACAAAGCTTCGACTTCGGTCTTCTAAAAATTCTAAAATAGTCTTTCATAATCCATCCCTACATACAGCCCTTAAGAAATAATGTTCTATTTCATCTTCCTTATCTACTTACCACATGCTTGCTTAGCTATAAAACAAATGCACATCGTTGTTAAAACCAAGTAACTAACGAGACGTAAACTAATTGTGCAACTCATTTTTACCTACTTCCAATGGCCCAATTGACTAAGTAAAGTTTTTTGAAGAGGTGCTAAATATATTTTTTTCGACAGTAGTCGTCTTCTAGACCGAGAAACTGCAGCTGTTTTATTTTTATCTCCTATTGTTTACTGGAAATATTTTTTTAAGTGTTCGAGATGACATTTGTGGGATTTAATGGCTGACAAGCGGTTCATGCTCAGTACTTAGTAGAAATAGAAAAAAAAACGAAGTAAATTGTCAATGTCAAATGAAATCTAACCGTTTGCGTTTCGTTTACTTTGCATTGTCCAAAAAGCAGTTCCAAAATAATGATCGAAAATATTCAATCGTGATTTAATTATCGTGCATAATTCGTGGAGAAATGCGGTAAAATTGAAAATCCGGATTTTGTGCGGAGGTCGTTAAAAATAGTCCAAAAATCACACCAAAACGCTAAGCAAACGAAACGCAAACGGTTTGACATGGACAAAAGTGACAGATGACTTCGTTTTTTTTCTGTTTCTACTAAGTACTGAGCACGAACGGCTTGTCAGCCATTAAATCTCACAAATGTCAACTCGAACACTTAAAAAAATAATTCCAGTAAACAATAGGAGATAAAAATAGAACAGCTGCAGTTTCTCGATCTTCAGAACGCCGACTGTCGAAAAAAAATATAATTAGCACCTCTTAAAAAAACTTTACTTAGCCAATTGCCTTATAACTTAGTACATTATGTGTGCCTATGTAACTCCGATAACAATGCAATAATTAAGTACCGTCAACAAAAAGGGTGTAATGTTTTTATTTATTTTTCTTCACAGAAAGTTATTTTTATTTCGCAGTGATCACCTTAGCCTAAGCAGCTGTCATTTTCAGCTCTCGCAAATTATCATTGCCTCGTACCCAGAGTCATCATGCGACCATGATTATGGTTATAAAGAGGGCAGTGCAATAATTTTACGTCGGGCATCATCAAAGTATAAACAACACACAAAAGTATGGTAGGACGCCAGCAAAGCAATTAGCTCTAAATATCCTACTAATATAATAAATTCGTAATTTTGTGAACATGACTGTGTTGTGGTTGTGTTGTGTGTTGTGTATATTTCACTCCTTCGCGCCAAAATCGGTTTGACGGATTTAGATTAAATTTGGTGCGTAGATAGCTGGACGTTTGAAATTAGTAATAGGTTATTTTTTATTCCGATCAGGGGAGGATGTAGGGCATCCCCGCGCTTCGGTCTGTGGAAGCCTTTAGGCCGTGGAAATAACCTTAAAATGACAACTGTGCAAATATATTTAAAAAAAAATACAGTAGAACATAGAAACTCCTCCTTTTTTTGAAGTCGGTTATAAAAATTCGTGTAACAGGATGAATAATTAAGAATATTAATCTATTTATTTATATTAAATATAAATAGAAATAATTGATTTGCTAGAAAGAAGGATGAATGATGAATTTATTTAAGGATGAATTCATTTTATTATGCACTGTCCATTATTTTTAAAATAGTTTTTAAGTTTGACTCTTTTGGCTAAAAGTAAGCATTTAATAAAGCACTTTACAAAAAAAAGAAAAACCGCGGAGCTAATTTTATTGCTATTTGAATTTTGAACAGATATCCATTGCTCGTATTGAGAGTACGTTGTAAAAAGTAATATTGTAATTTCAAAGTAAAGAAAAGTAACATTCAAAGTGAAAAGTAGAGTGTTTAACACGAGACTAAACATAAACAACCATAATGACAACTCGAACTATATGAACATCTCGTGTCATTATGTCTTGTTTTAGTCCCTTGTTGAACAATCGACTATTATTCAAAATTTAGAACTGGCCAGTAATCAGCGCACAAAACATGAAACATGAAACTGTCGAGAACGCACCATATGGATAGTAAGCGTGAATATTAGAGTTCGTAACTGAAAACTGCTAAAGCTAATAAATAAAAAGAAATAATTATACACTTCAAATGATTTGTCACGTCAATCAAATAATCAACTTGGCGCCATTCTGAATTTAGACCGCGCCTGAAGTATTATTAAAGAGTTAATTTCTGAAATCAGACTTCGCTGTAGCCTTGAAAGGTCATTATACTGGATTAAAAAGTAAAACAAAACCACGACCTGCCGCCGCCTGATCATGATCAATGGACTGAAGTCGTACGGTTGAAATCATAATGTAGTTTTGTGATTGAATACGTTTTGCTTAATTTTCCACGCAACGCACCTTTTATTCAAAACTTACAACTTTTGACGTATAGAGTCTTATCAAAGATAAATAAAAATAAAGATAAAATATATTTTTTAAGGTTATTTTTATCATCCATTTCAGTTACTGTATTTGTATATTTCGTACTAAATACAAACTGAAATATAGATGCACAGAAAAAATTATATGATTTCACGGGATGACCGTAAAAGTAATAAAAAAATGAAGTTACTTTGAAAAAATAAATACAAAAAGATACTTCATAGCTAACTTGTTTACTGTATTTGTTACAAATTTTGCAGCGTAATTAATTTATATCTCAAATATTCTCAAATCACGAGGTTGACAGCCATCTAAACTAAAGTGGAAATCTAGCCAGTAGGACTATGGCGGCTAAAACGCTGGAATCGAGCACCAGGAACACATAAAACCACATTAGGTTTATTTTGAAACTATTGCTAGATTTTCGCAGTACAATTATCAATTTGAGCTGTGTAAAAGTCCACACAAAAAAACTCGTTGAAGGGCTTTGAAATAAAAACAAAAATCACAACACTGTCAGCTTGCAACAAACTGGCAGTCGCGTGCCGAATGAAATATTAAAATTAAATGGCATCAGGTGAGGTCGTGGGATAACGCGCATGTCGGCAACACCCCTACCAACATATCGAGACCTCTCCTGCCTCCCCTTCGGACATCGCTTGTGTTAACTAAATCAATTTACCCGGGTCTACTTAAACTGGTTTTCCCGTTGCATGAGACAGGTAGCTCAGGTGGACGCATGCGTCAGGTGAGTCTGCATAACTCCTTTTAGCCTTTGCTACCCTGGTACTAGGCTGGCATCTTGCCACAGGTACGCTCCCAAATACAGGTGATAGGGCTCTCACGTGGGCTCGCTGGCTGGCACCTCATTAATTAGTAGATACAGTTTGAAGTGTGAAGTGTCCCAGTTTACGCTGTGTGTCTGTTTTTAAGGGAGTTCAAAAAAGGTGGTGGTTATCAATTCTATAGCCTGTTCTTTCTTTTTTTTTATATAACTAGTTGTTGCCCGCGACTCCGTCTGCGAAAAATAGCCTACAATCTATTCTCAGACCTAACAAATATACTTAGACAAAAAGTCTCATAAAAATATCGGTCAAGCCGTTTCAGAGTCAGACAACAAACACCGTGACACGAGATTTTTATATATTACTAGCTGTTGCCCGCGACTCCGTCTGCGTAGGATAGGGGTATAAAAAATAGCCTACGACCTATTCTCAGACCTACCGAATGTAGAGAAAAAAGTTTCATAAAAATCGGTGGAGCCGTTTCGGAGGAGTTTGATAACAAACACCGTGACACGAGATTTTTATATATTAAATTTCAGGTAGATAAGTTTTTTGTTTTTTTTTTTAATATTACTGGTGTTTATATTACGAAAACTAGGCAAATCTAGTACCTACATTATTATAGAAATTGCAATACATGAAAAATAAGAGCTTGTAAATTTTATTTCCAATGTTGCTGTTTAATTTCCTTGCAATCAAAGAAAAACAGAGTTACGAGCATTAAACCCATTTTCCCCTCGATGCGACTATTCATCCTCGTACCGGCTATAAGTATGAACGGCTCGGTTAAAATGGCTCGTTTTATGTTCTCGTAGTACAATCTACTATTTTTTAATTTGCGTCACGTCATTACTGTCAAATTCAGTGAAGAGGAGTTTGAATTACGACGTTCGTTTTTTGAAACTCTTTTCAGTTCTCTATACAGATACAGAACTTTAACGATGTTTTTCGTTAACCAGCCAGTACCATAGATAGTGTAGACTTTTGATTCAGCCTTAATTCAGTATTTGAAATAGTGGCTTTTTAGGGTTCCGTAGTCAACTAGGAACCCTTATAGTTTCGCCATGTCTGTCCGTCTGTCTGTCTGTCCGCGGCTAAGCTCAGAGACTGTTAGTACTAGAAAGCTGTAATTTGGCATGAATATATATATCAGTCACGCCGACAAAGTGATTGAATAAAAAAAAGTAAAAAAAAATTTTTTAGGGTACCTCCCATAGACGTAAAGTGGGGTTGATTTTTTTTTCTCGGCTAACCCTATAGTGTGGGGTATCGTTGGATAGGTCTTTTAAAACCATTGCGGAGTTGCTAACATGATTTTTCTATTCAGTGATCTGTTTGCGAAATATTCAACTTTAAAGTGAAAATTTTCATTAAAATCGGCCCCACCCCCCTTCTAAAATCTAAACTGTTGGGTGGAAAAATTAGAAAAAATTCAGAATGGTAGTAAATATATCAAATTTACTAGGAAAATTATAGCGGCTAAGATTGCTTGCAAATTATTTGTAGTTTAAGAGTAAATAGTAGCCTAAGGTATAAAACATACCTAAACTTGGATGATTCCGTACACATACGAAATCCTTAGAAAAATATTACTTGATTTTTTCGTAATGGCTACGGAACCCTACCTTGGGCGTGTCCGACACGCTCTGGGCCGGTTTTTTTGTAATTTTGATTGTAGAATGATAATTCGCGGATTAAAAAGTACATGACTGGAAACTAAATGAGTAGAAAAGGCATTTTTAAAGAGATTTCATTTACAAGTGCAAATGATTTTGCTAATGTTTATCGTAAAATTGCATGCAGTGGGTAAAATTGCACCGATAATGGTTGACCGATTGGTTTCAGCTCTAATTCCCAGTTAAATACGGTTATTTGCAGTGTTTATTTCAATCGTATTGGCTACGTTTGTCTAGTGCAGTATGAATCGATAAAACTATCGGCTATTGATTTACAATGGACTTGACATGTTTAAGACAGTTTATTATAGGCCATAGATATAAAACAATGTTGTTAATATTATAGTCTGCTTGTTGGGAGGTCTTTGATTTTAAATCTTTTGTGTTATGCTACTTTGTAGGGTCAACGTCATAAATAAGTGATCACTTTTACCTTTTTTACTTTAAAGTCATGATTGAAAATCCATACGAAATTATGTAACGACTGTAAGCGACAAGGTACAAAAGTGATCACCTTATTTAGGACGTTGACTGTGTGTGTAAAACTTGATTATTTTTATGAGCTTTAATCAACAATCGTAAAAATGTACAATAATTTGATGACCTTGACCTGGTATTACGATTAAGGTCACTGTTAAAACTTTCCTTATTAAGTCCATGGATACTACTATGGATACTATGGATATGGATACTGTCTATGGATGGATACTGTTGTCCTAAATTTTAAAACGAACTTTTTAAACTTCCCAGAATAACAACCGTAACTAAGTGCGAGTCGGACTCGCGCACTGAGGGTTCTGTACAGTCAAATGCAAACATATTTATACACGCAACAAAATCTCAAAAATCAAACTGACAACCTGATGAGTTCATAAAATACAGCCAAACAAATTGCAATTTTTTCCCTTAGGCCGACTCACGCTTGGCCAGTTTTTATTGTTTGTTGATTTGTAATCTATACATATAAAACAGTACCGTGACTGACTGACTGAATGACTGACTGACTGACTGACTGACTGACAGACAACGCACAGCCTAAACTACTGGTGCTAGAGACTTGAAATTTGGCATACATGTGTAAGGCGATACTTAATAGGAATGTCAGGGTGCGAAAGAGACAGAATGCGTGATTTTATTGATGTAAGACAGAGACGTATGAATAGTGAGTTTGAGCGAAGAATGAAAGAGAAGATTAGTTTGTATAGGGTTAACGTAATGTGTTAGAGAGGGACAGACGATATGAAATAAAAGCATTATGGCGGATCTTGTGTTTTATTACTTACATGGCGCTGCGGACAGGATATACCTTAAAGACATAATAATATATTAAAATTGTATAAGAATAAATAACTAATAAAATATTACCTATATAATAAATAGCATTGTAAAAATAAATTAGCCATTGCAACTCAGTAAAAAGTAAAGTCAGTATATGTATGTACAAATAAGTTAAATCTTAAATTACATAAAAAATTGTAAAAACAGTTTAAATAAGATACTGCAATTAAAATCCATTAAAAGTTAAACATGTAGATAAGGAAAATTTAAAAATGAAAACAACATTAATTCAACTAAACTCTGTATTGTTTTCAAGTATACATCTCTTTTTAATTTGTATAACAGTAACTATGTTAACTTAACTTAGAGCTAAACTTAACTAAGCAATTATATTTTTTTGTTTATTTACTCTTAAGGATATACATTGTAAATTGTAATGAGTTGAAGTTAAAGCAAATCTCTTGTAATTTAGTAATTTAGAAGCATATAGAAACAGTACCTACTAGAATAGTGTAAAAGAATCAAAATTGAAGTTAAAGAGTAAAAGTAAAATACATAACTTAAAAATTTGCTTTAATTTCAAACGTTAGCGTTAGACAGTAAGGTATTTGGCTTAAAATACTATGTTTAAAGCTAGGACATGTAAGGTTAGTGAAATATAAATATACAAAAAGATTTTTGTATATATATATTTCAGAGGGCATGTAAGGCGATACTTAATAGGAATGTCAGGGTGCGAAAGAGACAGAATGCGTGATTTTATTGATGTAAGACAGAGACGTATGAATAGTGAGTTTGAGCGATGAATGAAAGAGAAGATTAGTTTGTCTAGGGTTAACGTAATGTGTTAGAGAGGGACAGACGATATGAAATAAAAGCATTATGGCGCATCTTGTGTTTTATTACTTACACATGTACCTTGAGTATTGTAGAGGTGCACTAAGGAAGGATTTTTCGAAATTTCCACGGGATAGGGAAATATCTAGATTTTTAATTGTTTCGTTGTTTGTAGCGGAATCTCTGAAATTATTGAGCCGATTTTAAAAATTCTTTTACCATTAGAATGTTACACTATCCTTGATTGGCATAGGCTACTTTTTCTTCGGGAAAATTCAAAATTCCCATGGGATAGAAAAAATTGAATTCAACTTCGGAGCTGATTTTAAAATATTCTTTCACCAATAGTAAGCTACAGTATGCCTGATTGACATAGGGTACTTTTTCCGGGAAAATACAAAATTCCCGCGGGATAGAAATAAGTAAATTCAACTTCGTCACTGATTTTAAAAATTCTTTCATATGATATGATGTGAATCTCCCCGATTGACAAGCTACTTTTTCATCGGGAAAATGTAAAATTCCCACGGGATAGAAAAAACTGAATTCAACTTCGGGCCTGATTTTAAAAAAAAATTCTCTAATAGAAAGCTACACTTTTCCTGATTCATATAGACTACTCTTCTTCGGGAAAATGCAAAAATCCCGCGGGATAGAAGTAAGTCAATCCAAATTTGGGGCTGATTGAAAAAAATCTTTCACTAATAGTATGCTACAGTATATCTGATTGACATACCTAGGCTACTTTTCTACGGGAAAATACAAAGTTCCCACGGGATAAAAGTATGTCAATCCAAATTTGGGGCTGATTTTAAAAATTATTTCACTAATAGTATGCTACAGTATCCCTGATTGACATACCTAGGCTACTCTTCTTGGGGAAAATGCAAAAATCCCGCGGGATAGAAGTAAGTCAATCCAAATTTGGGGCTGATTTTAAAAATCCTTTCACTAATAGTATGCTACAATATCCCTGATTGACATACCTAGGCTACTTTTCTATGGGAAAATACAAAGTTCCCGCGGGATAGAAATAAGTGAATTGAATATAGGAGCTGGTTGTAAAAATGATTTCACTAATAAAAAGCTACATTGTCTCTGATTTTCAAAATAGGTCAAAAAGGTGTTTCTATCCCGCGGGAACTTTACTTTGCACTTTCTCGGGATAAAAAAGCCAGTTTCAATCAGGCACAGGCCTCTTCCCAGAAAGAGTGGACTTGGGCAGTAGTTCCCACGCGGGCCCAGTGCAATTCGGGAACCTCACATCCACCATTGAATTTCTTCTCAGGTGTGTGCAGCTTTCCTCGCGATGTTTTCCATCACTATAAAGCTCATGGTAAACTTTGAACGTAATTTAGCACATGAATTCGGAAAAACTCAAAGGTGCAAACCACGTTAACCACGGCTTAGCGGCTATTTTCCAGGCATTATCCTATGTGTTAATCCATGTATTAAACTACCTGTGTGCCAAATTTCATCCAAACAACTAACGTTATTGTCTTCGCCTACGAAGTCGCGGGCAAAAGCTAGTCATTTATATCTACCTATTATCATGAGTAATTTTTCGAGTTGATGTGTAGTAAGTGTATTTGTTTCTATCATCAATTCATCATAGTGAGGTTGGTTGGTACGTTTAAAACTTACTTATAAGTATATAGATATACAACAACGACAAAAATACTTAATACATACTTTTCCTGCGTAGGGACCCCCTTAATTTTATTTTGATCTAATTTTTATTATTTGTAGTTGTTGCGACATTAGAAATACTTGGAAATACACATTATATATAAATTTCAGTTGTTTATTTAATAAATAGCACCGCTCGACCTAGTACGAAAGTAAGCAAAGCTTAAGAATAAACATACATAGTTACATTAAATAAATAGGTACACTTAAATACATAAAATATGTAAATAATATTTAATATGCTAAATCATGAGATATTAAATAATTTTCTATTTTTACCCGTTTGTGTCAGAAGGGCTGTTATCATAATTTCCAGTCCACGTAAGTTCTCTTGCGGCCAGAAATAATCGATTAGTTTATTGAAATCCAAATTTAGTGACAGCAAAAAATACCCATAGAAGGAAGATTCCCACGATGATTTTTAATTGGTGATCAGGAGTTGAAAAATATTGGTCCCTAGCCAAAATGGAATTTAACAGACGAGGTCTAAAAGCAATAAAGTCTCTGTTTTATTTAAAAAAAGACTTTATAATTAAAACTTCCTCCGTCCAGCGAATGCATGGTCATCCTACATTTATTGAAGTTAAGTAGTTTTGTCAAGTGTCAACGCTTTGGCGGGGAATTTGACAGGTCTCGCGTCAAAGCTTGTTTAAGAAACTGACTTGTCAAAGAGGTTTTAGGCTCATAGACTAAATCATGTTTAGGGTGACAATGATTTTAATAAAAAAAGTTATTTTTTAATTAATTATTATAAAAAAAAAGTATACGATTTGTTTCATGTAACTGCGACTTAAACATGATCGCCATCGAATACTGATCTAGAAAAATTGGTTCCTGATCACCGATTAAAAATCATCGTGTAGACTGTAACTATTTCAAATAAGGCATTAAATCAAGACGTAAAAGTTAACGTTACATGAAGAGCAAAGGTTATAAAACAGTAAATCGTCGACTATATTGCCTCTATATATAATAATAGAAAAACAACTGCTGTTTCGGTCGTAAAACAAGGGATTGGGGCTACAGATGCATCCATTCACAAAAAAGTAATAAATTACACAAATTTTTCGTGACATTCATTAAAATACGATAGTTTTGAGACACGCCATTAAAGCTCATTCACACGACGTTTATTTTACGTGTAGACGACACTCCGAATACGAAAACAAAACGACGAACGAATTTAGACGATACTTGGCATACAGAATGCACAAAGATGTTGAGATATGTAGGTACTTAATATCCCGGTAATGCATTCCCGTAGGATAATATTTTAACTTTAAAGATACAGTCATAACCGTTTATAGCGACACCAATTAGAACGACATATTGGATGTAACGACCAAGAAAAAAACCCAACACAATCTTATATACCAAAGTAACACTGCTGGTTACAATGACCAACCGTGCTTAACGACCAAATATTGCTGTCTTTTGAGTGTCGTTATAAACGGTTTTGACTGTAGATACATAGATTCAAACTTTATTCACAACAAACACACACAAAGATAAATAATGTAATTTACAACAGGAAGTTCACAAAAAGGCATTTTTTTTATTTTTTATTTTTTATTGATAGAGGGAGGCAAACGAGCAAGTGAGTCACCTGTTGGTAAGCGATCACCACCACCCATGAGAACCAGAAACCCCAGAAGGGTCACTAGTCCGTTGCCGGCCTTTGAGGGAACAATACGCTCTTTTCTTGAAGGACCCGATGTCATAGTTAGTTGGAAACACCGTAGACGGGAGTTGATTCCACAATTCAACTGTGCGTGGCAGAAAATGCCGACGGAAACGCACAGTTGTAGATGTATATTCATCAAGGTGGTGACGGTGGAACGCAGACTTACGGCGCGACGTGCGATAGTGGAAGCCCGTAGCTGGTAATAAATTGAATAGCTCCTCGGAGCACTCCCCGTAGTAGAGCCTGTAGAGCACACAAAGAGAACCTACGTCTCTTCGCAAGGAAAGGGGATCCAAACGACCAGAAACTAGCGGGTCGCCGACAAGTCGATCTGCGCGACGTTGGATACGGTCAAATGGAAGGAGAAAGCCTTGGGGCGCCCCGCCCAGAGGTATAGATTTATGAGTCGTTTTTAAAATAAATTGTACGCAATTAAGGGATTTGACTGGATAGATCATTTCCCCAAAATCGTAATTTCCTTGGAGCAAAATTTCCGTTCGCAGATTTTCCTAAATGCTTTTTTCTCACCATAGTTTTTTACTGAAGCTTATTTTTACAGTAGCGTTTTTTCCAATTTGAATTGTCGACGGAGCTCCTTCTCCAACGGAACGGAATTTTTCTTCTTCAAATGGTTCCAACGGAAGACCAACGTCAGCTTCACGGCCGACATCATGCTGAGTTGGGACCGTTTCGTGATAATGTTGTGTCTGTTACCGTTTTTAGGGTTCCGTAGTCAACTAGGAACCCTTATAGTTTCGCCATGTATGTCCGTCTGTCTGTCTGTCCGCGGCTAAGCTCAGAGACTGTTAGTACTAGAAAGCTGTAATTTGGCATGAATATATATACCAGTCACGCCGACAAAGTGATTACATAAAAAAAACTAAAACAATTTTTTTTAGGGTACCTCCCATAGACGTAAAGTGGGGGTGATTTTTTTTTCTCGACTAACCCTATAGTGTGGGGTATCACTGAATAGCTATTTGAAAATAAATAAGGGTTTGCTAAAACCATTTTTTGATAAAGTGAATATTTTCGGAGATATTCACTCCGAAAGTTCAAAATAATGTGTCCCCCCCTGTAACTTTTGAACAGCAAGTCTAAAAAATATGAAAAAAATCAAGTAAGTTAAACTTAATAAAAACTTTCTAGGAAAATTATTTTCAACTTAATCGGTTGAGCAGTTTTTAAGTTTTTTTAAAAAAATATTTCTAAACTAAGATTGTAATTTAACCGCCATTGCAAGCATTTTTTTTCTTTAAGTACCTATAAGATCACGCTAACAGTATCTTCTTTCAAATAAAAAAAAATGAAATTGAAATCGGTTCATAAAATAAAGAATTACATCTGAAAAACCATCAACATACATACTAGTTGTAGTAAGACTGCACAGATTAGATTAGTTACCCAATTCGCCGATAGATGGCTCTGTACCGCCTACGTTGAAATTCTGTGCGTAGTGGGAGTTGGGACCAAAACAACCACATTAATAAAGTATGCAAAGATTTTTTCGTACCTGCTACGGAACCCTATCTTGGGCGTGTCCGACACGCTCTTGGCCGGTTTTTTATTTGTTACTTTAAGTTTATGTCACGAATAAATATTTTTCTTTTTTTTCTTTTTCTTTCTTCTTCTGTGTGCTTTTGGCCCTTCGGGCCGATGAAAGCTTAGCATAACCTAAACCTAAACCTGGCTATGTTTCTGTGTCGATTAAAGTTGGGAGAAAACGCGATTGTGAAAATAAGCTTCAGTAAAAAGCCATAGTGAGAAAAAAGCATTTGGGAAAAATGCGAACGGAAATTTTGCTACAAGGAAATTACGATTTTGGTAAATTGCTCTAACCAGTCATCCTCTACTTGATACCTGGTTTACACTCGCGTACGAGTGGCGAGACGAACTGCTGTACCTCTACCATGAGTTTACACTAGTTTACAGTGACCGTAGAATTGTAAAGCGCCTCTAGCGGTCGCTTACGGAAGTACAATTCTCCATACAAATCATTTACGCCGTCGCTAGCGAGTACGGTCACGTAAACTAGTGTAAACTCATGGTAGAGGTTCGGGACGAGCCACGAGACGAGAGTGTGAACAGGCGCGCCTCGCGCCTCGTCTCGTGATTTGCCTTGATTTTGAGGCTCGCGTCCGGAGCGAGACGACGAGGCGAGGCGCGAGGCGAGGTGACGAGCCGAGAGTGTGAATCAGGTATGAAAGTTTTTTTTATACAGGGTTATTTGTAATTCACTGACATCCTCTTAACCCTGAATTCCTATCACTCAAACAAATGTTTTTTGTTTTACGACTTTTTAAAATGGAGCACTTTTATCCCATACAAATACACAGAGTATCGTAAAAATAAGAGGTAATCTCAAATTTTCAAAACGTTATTACACCAAAAATATTAAGTTATGACAAAAGCCGTAAAACAAAAAACATTTGTTTAAGTGGTAGGAGTTTAGGGTTAAAAGGATGCTAGTGAATTACAAATAACCCTGTATACAACGAGCTCCGTCTGCGAAGAATTCGTTTATCGCTATCCCGCGGGAACTATGCAATTTTCCGGGATAAAAAGTATCCTATATGTTAATCCTGATTATAAACTATTTGTGTGCCAAATTTCATCAGAATCCGTCAAACCGTTTTAGCGTGAAAGAGTAACAAACATCTATCCATCCATCCATCCATCCATCCATACTTACAAACTTTCGCGTTTATAATATTAGTAGGATATAGGCTTGCAAGCAAAGTGCAGTAATGGAAAGGAAGCGCTTGGTAACAATGGTAACTTTGAAAGTTTAGTCAACCCGGGGGGAATCGGGTTGTTAGTACCCTTCGCCACTGAAATACAGTTAACAAAAGTACAGTCAGCAAGAAACTCTGTATTAAAAATGAAATTTTCTAAATTTCTGAACGCAGTTTTTCTTGTCACTAAAATCAGTGACATTCCTAAGAACAGATCTTTGTATTCCTTATACTTACATAGTTTCAGACTTACCCATACTGACCGTTCTAAATGTACCACCCTGAATACAATATCAATTTTAAAAATGTACTTTCTAATTTATAAATAAGGTCAGCCACATCGTCTTACACAGCAAGTAATTAGCACAATTAAGGAGATGAATTCACATATAGTCCGGCGCCGAAAGCTATTAACATCCTAATACAGCCTAAATCCCAACTACTCTAGATCTGAGCCTGAATTCAGTGTTGCCAGAAAGTTACTTTTGTAACCTTTTAGGTGATTTTTACTCCTCCAGGGGCTAAATTCAAGAAAGGCCCAACAAGGTTAGCGAGCGGTAATTCAATCGTTTACGAGAGGATAGGAATGGGCTGAGCTTGGGCTAATGCCTTATTTTTCTGCTAATTTGCTTTGTAAATAAATAAATGAAAAATAAATAAGGCTCATCCCAATCTCAGCCCAAACCTCTCGCAAACCAGTGATTTTTGGCGTTCCTGAAAAGCAAGTTCATCCCTATCCTCTCGCAAACGATTGAATTACCGCTCGCAAACCGTGTTGGGCCGTTCCTGAATTTAGACCCTGGTTACTTCCAGGTTACTACTTAAAAGGTTACTTCCGAATTCATAAAAATAATAAAGGAAGTCCGGCAGTTTTCCGAAAAATCTTAAATCGCCAATATCTAAGAAATTAATAATATGTACTGCATACCAACTCATTTCAGTGGCAAAAAAATGTATAGTTATAAGTACTAAAAACGGAGTAGGTACAGCAAAATCATCCATTTTGTTACAACAAACATAATATATAATTATATAATATAATTAACTTTTAATACCTTTCGGTCGGAAAAATATGAAAGGTTATTTTTGGAACCAAAAGGTTAGTTCTTCACATATTTCAGGTATTTTCTCAAGATCAGGCTGGCAACACTGCCTTTATTACAGGCGCACACGATCTCACAAAATCCCGATCGAATTCTATCTCGCTTATTTTACCCACACATCGCGTGTAAGAGCAAGATAAACTCTCAATCGTGTTGAGTTAACAGGCGTGAGTCGACTACAGGACCTGAGCTGAGTCTAGCTAGACAAAGACCAATCAATTAGTAACGAATCGTCGCAGTCGGCTGGGTCGGGCATCGAACCCGGGAACCGAAAATGTTTCATGTCACGGGCTGTTAACTAACTTATTAACTAGACTGGGCCGCCGATTAATTTGACAATGATCAGCGTCTTGGGTGTTCGGGGGTTTCGGAAGTGAGCCAAAACCAGAGAAGGAACGTGTCAAAATACATAAAGTTTAAAAATAATAATGTTCGAAATACATAAATTGCATTAAGTATATTCAAATAACCATTATGTATTTTGTTCATTATTCATTACAGTATCTATGTATCAGAGATGACGGCGATTTCCTTTGATGCAGGCAGGGATGCTTATCACGCAAACAAATAGGCTAAAGCTATAAATAGGCTGAAGCTATACTTTTGTAACCACACAACACACGCACACACACATACACACACACACACACACACACACACACACACACACACACACACACACACACACACACACACACACACACACACACACACACACACACACACACACACTCACATTTTATCATTATCAAAGTGTTCTTTGTTCTTAGTTTTAGTTATTATTTAGTATATTTAACTAATTATACTCTTGTTATTGGTTGTTCACATATTTAATTGCTAAACTTAAGGAAGAGCGGGATCTCCTAACACAGGTATTTTGTACTTAATGGGAGGTCCCAACCTTCTCTAGCTTATAAAAGGCTGTCACCAATAAAACTATTTTTGATTTTTTTTTTTTTTTGAAACAACATTTACCACGGCGGCCACTGCAATGTGGCTGAAACGTCGAGGTAAATATTATTTGCGTGATAAGTCCCGTGTAGTGTAATAGTTATGAGTGAAAATCACGAAAGTTTAAAACAGTATAACGGTTATTTTTTTTTAACAGTTTATTTTACATGCGTGCCTAGGCCCTACCTGATCCCGTGTATATAACATATTGGAAGAAAAATTAGCTCATGCATTATTTCGGAGATCAAGCTACCTTTTGGTTACCGATTATTAACTATTCAAAGACGAGACCATGTTAAGACCCTCGTAAAACATCTTCTGTTCACACACTCGTAGCGCGAAGTACCTACTTCATTCAGAATTGAGTTAACATTTCGTCAAGTATCATTTTCATTTTAAAACAATAGTTTAATATTTAAACAAATAGGTAGATATTGTCCCGTTCAGTTATCTTTTACAAGAATACTCTGAAGAACTCTCTGAAGTTGTTGAAAGTTGTTTTAATTTTAGTCGCTAATACCTTTACTTTAAATTTTATCCATAGTGTTACTTTAAGTCTCTGAGTGTGTAGTTATTGAAATGTATGATGTATAGGAAAGATTCGTGTCTAATCTCTAGACCAGTGGTGGTGTAGGGGTATGGCACGCGGCACGGAATGCTGAGGACCTGGGTTCGATTCCCAGCATTGGTCTTTTTTCTGGGGTTTTTTCTGTGCATCTATATTTCAGTTTGTATTTAGTACGAAAAATATGTGTAGTTATGTTAAGTTTTTTTTTTATTGTGAGAGGGAGGCAAAGCAAACGAGCAAGCAGGTTATCTGATGGAAAATGATCACCACCGCCCATAAATATCAACAACTCAAAGTCACTGATCTGTTGCCGGCCTTTAAAAAGGAGAAAGAATAGGGGAGGGAGAGGGGGAGAGGTATTCACTGACCGTACGAAACGCAGCAGGATTACTGCTGCTTCACGCCGGTATTCTGTGAGAGGGTGGTACTGCCCCGGACGAGCCGGCCCGTTCGTGATGCAGCGGCTAGCTACTACATGGCTCTACCACTACTAAAAGTATATAGAAATCATTTTCTAATACTCATACTACGAGTACATTATTGGTTGCGTTGTTCATAAAGTTAACAAAAATAAACTAACTACCATGGGATGAAACTTTACGGGAATCAAAATGCTCGAATATTGACATGCCTGTACCTATACAATTTGTATCTGGAGGCACGGTAGTGCCCCCGCCAAGCCAAGTGAAGCACATGTGCACTACCTACCTTTTCTCGAAGCGCTTCGTCGTTTTTTTGAAGCTCTATCAATAAGACACTCGTCGTTCCATTCATTAAACCGTCCAACACATTCATCTTCTCAGAAAAGTCGTAATCGTCGTTTGATTCGAGTCGATTAGTGCTCTGCCGTAACGTTATGGCTCCAAGGAATCGGCATTAAATGTCCGAATGTTAATTAAAATTCGATTTATGCCTTAGCCGTTGCTGAAACGACTTTTAATCTTACTCTCAATGAGCTTAATTGGAATAACGTCAAGTAATTTAGCTACTATTAAAACAAATTTTAAGCTGAGTTAGAAATAATTGATTGAACTTGACATCGCCAGAGACGATGGCAAGAGACCGGACAGTATGTCACTGCACTGATTCCGTGGAAATTGGGTTGTGTGCTGGTGTGGCACGCTACTTGGATAGTCACACTAGCTTCGTTCCTCGTCCGTGGAACAGTTAATCAAGATTGTGCAGCAGCGGAGACGGTTGAAAGACTAAAAGTTAACAAAAATAAAGAGGTCCCGGCTCCGAATACAACTTTGTACCATTCGGGGTTAAGATCTTAGGTCTTCGAGGGCCCAGCGCCCAAATTCTTCGAGAAAAAGTGCAATACTCAAGGGACGGCATACATTTTTAGAGCGTTTTTTATCTAAGCTCTTTCTAAAGGCCGATTTACACCAGACGAGCGAATGCACATTCTATCCCAACTCTATTAAATTCTTTTAGTGGAAACAGACGTAGAACATCTTTCGTTGTTCTGTCTGCGTTCGCACATATTCTACAGAATATTCTAAGAATGCTCGCTCTTTCGCTGTTGCTTAGAACGTACTTGCGTGTTCGAACATGCTCGCTCCCTGGAACCGATAAGAGCCGATTTACACCAAACGAACAAAGGGCAAGAGTAATATTTCTTGATCTTTTGGTGTAAACGCTGAAACCGAGCTTTCATTTACACTAAAAGATCAAGAAATAATGCTCTTGATCTAGCTCTTTCGTCTCGTGTAAATCGGCCTTAAGATGACTTATAGTATCTTGAAAATTATCTACATAATTTGCATAAGGAACTTTTAGGCCCTAAGACTCAGGGAGAGTGTATCCACAATGAGTATTTTTAGCACACATTATAGTTTACGAATCATAAGTCTAATCGTCATTTGGGGCGCGTAATATGGTCGGTACCATCTATGAATGTCGTCATCAGCGCTTTAGAGTCTAAAGTTTAGACTATCAGGCGGTATAAAGACATTAAACATACATATCAAAAAATACCACGAATTGGTATTGTTTTATTTAGCCACGCTCGTAAATCAATCGTTTAGTGCTAGTTTAGCGTCTCGTCTCGTCCATGTGATAGTGCGTGGGACAATCTTACTCTTAATTAGGATTCTCTAACGGAAATAAAGAAATTAAACCACTAATTTGGTCCGTCTATCTGTCAGTCTGTACGTATAGCAGTCATTTCTCTCGAAAACTTTATTTGTTTGTGATTAGTCTGTTCATATTTATTAATTACTGAGTAATTTGTTGTCTGGAAGAGATCGCTTTTTAGCGATAAGACCGCCTATTGTCTGCCTGAATTTTTATTTTTGTAATGTCACTGTACTGGTTTTGGTGATCAATAAAGAATATTTGTATTGTATTGTATTGTTTATTTCATTGTCAACTCATTTTCATTATAATAACGAAGTCAATCAATGACGATACCTACTATAATAAATATTAACTAAAATCTAAGATATTATGGAATTACTTAATTGACATCATTTTATGTTATTTTATTAGAATTAAAATTATTGTATATGACATGGCAAATAAATGTATTAAGTACTTAATTATTTCTTACTTAATTGACAGTTTTTATAAAGAAATCGATGAGTCCTACGTACAAGGGCTTAAGTGTAAAATGCTTACTTTACAGGATGGGTTCTCAAACAAAAACACCGTCGTAACTCGGAAATGGTGTATCCGTGGCTTCTGAAATTTGGCACACTAGCTAATGATACTTTGGCCTTTAACCCCAAAGAACTAATTATAATAAAATAATACTTGATTAAAAGTTATTGTACATACGCACATATACGTGAATTTAAGAGAAATAAACTCGTGTAAAAAAGCTGGTAAAAAGATCTATGTGTCACTTTGGCTTATATACGCGTTCTACTTAAAAATCTTTAGTAAAAATATAATAGTTACAATATTCATGTAATGTATGTACATATAAGCTTTTGTACAATATAAATTAAAATAATTTAGTACGTTTGAAGGAAATAAAATAGTATTTCATGATTTTTGAGTCACTTTGGTCTTTATACGTTGTAAAATTTCGTATATTGTTAGGGTTTAAGTACAAGTAGCACTTGTATTTTTTTATCGTTTTAATTAAAAAAAATCAATCTTACAGTCTTAGCTTACACTTTGACAGTAATAGCATATTTCTAGGATAAAATTTTACCTTCTTAAAGTATCAATTAGCTATTGAGATCAACAGAATCGAATAGTAAGTAAGTTTTAATTTAGTTTTAGTCGCTATCGTCATTTGATACTACCAAACTCTCGTAGTAACTGTGGTAAGCGGGGGGATTATGTTTTTGCGACACAAATCAAGTAAATCTTTTTTCTTTGATGGTGCAATTGGTAGTGGGTTATTGTAGCATAAAATTAAAGGCACTTCTATTGCCCTGTCTACAACATGTCTTCGAGTTCTTATTGATGTAGTCGTGATGTTTATATTGTGGTCTAAGAGCCGTTGAAGATCGACCTTCACCGATCTGATAACTCGATGAGACATATTTTTTATCAAATAATAATTTATAAACAAATATGCCTATGATAACTTGCCTATCGAAAAGTGTTCCTAGCTTTTTTTTTTGTTTTATTGTGGAGTGCCTTTAGCCATCTTCCAGCTCCATCATCAGACCCTGGTTACCATCTGGGATCAAAGTACTCGTCAAGACGAATCAAACGAGTCCAAACTCGATGGGGTTGTGTCGTTTTATTGTGGAGTGCCTTTGGCCATACTGAATTAATGAAATTACGAATTATTAATTATTCGTGTTTGGACTCGTTTGATTCGTCTTGACGAGTACTTTGATCCCAGATGGTAACCAACCAGGGTCTGATGATGGAGCTGGAAGATGGCTAAAGACACTCCACAATAAAATAAAATAACATCTATGAACACTTTTCGATAGGCAAGTTATTTATTTATTTATTTATTCTCTAAAAGGTACATAGTTCTAGTTACAACACTAATTATATTTATATCATAGGCATATTTGTTTATAAAATATATTTAATAAAAAATATGTCTCGTCGAGTTATCAGATCGGTGAAGGTCGATCTTCCACGTCTCCTCTACTATATGCTTCATCTTGTTTTAGAGATAGGTAACGTTACCCAAGATACCCGCAGACATTTAAAAAAATAACAACAACACTACACGATGTAAATATCGCGGCAGCGGCATTATGTTTGACGTACAAGTAGGTACCTGAATGGCAGTTGTGCCCACAGAGTAAAACGAACCGCCGGGGATTTACCGCGTAAAAGTGTCAAACGTGCGTTTAGCCCTTTTACGTTAGGGTTGCCATAAGTGTGGGGACTCAGACCGGGACATTTAAAGAAAAACTAGTAAAGGTAGAAAAAAATAAACTTTTATTACAGCAATAGGTAACTTTAAAGGTTTAGTCCTTGCCTAAACACAAAACAACTTTTAACACAGCCATTCAATGCCAGCGAGTTTTTTACTTTTTTTTTATGGTTTTCTGTTTGTTGGCGCTTTTCGCTATATTGGTGAAAATACACATTATCGGCTACGAGCGCAGCGTGTAGCATGCGCTGCCGCTAGGTATATTACTGTTTACCAAGTACAGCCCTCTATTAAATTACTATGATTTTTAAACCGAGACAATTTGCTTATCGGCCGGGACGCCGGGACACCATGCTTCAAACCGGGACATGTCCCGGCGTACCGGGACGTATGGCAACCCTATTTTACGTTAAAATTATGTCTAGTTCGACCATTCTACTGAGGTAAAAAGTCGTAAAATAACTTAATAACAGTATTTCTTTTAATGCATGTTTTAAGTATATAGTCTATAGATACCTATGACGTATAAAACACGAATTTAAAAAAAACACTTTGGCCCTTATTCGTAGGACCCATCGAAATATATAATATATTACAAGTGGAGCTAGGCCTCAATAGAGATCTCTACTGGCAGACGTTATGCCTCAAGTGAGGTGAAGTTTCATCATACAGAAATTAGCACACGCAAGTTAACTAAAGAAAGGTAATTTTCGTATCACAACGAAACTTTTTTCGGTCAGTCGTTTTGTACTTATTAGCTTTTTACAAAGCTTTAATCAAAACCAAAGCTATGTTCAGAATTAATGATTAAAAATAAATAACAAGAGGGATATGACAGAAATGACGTACATGATTCAGTTTCACAAAAAATTACAATCGACAGGACCTCACCAGACAAAAATGTAACTAATCTCTTAATGCGATCGACATTAAGAGCCGCTGGTTTCGGATATCGTCTTTAGCCTGGAATCGGACACTGGCTCCTTTTCAAATATCCGATTGCAGAACGTCACTTTTTAGAAGCGGTCGTTGTTTTTTTTATGTAAATCAAACGGTTTAATAAGTTGACGTTTGTCAGTGAAAGGACTATTCACAGCAATAGATGTAAATCTATATATACATAAATATAACAAGTTAAGTATGAAGTATCTTTTTCTATTTATTTTTTATTTTCTTCAACTTCATTTTTTTTTTAACTAACTTCTAGACCAGTGATGGTGTAGGGGTAAGCACGCAGCACGGAACGCTGAGGACCTGGGTTCGATTCCCAGCATTGGTCTTTTTTCTGGGGTTTTTTCTGTGCATCTATATTTCAGTTTGTATTTTAGTTTGAAATACATAAATATAAATAAAAAAAAATTAAAAGCCCCCTACGCAATTAGGTTACACAATGTGTTTGAAAATAAAATAAATTGTCATTATGCGTCTAAGATCTCTTCCGCATCTAACAAAAGAGCTGACAACTTTGTAACGGTTGAACAAATTTTGATAAAACATGTCTAAGCTTATAACACCCCTCTTTTTGTGTCGGGGGTTAAAAAAGAAAAGTTTTGACTTTTTGACTGACGGACCCACTTACCTACTGACTTACTGACTCAATGATCCATCAACGTCCAGCCTAAACCCTTGTCCCTAGAATCTAGAAGGCTAAACATTTGGTATAGAGGTTGCCTTTCCGATGTAAGCAAAAAATAAATTAGAAATTAGAAATTAGAAAATTATTTATTTGCCACGATAAATGTACATTACATAAGTGTTTACACAGCTACTTAGCTTATACCTAGGAACTAGAGTTTAGCAGCGGTTCTCACACTAGGTCGGGCCTGTATATCGTGAGAACCCAGTGGATAAGGATGGGTTTGTTGAAATTCCTACGGGATAAGGAATAAACGGGATTTATATGTAGGTTTCAGAGTGACCCTATCTCCGTAGCTACGATTAGGTACTAGACTCTTCAAAATTGGCCTGATTTATAATATATTCACTAACTTATACCGAGAACACGGATATTTGGATATTGCTGTTGCCGGATTTTTGTTTTATTCAATGAAAGAGATGAAGAAGCTTTAACACAAATTTTAATTCGCTGGCAAAAACTACTTGGTACAACTATAGTTTTTATTAAGTACTTAAGTATTAGGTATAACGTTGGTCTGACACATTGTGTTGATCTAAACTAAAAGCTTCAGTTTTTAGTTTCACTTTCCTATTAACAGTTGTTCTAGAAAGTATAAATCAAAGAAGATTGAAAATTTTACATTTTATTTGCAGTAAAGCTGAAAGTTTCTATAAGTTAGTTCTCAAAGCTTTCAGTTTACGAGCGTACGCATAAAACCTCTGTTTTCCTAATATTTGACGCGACGAGTAACAAGGAGCAATGAACTGAACGAACTGCGATTTAGTTCGTTCACTCATCCGAGCACGTGGGCGATTAATTGCTTCGCGCTCATGTCATCCTGGTACCCCGCATTATGCAAATATTATTATCATAACGATTATTAATTGTTTACATAATTATTATGATAACTATTGTACTCATAATGTGTTTATCAGAGATACCTAAGTATATTATATTTTTTCTTTTTTCATACAACCTATTTTTGAAATAAAACAATTTGAAACTGATAAGAAATATTCGCAACAAAAAATCGGTATTTTATAAATAAAAAAAATTGCGAAAAATTTGCTTTCTGATTTAAATATAATAGACCAAAATATTTTATTTTCTGGGTTGTTCAAAGTAGGTAGATGTATTTTCCTAAATAATTCTTAACGAATTAGGTTGAAGAAATTTTTAGTCAATCTTGTAATTCACTGTTGAGTCTGTTGAACTTGCTATCGGTACGAATAAATGACAAAATCCCGCTGTCATTACATGACGTGTTGTTGTGTGTGTGACCTCAACTCTTGTGGTGTTACCTGTAGTAGTGGATACATTTTAAAGGAAGCGCCAAAAATACTAGACTAGATAGCGCTACATAGGTAACGCCACAAGAGTTGAGATCACACACACAACAACACGTCATGTAATGACAGCGGGATTTTGACATTTATTCGTACTGGTAGCAAGTTCAACAGACTCATCAGTAAATTACAAGAATGACTAAAAATTTTTTAACCTATTTCGTTAAGAATTATTTAGGAAAATACATCTAGTTGAAACAAAAAAGAAAATAAAATATTTTGATCCATTTTATTTAAATCAGGTAAGCAAATTTTTCGCTATTTATCAATGCCGATTTTTTTTGCGTATATTTCTTATCAGATTCAAATTGTTTTATTTCAAAAATAGGTTATATGAAAAAAGAAAAATTATAATATGCATAGTATTGCCGGTATTTCATCATAAGATCATTTATAAGTCACATTTTCATTCACTCACTCATTTCATTCATACACTACTTTTTTGCAATCAGCACTTTATGTACCTGTGTGTGTAATCATTCGCCTCAACTCTCGTCTCGTTACCTGTATCCTAGTGCTACTCTGGATGGATCTAAGTAGAATTATTAGTCATCGCTTAAAGCTGGACACTTTTGTAACCGTTTCCCCATAAGAGATTGTTCTCCTAATAATCCTGATTTCTATTCTCCATAATTCTCAGTTGAGTAACTGTCAAGCTTAAACCAGATTTAATGACTAAATCGAGATTCGATTTGTCTAGCAAGCGGCCATCAATCGGGCGCTACTATTTGTCACACTCAGAATTAAATTCGATCATTAACTTCTTCTTTCGGTATAACAGTTTGTCTACAAAATACTTCTTGCAATGGTTAGGATACTGAACACCTAACAAATGAAGCAAAATGTCTACTAAAATTTTTGGAATGAAATCTAAAAGTACTTTCAAATTATGTGCTATTTTTTCATATCAAGACTGAGAAATCAGAATGTCATTGACAAAATAATAGAGGGATTACCTTATTCGTTATTATGTGGGTGTAATCCGAATCCGGCTTATTCTAGACCTCATTTACATGAATCGAGTGCACACACTATTGCGACAGTTTCTACGAAGAATACTGTTCACTTAACAATGGGCAAAAAAAGAAAGCTAATGTGGCTGGCTCTTGCATAGATGACAAGATGACTGATGCAAGTTGCTACTGACTCGCTAACTTCTTCTTCTTCTTTTTTAAAAAATATGGCTTCTGTCCCACTTTAATGGTAGGACAATTTCGCCAGTGTCGAAGTAAGCTCTCTTGGGAGCGACGTTGTACGGTGATTGTAGTTTCTGCAACTTGATAGAAAAATTCCAGAAACCACGTGGAAACAACTTGCGCATTAAAAAATGTCAGACACGAGAGCAATATAGAATTTTGTGATCACTGTTAATTAAGGCTAACTTATCCATCGGATTCGCGCTGTCATAGTTCATCCATTATTGAAGTCATATTTCGTTTTTTTTTTTTTGCCGAATATTGGCAAAGTTGTCCTCTGATCGGCAGAGTCATTAAAAAAACTAACTAGCTTATCAATCTCTAGCAAAATTTTCAAGATTAGTTTTTTAAATATGATCGAGGAAATTTATAGTCTAAGATAGTCCTCACTTTTCAAAAATATATATTAGTGTCAGATACCTACAGGTTATAATATACACATATTTTATGTAAGTATACACTAGGTCCACTAAGTACTGCCTACAATATGGTACCTATTCGAATTAAACATGTTTACTACTCGAAACTACAGAAAATTTATGAAGATGTTTACTTAGATGTTTGTTAGTAATAATGGTTTAACGGATTTGGATGAAACTTCGCGTATGTATCTATAGGAAAAAAAAGTAATAGTAAATCGGTAAGTGAAATAATATTCTAAAAAGCAAGAACAGTGCTGTCCAAGAATAGTGAGATGCCTCAGCTTTCAAGATGATAACTCAATTATTAAATGGTGAGGTCCGAACGTAGTACCTTGAACTTCAAAAATGTTACCGCAATTTTGTTCAGGCCAAAAACTAAGTTTGGAAATTTTTGTTGCGAAGTATTTCCGACGCGGGCAAAGCCACGGGTAAAAGCTAGTACACTATAAATCCTACTAAATATTATAGATGTGAATGTTTGTGAAGATGTTTGGATGTTTCTTCGTTACTCAATCACGCAATAACGGCTGAACGGATTTACATGAAATTTGGTATAGCTATAGTTTGATTCCTTAGGAATAAAATAAAATAAATATCACGGGACAATTCAAACCAATTGACCTAGTCCCGAACTTAGCAAAGCTTGTACTATGGGTACTACACAACGGATAAACATACTTATTTATATAGATAAATACATACTTAAATACATATTAAACATCCAAGACTCGAGCACAAACATTCGTATTTTTCACACAAATATCTGCCCCGACCGGGAATCGAACCCGGGACCTCAAGCTTCGTAGTCAGGTTCTCTAACAACTAGGCTAACCGGCCGTCTACTATAACATAGAATAGTTTTATCCTGGAAAATTGCATAGTTCCCGCGGGATAGCGACAAAAGAATTCTTCGCAGACGGAGTCGCGGGCAACAGCTAGTTAAACATAAACGAAAATAATACAGATTTCCAGCTAACTAAATAACCATTTGCAATAAACACATGTACGGCTCCATAAAGACGTCATACGGTAGCGTTAGAAGAAATGATTGTTTACATTAGTTAAAAATAACGGGATGCCAAATCGCTTTGTGCGGAGTGCTTTGAAGATAGGGCGCGAAATCACGCAAGCTTTATGACTGCCTTCAGATGGGTTGAACGTACGCACACATAGAATCAGAACTAGACAGTTTTACACTTCAAGAACTAAAAATAAGGACTTTGAGTTGTGCGTGTTGGTTCACTGAACATATTGCACTATTAAGTATCTAAGTAATCGGTAATCGGTAATCGGGAAGTAGGTCAAATTTAACTTGGAAGATTTGATTACATACAGACAGACAGACTAGCCGTGGTGGCCTAGTTCGACCTATGGTCTTTCAAGCAGAGGGTCGTGGGTTCGAATCCGGGCTCGCACCTCTGAGTTTTTCGGAATTAATGTGCGAAATTACATTTGTAATTTACCATCAGCTTTACGGTGAAGGAAAACATCGTGAGAAAACCTGCATACACCTGAGAAAAAATTCAATGGTGTATGTGAAATTCCCAATCCGCACTGGGCCTGCGTAGGAACTACGGCCCAAGCCCTCTCGTTCTGAGAAGGCCTGTGCCCTGCAGTGGGACGTATATAGGCTGGGATGATCAGACAGATAGACAAACATCGGGACAGGTGAAACTAAATAAAGGCTTGGAATAAAAAGATGTCCTGTTTACTTTATTCATTCATTTAAATGTTTACGCGGTTTTGTTTTACTTTTAAATTAGATTTAAGTTTTAATTTTTGCTAAGCGTAATCATAGAGTTTTAATTTTCCACTGTACGGGCTGGATTTTAATGCAGTGGCATACATTTGTTTATCATTTTGATCTCTAATTTCATGTATACAGTGCACAAACTGTGCGGGTCATAATAATAAAAAAAAAACTTTACATAAGGTAAACGTTCCTGTGGTCGACACTGACCCAATACATGGCAGCTTCAATCTTATATCATAGTAAAAGAGGTGACCGACGGGTGTCATCTATTGGGTGTCGAGTATTGGTAAGTTTACTTTACTCACGTCTACTACGCACGCGATTTTTAAAATCTCTAACATTCCCTCAACGCCTACCTTGCCGGCTCCGGACATGAGTGCTTTTGCAATAGCTATTATACACCTCTTTTTATATTTCGCCTACCGAATCCGTTAACCTCAAGCGTGGGCGCATGCGTAGGAACGCTAAAGTCTGGCTAGCCATCAATCACTGAACACTATGCTTTCGCGATTGATTCACAAGTGTCGAAAGTAGTGCTTTCTAGAAATTCTTGTTGAAACGTTTGATCAAAGCACATGCAATGTTTAGGTTTCTGCGCCGTAAGATCGGGTTACTTTCGGTAAAGTGTAACAATAATCATCATCGTCAACCCAGCCTATGTACCTACGCCCAACTGCAGGGCACAGGCCTCCCTTAGAATGGGCTTGGGCCGCAGCTCCCAAGCGGGCACAGTGAAGATTGGGAATTTCACACACATTTAATTGAAATTCTTCTGAACGTTTTCCTTCACCGTAAAGCTCATGATAAATTTGAAATGTATCTAATTTCACACAAAGATTTTTTTTTCGTTAGAAAGAAAGAAAGAATGAAAGAAGACATTTATTCACTTTAACAAATAAATATTTACCAAGTACCTAGTTTCTGCGTACCAATTAATTAATTGATCAATTAATTTTGGATAGGATGAAACGGGGGCCTATTTTAGACTAGTAGTTTTTAAGTATATAAGATATTTAGTACCTAGTTAAGTTTTATTCATTCATATTTTTTCTTAGTTTCAATAAATGTTTAAATTAGATGTTTATTAATATGTCGAAGAAAAAACACTGTTCATATGTATCGAGTCCGAAAAAACATAAGTCGACCATCACCTAAAATAGCAAAATATGTCCCATTTGCAGTGTTGCCACGCAAAGCACTGAATGTTTAATCAGACATCACAATATCGCATAAGTCTTACTTAACGGTCTCGTAAGCCCAATCAGCAGCATGATTTCATCGCGCCATAAGCGATTTTGCGACGTCGATGACGTTGTCACGAGCGCAGATTAATGCGACTATAGTGTGGGCTCCCAAACTGTGGGGTGCGCCCCCCGAAGGGGCGTAGTGCCCCAGGATGGGGCGTAGACTATATATTTTTACACGCTTTATATTAGCTTCACCTGTATGTTTGTATGTATGTTTGTAACCGACTCCTTAGGGCGCGATTTTGACCCACTTCCCGGTTTCCGATTGAGCTGAAATTTTGCACATATATGTAAATTGGATGACAATGCAATATTATTGTAACATGGAGCTGATCTGATGATGGAGCTGGATGGTGGCCATAGGAACTATGTAATAAAACAACACAAACCCGTCGAGTTTGGGTTCGTTTGATTCGTCTTGACGAGCACTTTGATCTCAGATGGTAACCAGGGTCTGATGATGGAGCTGGAAGATGGCCAAAGGCACTCCACAATAAAACTACACAACCCCGTCGAGTTTGGGCTCGTTTGATTCGTCTTGACGAGCACTTTGATCCCATATGGTAACCAGGGTCTGATGATGGAGCTGGAAGATGGCCAAAGGCACTCCACAATAAAACGAAACAACCCCATCGAGTTTGGGCTCGTTTGATTCGTTTTGACGAGTACTTTGGTCCTAGATGGTAACAAGGGTCTGATGATGGAGCTGGAAGGGGGGTAGGTGGCGGGGTGGGGGGGGGGGGAATGGGGTATGGGGTAAGGGGGTCGGGGGTTTAGAGGGTTGGGGGTTAGGGTGTGGCGGTTGGGGTTAGGAGATGGGGGGGGTTTACGGGGAACAGGGTGGGGGTATTGGGGGGTTCGGGGGTAAGTGATTTTGGGGGGTTGTGGGAAATGGGGAGGGGGTAAGAGGTCTAGATGGTAACAAGGGTTTGATGATGGAACTGGAAGGGGGGGGGCGGTAGGTGGCGGGGTGGGGGGGAGGGGTTGGGGGGGCAGGTGGTGGGGTGGGGGAGGGGGGGGTTCCGGGGGTTTGGAGGTTCGGTGTTAGGGGGGTTGGGTTTAGGTGGTTCGGGGGTTTGTAAAATGAGGAGGTGGGTAAGGGGGGTTTTTTTTTTTTTTTATGAGTCGCCAGAGGGGCCAAAGACGCGAAGTCTTTGCTGTTTTTTACTTTAAGGATTGGAAGGGTGACTTGTGCTCGGGAAAAATCCCTTCGGACGAACTGGGAATGGAGGGCCCAGACAGTGTCCGACTTGCACGGTCTAAAAAACCCGGTCACAAGTCCCCTTCTCTATTGGTTATCAAAACAAAAACGTGTGCTTTAAATTTTGAGGAGGGGAGGGTAGGGAGGGGACTTAATCTACCCACAGTGTCTTGCCTCAGCCATTTGCTGGAAGGCCGGGAGAGGAGCATGCATTCTCCCGCTGGGCACTGGGGGTGCTTGGGTCGGTCTTTTATGTTTTTACCCGTTGGTTACTTCCTTGACCGACCCTCGCCCGTTTCTGTACAATTACTTAGTCTTATTGGTTGGGTTGGTGGGATCTCCTGTCATATGCATTTATCTATAACTACGGGCTTCCTTTCTTTTGCCCTGCGATGGAAGGGTGGGTCGGAGATCTTTTGGACCCATTGTGTGGCTTTGGATGCCATCTTTTGGGTGGGGCTACCCTTTATGCCTGGTGGTTTTTTGGCATGCTGTGTGCTTTTTTGCGCTTGTCTCCTAGCGCTACCCTCTTTTCGTTTCCGCTTCCAGCGATAGTTTTTCTGCTATAATAATACGGAGGGACGAGGAGTGCCCCCCGGACGGCTGGACGCCCCAGTGTCTTAAAGGGATCATGCGGAGCTCGGCAGACCCTTACCCCAGCTAATGCTGAAGGGCCAGAGAAGAAACTTTTAGTCTCGATTATCTGTTTAGGCTTCCGCCGTTGCTCCCACGAGGTCCCCGCTGGGAGTACCGGGTGCGTCCCCCGTCCGGAGCTCACCTGTCGTATGGGCGGGAGATGCATATGTCAGGAATTCTTAGATCTAATTATATACTAATAATATTATACAGAAACCAATATACAATTTAATAATCAAAAAGGTTTGACAATTTTTATATATACTGAAAACAGTGTCCAAGTCCAAGGAAAGCAAAAGAGAATCGACATTTCCTGCATAGGTGACAAAATGTTCTATATTTAATGAGAAGGATTGAAAGAAAATTTGGATTGAATGTGTGTGTATGTGGTAAGGGGGGTTAAGGGGATTGGGGGTAAGGGTGTGGGGTTTGGGGGGGGGGGGTGTGGGGTTTGGGGAAATGGGGTGGGGGATGTTGGGGGGTTGGGTTTAGGGGGTTTGGGGGTTGTAGGTGAGGGGGGTAAAGTTAGAAAGAAAAAAAATGCAACTACAAAATAGAAAATAAATAATAGTTAAAAAAAACTAAAAAACACGCTTTAAAAAATAAAAAATAAATTTTAATAAATTTCAATTCACTATTCTTATAGTGCAGTAAAAAATCTTAATAAGCAATTATTATATTGTTATATCCAGATCAAAATTTGTAAACAATTCTAAATATTGATAAAATAAATAATAATAGTTTAAAATATTTTATTGTAAAAAAAGCGTGGGGTGCTTTTTAAGATGTTATCAAAATGATAATCCTTGACAATTGACACCAAGCACCCCACGCTTTTTTTACAATAAAATATTTTAAACTATTATTATTTATTTTATCAATATTTAGAATTGTTTACAAATTTTGATCTGGATATAACAATATAATAATTGCTTATTAAGATTTTTTACTGCACTATAAGAATAGTGAATTGAAATTTATTAAAATTTATTTTTTATTTTTTAAAGCGTGTTTTTTAGTTTTTTTATTTTGAGATAAAGTATAGTACTTTATATTACAAGTTTCGCGATATTACCAAAATGAAACCAGCACACACCCGAAATGACATGGTGTGTTTGAAGTTCCCAATCGGACTGGGGCTTGAATGCAATGAATTGCTAAAAAGCTGTGGTGACCTAGCGGTTTGATCTAAGGCTTCTAAGCAGAGGGTCGTGGGTTCAAAACCCAGCTCGTACCTCTGAGTTTTTCGGAATTTATATGCGAAATTATATTAATTTGAAATTTTACCATGAGCTTTACGGTGAAGGAAAACATCGTTCCCAGTCAGCACTGAGACTGCGTGGGAATTACGGCCCAAACCCTCTCGTTCTGAGAGGAGGCCTGTTCCCTACAGTGGGACGTATATAGGCTGAGATGGCGATGATGATAATGATGAACCCAAATGAGCAGCTCCTCATATACACCGTGAAATTTTAGTGGTTGTTTTCCCGAAACGAGGTGATTTACCTAATCTATCGTACGATCGTACGCTACTTGTACCAACGAAGCGTTACTATTGGTTTGCGGTCATTTTCGACTTTCGTTTTTCACAATTGGATTTTTGACTCTAGTCAAAATAGTAATAATAAATCGATTGTACAATCGAAACTAAATCACCTCGTTTCGGGAAAACAACCACTAAAATTTTACGGTGTATAGGTACATAGTTTTACTCTATTATGGTATGGGGCAAGGAGACCGTAGTGATTTTAGGAATCAGACAGGCGCATATTAAAAGTGTTTGGGAACCTGTGGACTATATAGTATCGTTATCGCCAAAAGCAGCCGATGACTTGATCTTGTTCAATTAAATACCTACTTATTTATTTATATACGCAGGGAGGAGGGAGGTGGAGGAACTGCATGAACGCACATTTCTTGCATAAACGTAACTATTGTAAGGTCGCGGGTGAGCAAAGTAATTGTTTTAGTTCATTAGTTCATACGCAGTGTTTTTGATTTTTCATTTAAAAGTGTTATCCTGAAAAAAAGAGTATGTACATATATACAATATAGGTAGATACTGACCGACTGAGTGACTCACTCATCTTATCAACGCCCACGCCCAACCAAAACCCATGGACCTAGGTAATTGAAATTTTGCATAGAAGTTGCATTTATCATGTAGAAAAGGAACAAGGAATAAATACCACGGCGCTGCTTCACCAGTTCCTTTTGCTTGAATTTGGCTTGACACGCTGCCGCATGTCCAGATTTAGTAGGGAGTTTCGCAACGCGATCGATGCCGCGGTCGCAAGCTAGTTAGAATGATAGTAATCCTATTGAGATTAAATAAAGAATCAGCTGTAGGTATATACTTACTTCTACTTAGTTTTGCTTAGTCAGCCCTTTCTAATCCCTTCGCTTGTAATAATTGTAAAGAGTTTCTAATTTGAGCTTTGGAATTTTACAAGGCTGTAACTTAATAAGCCACGATTAACCGGCCAAGTGCAAGTCGGACTCCGGCACCGACGATTCCTGGCAATAGAAGTACCCAATACAGGTGTTGTCTATCTGTCACGATTCTTGACAGTAGGTACGGCCCTGTGACGGATAGACGGACGGATGGAAAACGTAGCGACATTAATAGGGTTCCGTTTGTACGGTCACGTGCTTTAATTTGGGGCCCATTTCAAAAAAATATCCTTTGAATTCCTATACAATATGACAGCAATGTCAACCTTAAGTGGGTCCCAAATTAAAACTCGTGACTGTACCCGAAGGGTACCGAACCCTAAAAACTATCATTCTTTGGCACGCCCTGCAGCCTAAACGACTCAATGGATTTTGAAGTGTGAAATGTCATTAGATTCTTCTCAGTTCCGAGAGTGATATAGAGTTTATGTTTTCCCGGAATTCTAATATAATTAATAATATAATTATATTCTAACAGGTGTCTTTTTCATCTAGACTTATTAAAATTAAAGTTATTTTAAAAACAGATCTACAATGTTATTTATAAAGTGTATATGGCCATGATCAGTGTAAAATCAACAAACGCTATTCTCAAGTCACGGCTAAAACTTAATCGTTGCTAGAAAGATTGATGCATTATCTCTAGGGAGATTAATCAGTACAAACACATGTAAAATGGCCGGTATTTAACACTGTCACTGTTTAACTAAGACAAAGTGGCGCTAATAAAGTATCCCTTGAATTCCGTTGGTAGTTCATTGTTTTAGTGTTGTTAGTTAAGCTGATAAGGGTTCAACAAACAGAACCACAAGAAGACCACACAGAAAGATAAATCTTTTGAAGAAAATCTTGTTTATGATGCTATGCTTAAGTATATTTATGATTATGCTGTATCACTGCGAGTGATGATCTAACAGATTGAGATATGGATGTATAGGATAAATTCATGTCTAAACTCCTGACCAGTGGTGGTGTAGGGGAATGGCACGCGGCACGGAGTGCTGAGGACCTGGGTTCGATTCCCAGCGCTGGTCTTTTTTCTAGGTTTTTTCTGTGCATCCATATTTCAGTTTGTATTTGAATCTTTTTTTATTTATTACTATTATTGTTTTACGACGCCCTTATAAAACAAAATATTAAATAAGTATCTCCCCGCGACTCCGTCTGCGAAGAATTCGTTCAAAGTCAGTCAAAATAATATTTATTCAGTAGGCTTTAATTCAAGCACTTATGAAGGTCGAAGAATCTACCACCGATTCGGAAAACCCTGTTGATTGCCGGCAACAAACTCAACGAGGTTATGGTTATCAATTTTTTAGCATAAATCTTTCAAAGTCTCAAACTATCTCCATAACATCATCATCATCATCATTTCAGCCGAAAGACGTCCACTGCTGAACACTGTGAACATAGGCCTCCCCCAAGGCTCACCAAACAGATCGGTCCTACGCCATCCGTCCAACGCATTGCCGCAGCCTTAACCAGGTCGTCGCTCCATCTTATTGGATGCCTACCTACACTGCGTCCATGACAAGTTTAGTTTCAATCGTTTGCGGTTTAAGTGTGAAGAGGTAACAGACAGACAAACAGAAATCTAATTTTTCAAAAGGTGACTAGACATGTTCTGTCCGTGTACCTTCATAGACACTATATCTGTAAAACATATAGCCAAAATTAGTTGTGCACAATAAAATCTGCGACAATGTGCTGAGGTGCTAACGGTTATTTCGGGCGCTGAGCGCAGACGCGGCGGCGTCGGAAGCGGCGCGCGCGCAATGCATGGGCATCGCTGCTTTGCATATTTTACGCGACGTGTTAACATGCCTATTGCCAATACAATTTAACTGGGAGCATTAAGCTCTGATAGGACTTAAATATCTATTGCAAGTTTTGAAAAAAAAATATTGTGCTGCGTTTTATTACTTTTACAGGTATGTATTTTTTTCTAAAGTAAGTATTCCGATGTACTAAGTAATGGAACTTTAAGAAAAGAAGTTGTTTGGGGGCACACTTATAAGACTATCCGTAGTTTTCGACCTCGATTACCCTGTTCTAACTTTGAAACAAAACCTCAAATTTTTTGGACTTTTAGTTTTTCGCATTTATCTCTTAAACTAAGCAAATTTAGTGTATATACCACATCGTATGACAAAGTTGAAGACAATTGAATTTCCAAGAGCCACGCACGGCATGCCTCATGATAACTCTCCGTGTCATTTCTTTCATCATCTCGGTTTATAATGTCAATATCCCACCGCTGGGTACAAGCTATCTCTCAGAATAGATGGCTTGGGCTGTAGTTCCCACGCGGGTCCAGAGCGGATAGGGAAATTCACACACACCAATAAATTGCTTTGTAGGTGTGTGCAACTTCCTATGCGATGTTTTCCATCACCATGGTAAATTTCAAATGTAATTTTGCACATAAATTCCGAAAAACTCTGAGGTGCGAGCCCGAGCTCGAACCCACGTCTTTCTGCTTGAAATACCATACATCAAACACCAAGCTACCACAACTTTCTTATCTATATCTTACACTTAGTAAAAATATGACTCAATTGCAACCTCGTTATTCGCATACAAAACTATCCCATTAAATTGTTTTATTCGTTGGTATTCAAATAGAAACAATATGCTGTGCATTGCCACGCCATTTAGTATTCCTGAAGTGAACCCAGTCGTCCGATGAAATTATGATACGGCAGCTAATAATAGTGCTATTGTCATGTTGTACGTCTTAACTTTGTCTTTATAATGTTGACAATTACTTCGTGATTATTAGACAGTTTAAAACATTGATACCCAAAGTGGTGTATATCCCAGGGGTTGACGAGGAAAACCACATTTGAAGTCAATTTACTTTGCGATAAATCAATATCAATCAGTAGGGTCTAAGAGACACAAAATTTAGGGGATCTCTGGTTTAAAATGCTTGTTGAATTTCTTTGAATCAGACTAAGACTCTTCGAGCCTGGAGATAGGCTGTTAATGTACCGGTGGGATAATACCTTTGAACTCATCTGCGCTTTCAATCAGGTGAGATAGGAGTTTTAGGAGTCAATCACGGAACAGTTTTCTGAAAAAAAAAACTTCTACATAAACTGCATGCTATGTATGTATGTAATACATAAAAACATGAAATTATCAGATAACAAGAGAAACAGTTGTACAAAGGCGAACTTATCCCTTACAGGGATCTCTATCGCTATGTGCGAGCTTTCATATACCTACGAAGATATTTAAACGTTGGCTTTTTTAGTTTTTATTTCTACTAGGTATCAGAATGTTTGTGACGCATTCTTCTTGGCAATCAAATGTTCTTTCCGAAAGAGCCGGTATTTATTATCAAAGCAAGACTTACAAAAGAGTTTTTTTTACAGAATAAATGTTTTTAGATTTTGATTCATTTGGTTTTCATCAAACAATCAGAATAAATCTTTTCTCTGGTTTCTGATGTCCCTTTCGGCGGTTAAGGACCACTGTGCAATAAAGAGTTGCATTATATATATATGCGAAATAAAATTAAAATCGAACTGATAATAACCTACCTAATCATTATTTCATTTTAGTCATTCTTTTGTTAAAAGATTGCCTGGAAGAGATCGCTTCGAAACGATAAGGCCGCCTATTGCTTACTTTATATATTTTTTTTTCATGTATAGTCGACCAAGAAACTCCTTTACCACCCTAAAGTTCAATTTCAGTTGTATGACTTAAGACATCAAAGGCTATTTTCACTTACAAGTCAATGTGACAATCAGCCTTATTGTTTTTATTCTGATGTAGGAACTGTCACAAAAAATGGTAAAGCACTTACTTGGTCGACTATACTTGTTTTTCTGTATTGTTTTCTTTGTGGTGTACAATAAAGAGTCATTGTATTGTATTGTAACCTCCTTTATTTGAAGTAGGTTAAAAACCTTTATAATTGAAAAAGCGTGAAATTCCAATCAAAATAAGTTCACGAAACATTGTACGATGAGAACTCATACCAAAAGAATTTTTAACGCGCCCATAAAAGTAAAAAAATACAGTTCTTCGTAAATACACAAATCATCGTGTAAAGAAAGCCATCATATATTATACCAATAAAGAACTCCAAGAAAAAAGCTATAAAATGGAATGTGTGCGGAATTCCAGTTCAATATAAATTGTACCTACACTTATTGCCGATACCTGTTTAGTTAATACTATTTACATATTTTACATACATTCGTGGTAAGTCAGGCTTGGCTGCTATTAGAAGCAAGAGAAGCCTTAAATGGGCAGTAAAGTAACACTATCGAAGACATTTTAACGTACTAAAAGCGATAACACCTTCGCAATTGCATTGCCACTTAGTTATTTTATTAATGTGTCTTTTACAAAACGGATAGACGGTAAATTTTAATATTAATGCGATATGTTAATAAAGTGTATTAAACTTTATATTTGTATACAGTGTGGAAAAATAACCCGGGCCCTGGAAGGAAACTACCTTTATGAACTATCCTTAAGTTGGCTCATTTTACTTAAAGGAGACATTCCTTTATTTTTAAAAAGAAACAAAACTGCATTCAAAGATTTTCTCAAACTCGCTTGCCTCGCCCGAGACTCGAAGCAACTAAAATTAAAAAACCGGCCAAGAGCGTGTCGGACACGCCCAAGGTAGGGTTCCGTAGCCATTACGAAAAAATCAAGTAATATTTTTCTAAGGATTTCGTATGTGTACGGAATCATCCAAGTTTAGGTATGTTTTATACCTTAGGCTACTATTTACTCTTAAACTACAAATAATTTCCAAGCAATCTTAGCCGCTATAATTTTCCTAGTAAATTTGATATATTTACTTCCCTTCTGAATTTTTTCAAATTTTTCCACCCAACAGTTTAGATTTTAGAGGGGGGGGGGACGGCCGATTTTAATGGATATTTTCACTTTTAAGTTGAATATTTCACAAACAGATCACTGAATAGAAAAATCATGCTAGCAACCCCGCAATGACTTTAAAAGACCTATCCAACGATACCCCACACTATAGACTTAGCCGAGAAAAAAAAAATCACCCGCACTATACGTCTATGGGAGGTACCCTAAAAAAATTTTTTTTACTTTTATTTATTCAATCACTTTGTCGGCGTGACTGATATATATATTGATGCCAAATTACAGCTTTCTAGTACTAACAGTCTCTGAGCTTAGCCGCGGACAGACAGACAGACAGACAGACAGACAGACAGACGGACAGACATGGCGAAAGTATAAGGGTTCCTAGTTGACTACGGAACCCTAAAAACAAACTCTCGACCCTGAATAATAATCCTAGCGATACTAATTGATAGGATTATTATTCAGGAGAAAATTTGTCTAACAAACATTTGGTCTTAAAAATAAAAATGATCGTAAAATCTAACATTAACTTTATGAGCTAACTAAAGGATTTAAGGTAGTTCCCCTCCAGAGTCTGACTTATTTTTCCAGCCTGTATACTTAGGTAAAAATAATCATTTTAAGAAATTGACATAAAAATGACGTCATTTTGTATACAGAATGATGTGGTACCCAAGTAATTAGAAGACTTTTTTTAAATGTAATTGTACTTATACAGGACCAGAACTTTGAAACCAAAATGGCGGGTTTCTATTAAGTCCTACTGGTAGGACCGTGGCACGCTATGACTACACAACTGTTGAAGGAGCTGGATCTGAATAACAAAGTTAATAAGTACTATGGGTAGGACCTTGAGCCTTAGGAGGCTATGTGCGGTGCAACGTCATCGGCACTAAAATTTCAAGCCCTGCTACACACTTTTTGTTTTATTTTAGACGATAGATAGATATTGTGTCTACATCTAAAGTACTATAGAATGAGGTACGACCATAAGGAACTTACCTCAGTGTGTTCTATAGCACTAAAAAGCTTTGTGCGGACGGGAACAATGCTTGTTGAAGCAAAAGTTGCTTACGCAACTTCAGCGGATGGCGTAACCCTAGTAGGCTAAAGGTTTCACTACCGCATTTTCAAAGGTTCAATGTACAATGCAAAAATTTGTGAGTTTGTGTGTGTGTTTGTTAATTAATCTTTCACGCTGGACTGACTGGACGGATTTGGCGTCCCCATCTTGTCTCTTCTGTCTGCTTTGGATCGCGACGTTTCTATACATTTAGTATGAAAACTGATTTAAGGACGCCGCGACTGCAACGCGCCCCTGTCTCACGTCTCTCTGTGTGGCTTGCACCTTAGGCTACTTTTTATTCCAATATTCTAACGGAGTCAAGACGTAGGTACTGGGAACCACCACGTTCACACAATGGGAATTTTCGAAGTTACATTTTTGCGGTCATTCACTAGTACCTCAAGGATTATATTATTACTAGCTGGTGCCCGCGACTCCGTCTGCAAAGAATAGGGGTATAAAAATAGCCTACGACCTACCGACTCTCAGACCTACCAAATATAGAGAAAAAAATTGATAAAAATGTCAACCTGTTTCGGAGGAGTTCGATAAAAAACATCGTGACACGAGATTTTTATATATTAAGAATGATTAGATCATAAAAATTTAAGAATTAAACCCTCAAAAATTATTTATTTAAAATCCCGCTCTTAAAATTTTCCTCAAAAAATATTTAAAATTTGAAAGTAAGAAATGTATCTCCCTATCTAAATTTGTTTCATGGGACATTAAAATAGACCAATGAAACATTCAATGCCATTACCATGCTAGTTCCTGCGGATGGTAACACGAGCGGCGCGCGCGCACCTCCTGTCAATTAGGGACACTAAACAGCCGACGGCATCCTTGATTCATCTTTACTGTAAAAAGAGAACTTACCGTAGAATTAACGTATACCATCACGGCTATGATGCTGATGATAATCCTAAATTAAAAGAAGATATACATTAAGAAACAGAATAAGAAACAGAAAAAAATAACTAAAACATAGAAGTACCTAAGTAGTTGGACTAGTTGGCAAGAGTAATTAGCAAACCGTGAGCTTAAAGATTCGAGTAAATTGATAGCTCAAACGTACCATAAAAGTCCTGGTATCTGTCGATTATACATGTCATACACTGAGATGTTGTGATCCAACAAACAGATTATACATTACCAAACTCACACACGCGGCCTCACGCCTTACACAGTTCCGCAAAATCCTGTTCAAAACATCGTTACAATAATATTAATGCGCGATTACCGCTGACTTTGGGTCATCAGATGTGGCGATGCATTTTCGGCGTCGATTATCACAATATTGTAATTCTATTGTCTCAGGTCATTAGGCATTCTGGTCGGCACTAAAATTTTAATATTAAATTATGCGACCTACATTGAAGCCTTGGACCTAGGCTTTAGGTGTGACTAATTTAGTTAGATTCGTGTTGATGATTGACAGTTGAATTTTAATTCCATAGCGTTGGTTACGCCAAGTTATTATAAATAAATAAATATCATGGGACAATTCACGCCAATTGAACTAGTCCCAAAGTAAGCAAAGCTTGTGTTATGGGTATTAGGCAAAATATAACATACTTATATAGATAGATACCTACGTAATTAAATACATATTAAGGTGGCGACTGATTTGTAACCTTTGCTTGTAATGTATCGTTCACGGCGATCGTGTTACATTACAGTTACATTACAGCTACGGAGCGAACGCTCGCCTTGAGCGCTCTGTACGCTTAGTATAAGTTTTTACTTCACCAAATACTTCTCGATCGCGTTTACGTAAAAAATTCAATTACTAGGGAAACATGGACAGCGTCTCCGCGCGCGCGCTTCCATGTTTCCATAGAATTGAAATTTTTACGTAAACGCGATCGAGAAGTATTGAAGTGAAGGAAAACTTATACTAAGCGTACTGTTCGCTTGTGCTCCATTCTGTTTCTTGCTTGCGAACCTGTACCTACTGACTTGTAATGTAACACTCAAAAGGATTCGCGTAAAAACCGACAGCTGAGTGGAGCACGCGGCGCTCGCGTCGAGTGGCTCGGCTCGCTGCACTGACTGCTGTAATGCTCGGGTTGTATCATGTTACATTACACCGAAATGTTACAAGTCAGTCGCCACCTTTAAACACCCAAGACTCGAAAATAAACATTCGTATTATTCATACAAATATCTGCCCCGACACGGGATTCCAACCTGAGCCCTCATGCTTCGTAATCAGGTTCACCAATCAATGTCAAAATGTCAAATCAGCCGTCAAATAACCTTCAGTTAAGTACTGCAAGCCGAAATTTACTCAAAATATTTAACTTTGTAAAACGTACGTAAATTTGTATCAACTGCAGCATGTTTCTTACAATATTCTGTTTGTTTTTCATTTTTTCCTTGTATGTTAAGATCATGTTAAGATGCTTAACCATGTGTCGTTTTTATTCGAATAAAAACAACCTGTAAAAACCGTAGGTTTTTTTTGGGCCGTAAGCATTCTCATTCTGAGAGGAGGCCTGTGCAATGCATTGGGACGTATATAAGCTGGGACGATGACCTGTAAAAACGTCTTAGGTTAGCTATTAAAAAACTAATAGACGTACTCAACCTTTTTTCTGTATGGGCCACAAATGTGTCATAGTCATGGTCATAGCATGTACTGCAGACTTGATACTTAGTCAAGAACATTAACTAAATTTTGTACCAGGCAGGCTACTCATAGAAGCTCGGCGGGCCACATAGATTCTAGATCTACAAAGAGATGGTAGATGCAGATTCCTGCTCAGCATACCGAGTCCCATGTATTGTTTAGCTTAAATTTATAAGCTTAAAAACTTCCGAGTTTAAAAAACTTGTAACCTAAAAAGACTAAGCTAAGTATCGTGCCATTCGTGCCCTGTGCTAGCTTCAGACGAGTTCTCAGTTCGAGTCCACAGGCCACACTGTGCGCTGTCTCACAGTCTGCTGTCTCAGCACGTCTCGGGCTCACAGGCCGCCTTGTCTCGAATCTCTTCGGTAATTAAGGCTTTGCTTTCATCTCCGCCCTTTTGTAAATGAGCTCTTCCCGTGGGACTGCTCTGGACCAGAATTTGGTCTAATTTGTAAGGGAAAGCGGAGGGTCTTTAGCTGTGTTATAATTTGGATTTATAGAAAGATTAGGGAGATAATAATTATGAATATAATTATTGTGTTCCCATGTATGATGGAACTGATAAATGTAAGGATAAGACAGTTGTAGACATTCGGTACCAAATGTCGTAAAAAATATTTTACTGAAAATTAGATTGAAAATGTAAATCAACGACTAAAAATTAAACACTATTTAGTTGAAAGTACTGTAAAAAAATAAGTCGTAGTAACGTAGTGTTTTGACCTATATTATGCCTTTCAAATAGAGGGTCGTGGATTCGAACCGAACCCAGGGTCAACCTTCAAGTTTTTCGGAATTTATGCCCGGAATTACATTAAAAATTCACCATGAGCTTTTACTAATAATAATAACATCGTGAGGATACCTGCACACACCTGCGAAGAAATTCAATGGTGTGTATGAAGTTCCCAATCCGAACTGGCCCCGCGTTAGAACTACGACCCGAGTCCTATCATTCTGAGAGGAGGTATGTGGCCTGCAGGTGGAACGTATGTCTGCGTTTCTCTTGTCTGTTATTTCTGCCACCTACATTCGTCTGTTGATATTTATTAATTTCTGAGTAATTGGTTGTCTGGAAGAGATCGCTTTTTAGCGATAAGACCGCCTATTGTCTACCTGAATTTTTATTTTTGTAATGGCACTGTACTGTTTTTGGTGATCAATAAAGAATATTTGTATTGTATTGTATTGTATTGTATGTAGGCCGAAATAATGAAAAAATACATAATGTACTTAACTGTAAAAATTGAGCGTAATGGCATCTCGTGCAATAGTCTTTTCCGCATATTTGGGTCCAAATATTTACCTAACCAAAGAACTGACGAGTGATTTGGCATTGTTTATAGCTGTAGTAACTTCGTACTACTCACCTAAATTCGGTAGCATAACAACCACACTGCCTCTCGTAACTTAACCCACCCCTAAACACAGATGTTATCACACCGTACAGTTACACGAGTCCTTTATCGACAAGTTATATCGACCGGCCGTCAGATAAGGGTGTTCGGGTTTAAAACGTATTTACATGCCATTACACTTTGTAATTTACTTCTTAAACGTCGCGTGTTAAACTTTATTTAACACCGCGATAATTACGTGTAACTTTCGTTCCATTGCTTGGTCGAGAGTCTATGAATTTATAAATGAACGATCATCGACAGCGATGTACCGCAAGTCGCTTAATATTTCTCACGCCATCGCCAATGAGGCTTTCATTTGAGATTAAATAAATTTGACATTACGTCTGGACAGATTTATTTCTACATTCTGAAGACGAAAAAGTATGTTTAAGGTTTTTGTCGGTAGATTATCATACTTTTAAGGAATTAAGTTTCTACGGTACGGTCTCAATGGTTCTGTGGGGCTACGATGTATACTTATAATTATTATATTACTTATTCTGTACTGTCAGTACATCTGTCTATCAGACGCCTGAAGATTTTAAACGAAAATAAGCTGTTGATAACACGCGATGCATTCTTTCTTAGCCCTGATGGCAATAGCTTGATTTGGTGGCAAACTTATGTGTAAAATCTGTATACGAAATGACTTTCCGACTGACTAATTATTGACCGAGTCGTCAACACCCAGCCCAAACCTTAAGACGTAAAAGGTTGTGCTTAAAGTTACCCTTAAATACAGAATAAGGGAATATCCTTAGAAACCACCACGGGATAGGGAGTTCTATAAAGGATCAAAGCCGCGAATGCAAGCTAATAAATAACTATATAAGGTTGCCTGGAAGAAATCGCTCTACAGTGATAAGATCACCTATTAGTTTGCCGTGTACATTTTCAATAGTAATATTGCTCTAAAGAGTTTATTGGGCGATGTATAGTCGACCAAGTAAGACCGTTTCTAATGACAATTCCTAATTCAGAATTTTAAAAAAATAAGGCTGATTGTCACATTGCCTTGTATGAGCCTGAGTGATATTGAGCCTTAGGGTGGAAAGGAATATCTCGGTCAACTATACAATAAAGACTTATTTATGGTATTGTAAATGTATGAGTGCAATTAAATAGTTGTCATATTTCTCCATTTTCAGATCGCTGCTATTGGCAGTCTTCGTTATAAGTAATTGTATCACATGGACAGCATCAAGGCACCACTTTACACATAATGTAAGTACCTACACCTACCTAATGTTATGTACATTCAGCATCAAAAGTTGCATACTATCGTACCTTGTCGTTTTACAGACAAGTACGCAACGTCATGCGAGATAAATGAGTTAATAAATAAATAAATAAATATCACGGGACAATTCACACCAATTGACCTAGTCCCAAAGTAAGCTAAGTAAAGCTTGTGTTATGAGTACTAGGCAACGGATAAACATACTTATATAGATAGATACATACTTAAATACATATTAAACACCCAAGACCCGAGAACAAATATTCGTATTATTCATACAAATATCTGCCCCGACGCGAGAATCGAACCCGGGACCTCAAGCTTCGTAGTCAGGTTCTCCACCTACAAGGCCATCTGGTCGTCTAAATAAAAAAAATGCGATAAAATAAAAAATAATCGATTACTTTTGACACTGACTGTATACTATATAGCGTGCTACCAAACTGCACCACGTCGCACGTCGCCGCCGCATTTTATTACACGTAAAAATATAATAATCCCTGAATTAAAATTCAACTGCCAGATTATTTATTCCGGTCAGTGAAAGCAATTATTATACCTAGTACTCGTATCATCATCATCATCATCATCATTTCAGCCGTAGGACGTCCACTGCTGGACATAGGCCTCCCTCTTTGATGACCAATCATTACGATTGGAAGCGATTTGCATCCACCCTGAACCTGCGGCCTTCACCAAATCGTCCGTCCATCTCTTTGGTGGACGTCCCACGCTGCGCTTGCCAGTCCGTGGTCTCCATTCTAGAACTTTTGGGCCCCAACGGCCATCTGTTCTGCGTGCTATATGGCCTGCCCATTGCCATTTCAACGAGCTAATCCGTTTTGCTATGTCGTATAGCTAACCGGACAAAATTTGCTGTCACATGAAAAAAGGACGGATTTGACTTTTTTTTTCGAAATTGACGTACATTCTGAATCAGTAAATAAAGGCGTATCTGAATATATAAGTATCTCAGTTTCGAGAAAAAATGTCAAATGCGTCTTTTTTCCATATGACGGCAGAAAATATCAGCGTGAGCAATGGCCGGCCGTGACCATGCGGCACTGACCATGGCCTGCGCGGGCGCCGGTCGTTCGTATCTTCTTAATCGATTTATGGAACAAGACTGATTTAACACCATGTGCTCGGCACGTCCTTTACTCTGCAACGTATCCTTTGTTCTACGAGCATTTATTTAACTTTAAAAATGTTTTTTCGTATGTAAGTATGTCAAGATCGAATATTGCAAGACGAATTTTACTTTGTAAATAATTGTTAGCGCAGCAATTTATGAAGTTGTGAAGGAGCAGAGCTTAGGTTAAAACTTAGGTTACTTAGTTTGTACTTTACTGTTTTTAATTATTCTGTATTTTACTTACTTACTCACTTTTAGTGACCGCGTTGTGTTCAAATGTAGTAAAATACGAATACAATCAGCTTCTATAAAGATATTTTTTTAGAATATAATAATCATATTATTTTAGAGAATGAATGATTTAAATAGGGACATACATACATTGTGTTGAATATATATACCTAACACTGGCCATCGAATTTAATCCTTATGTTGTCTTGTTTTCTACAAGGAGTAGCTGTCACTGTCTTCTGTGCGGTTTTCTGGGAGCGTGTCATAGTTTTGATGTGTTTTAAAAAAATATTTACTTATTTCAAGTATTTGACCCAATTTTAATACATTGGAAATAATATCGGATAGGATAGCATAAAAAAACCAAAAACATGCGATGCACTGTAACGGCTCTACGAATAGAGTTGCGTCAGATATTGAGGGCTTTATCCTATTACATACCTGTTGTCGCCGGTAACTGTACTTACTTAACGTTAATTAGTTTGTTTTGTGTGCGGCATTTTGACGTGTACTAATAAAATGTTGTAAACAAAAACCTTAGTTTAATAACAATTCTTTGGGTAAATTTAATCGAACCAAGGGTGTTCATTATCAACGTATTCCAATATTTTTTAACTGTGATGGACAAATATTTTCCCTGAAAACCAAATAAATGTTCAATAACTGCAATAATTTACTTTTGATCGTATTAAAACATTACAAAATTAAGGGCTTTAATCAAAACAAAACTTATTGATTCCTTTGTGTACAAATAAAGTTATCCAAAAGAATCAATTAAGTTTCTCGTATGACTAACTTTCGTAACACGAAGGACGCGATCGTGATTTTGTTTTAATTAAACGTCTACTGTATGTATTTTTTTAAATTACCCTTTTAGTTGCTTTAAAGCAAATAAATAGACGCTTGAATTGGTATAGAAGTTATGTTATAACTAGGAATTTTACTACGAAATCTATTAAAGAATCGTGTTAGGACAGCTCATAAAAAGTACCTTAGTTGATTGGTAATTCCATCATCCCTATAATACTGGTATAATCAATAGTGTAGGTAATATCCGTGTCTGACCTCCCGCACAGCTCTATTCTTCCTTAAATCTCAAATACCTTGGGCCTTATCGAAGACGTTGTAAAGAGAAAGTATTTCCCTTTTATGGAACCAAACAACTTTAATTGAGTTTTCAAGTTTTATCAACTAAATAATTAACAGATCTGGCCATTAAACTACAAAACATACCGACACTGCTATGAGTATAATTAAGTCTTATAGTTTTAGAAAAGTTCTAGCTATCGTTTATTTTGATGTCGGTACATTCATTAAATAAGATAGGTAAAGCCACTAGTCTTGCCGTAACGTGAAATGAAACAATAAAAGCTTCAAATTCAGATCATAAAATTAAGTGTGAGATTTAATGGATGCATCTTGATTGACCGACAAACAACGCACAGCCTTTAAATCAATGCAGGCAAGACATTATTCAGGTGAACTGAGAAGGGATTTCAAAATTCCCACGAAACAGGCAGGGATTATGGTAAAGTAATTACTAAGTGTACTAAACGGAACCTATCACGCAATTAATATTTACCTCGACGTTTCGGCCACATTGCAGCAGCCGTGGTCACGAGTTAACTCACGAAAGTTTTAAACAGTATACTTATAGTAAATTATATTATAAGGTGCTAATAAAATAGATAGGTACCAATATTTCCATAGTGTAACACTCATCAAAAATAGTCACTTTCACCTAGACAACTTTTCAAAATTTAAAATAAAACGAAAACTTTTCATACATATCCATCCAAACGGATTACTGCTTAAGTAATGGAAAATCGAGATTTTTTTCAAATTTTAAAAAGTTGTTAGAATAAAAGTGACTTGTTTTGATGAGTAGATTAAGCCATAGAAATATTGGTACCTAATTTGTTAGCACCCTGTATTTTTTATTCTTCCTCGCGAACACAAGCTGATTGGTAGGTACAGGTAGCAGCAGCAGTGGGTGATTTTGGTGTTCAAAATGATCTACACAATCTTTTATAACCTTGGAAATAGAACCGTATGTACATTATCTGGAGCACCAGAATACCTCTTATCTACTTTTGCTGCTGACGTACCACTTAATTTTTAAGTCTCATCATCATAATTTACTTAAGAGCTATGATCTTGTCAGAGGAGTAATCGCAAATCCTCTCTTCTTTGAACCAGTCTTTTGAGTCCTTCATACGAGGCGGTCTCCTTTATTTGGCTTAAAAATGTTATTCTAGGCTTCCCGCTATCTCTCGCCTTCTCAATCTTGCCTTCCAAAGTATTTAGAAATAAGTCGTAGTGGCGTATCAGGTGGCCTAACATCTTGTCTCTCCTATTTCTTATAACGCTTCTCTCCTATAATATACCATACGCAGAACCTCTTCATTGTCTTTTTCTTAGTCCAGCAATACCTTTCCTAAACCATATTTTGAAAGCTTCTAACCTTCCTCTATCAAGTCTACGATCTTAGTTTTTTTAGGAAGATATTTATCCTATAAGTAATAGTTAAGAGATGTGTCGCTTATAATAACTCTAAATATGATAAAGCGCTCAAAAGCAAGCAATCAGCGTTTCTCCAACAATGTTATTTTGTGGGGTTATAAATAAACATAATTTGCTTTCGGTTTCAACATCAATACGTCGATGGAGTCCCGGACGTCGGGCATCGGCCGGCCAGCATGAGGTCTTGTAAGCCTTTGATTGTAGCTAGGGCTGTCACACACAAACAAAAACAATCTTGTTATTGAGAGAGAGAAAGACAGATAAAAACACACAGAAAGAGAGACAGAGAGAGAGAGAGAGAGATTTACACATATTCGATAGACAGGGAGAAAATAGAACATTATAGGTTACATTTTACATTGGATGGCGAGGTAACAAGTTCTCATACTAAAACGGAATCTCGTTATTTATTTTTAACTTTTAAGATATTTGCAGATCCGTGTTAGCTTAGGGCATGCACCAGTATGCCATGGGTACCAACCCTGGGGCATAAACAAATATGGGCCTCAAGTTTAATGTCACTGCCAACAAGAACTCATAATTTTCGTGTAAGCAAATATGTATATCTGACTTGGCCTGTACGCCCTTATGGAAAAGATGGTACAGAATATTTCCTACTTATAAAATGTATAATATAAAGTACTTACTCATTCAATAAATTTTTAACACCTTTTTCAATAATTAAAATAAAGTACTTACTAGACTGAAACTTAATATTAATAAGTAAAATTTAAGTAAATAACAGTGACTCATAATTAAATTATTAACCACATAATAAAGAAAATTAACAACGATTATGAAACTACTCGTGCAATCAGTTTTTCTGCCACGAGATCGGTATTTGACATACCTCCTCAAGCTCTTGTCGGAATAATCGTGAGTCTGCTTGTTACTTCAAAAATCATGCTCGCATACCTACGCTATAAAATTAATATTTATCAGCAGCAGTGACAACCCTACCGGCGAGTTAGTACATGTAGAGCTCGTAAGTGTGAACAGTCATTCATGTAATCAGAGGTGGCGCTACAATTGACGAGAGCGTCCTTCGCGGGTCATCCCATTTAATGGACTATTTCGGAGGCATGGAATTTCTAAGTGCTGCACTATTGCAAGGTCTGCCGCTATCGGCAGACCTTGCTTTTCCGCTTTTACCTACAAACCTACGTTCCAACCTACCTATCAACATTCTACTCTACCGCCTATTTTTATCGAGCTACTTGTTTTATGAAGGGCTGCCGCCATTGCAGCCATTCCTATTCCGCTAAAATAGTATTTTTACCGAGAAATATGTATGTATTATTGAAAATAAACGCCTTGCCAATGAGGAAAAAGAAACGAAAGAAAATCAATAGTTCAGGATTTAGAATTTTGTTTTTCTGTAAGCGGCCAGTTTCGCACCACAGAGGTTTGCCGTGTTACACTTGTATATTATGTATTCACAATTTTTATGTGCTTACTCGTATGTAAGGTACTAATTGTCATTACGTAGATGTAAGATTGCGTAGCTTTAAGCTAAAACAACTAAAGCTCGGCAGCAGGAAATTCCGCGTTTCCTCGCGAAGCTTACCTAGTTAGCTTAGGACTTACTCCAACACTACACTGTCGCCTGCAATCAAGTTGAGGACGCATGAGTCGACTGTCATATTGAGGACGGTAGAGGACTCGACGAGAATAAATAATTGATAGTTGGATATATGGGACCAAGTGAAGCAACTTGAAGTAATCCACCAGTTTTATTTAGACCTTCCAAAACTAAATAAAGTCTAAATGACTCTTGATCTAAGAGCATCTAGCCATAGCTACATAATTTATTTAAAGGTAGGTATGTAAAAATCACAAGTACATTATTTTTAGCCTCTTGCTGCAAAAGTAAATATCTATGTGATACTACAAATTTGGCCGCTTTCAAGTCTAGGGTGAATGTGAATGAGCGTTTATTAGGCAAGCGTGCTCTATTGTAGGCCTCATCTTCGCTTTCCATCAGCGTGATTGTGGTCAAACGCAAGCCTATATTGCATAAAAAAAATCTTTATTTAAAATTTGGGATTTTTGGGGAGATGCTGTACAGCAAGTACGTACAAATTCAGGTTATTGTACTCTCGATCTATTGAAGTACATTTTTTTTAAGTTTGTAAGTAGGTACCAATTCAGTACATATTGTGGAAATCAGCTTTATCTAATACTATACTAATATTATAAAGAGGAAAGATTTGATTATTTGTTTGTTTGTTTGCATTGAATAGGCTCCGAAACTACTGGACCGATTTCAAAAATTCTTTTGCCGTTAGGGAGCTACATTATCACTGAGTGACATAGGCTATTTTTTACCGCGGGAAAATACCTTTTCCAGCGGGAAAATTAATTTATCGCGGGCGAAGCTGCGGGCGGAAAGCTAGTGTCTTAATAAATCACAAAACAGACAGTGGGGTTTCCAGAGACTTAAGAAAGGTGTCGATCTTTGTCTGAAAATGGCAACGCACTTGTGACTCCCACGGAGTCGCGAGCGGCGGTGATAGGAGACCACCAGGTGACCCGCATGCTTGTTTGTCTACTGTTACGATAAAAAAAGTTCGGTACACACAGCAGAGTACACAACAACGTTTATTTTGTGCCATCTCAAATTCAGTTTTATTATATTCGACACATACAAACAGACGTAGTGTATTCCTCGGAATCTCTTCACCCACCTGCGTGCGCGCACTTGCAACACCGCGCCGATTCGTAACAAGTTGTTTATCATCATAATATTGTATTTGGGGATGCATCCACGCAGAGTCAGGTCTTATAGTTTCGGTGCTGTCCCGCTCACGCTGTACTATTTAATTAGAGAGTGACAGGGAAGGTACGATACGAACTTCGAATTTTGAACTTGGGAGTGGACCCCCAGAGTTGTGGTGACCGGCGTTTTCGTTGTAAAACTAAGCTCAGCTGGTGGTCAAACTGTTGTTTTTAATAAGGAAGGATAATATTTTTTAGCTAAGTAGGTAATTATCTTCCCTATTTGTTGTGATGTGCTAATGCTTAGGTATAAGCGAAGCGAAACGAAACGAAAATTAAACGACTTGTATTAATATATTAAATATTAATATATTAAATATTTTCAAAAACTGGTGACGTTTTTTGTTTGAAAGGGAAAATGGAAATAATCATTATGTTATTTGATGAAGAAATATGATTTGTCAACTAGGTATATAAACTTCGTGACAGCCACACAACTGGCGCATAATCAAAAAGTTCATGAAGGCGTCCCACTACTGTTCACAGGACTCTTAACAGAATGAGAGTGCTTAGGCTGTAGTTCCCATGCAGACCTAGTGCAGATTGGGAACTTCGAACACCATTTCCTGACCGGTACAACTTGGGAATCTTCAAAAAACACTACCCTACTCTCCCTACTACTCTTTTCTCAAAGGGCCGCCAACGCATCCATAACTCAACTTGTTTTGTGGATGTCCATGGGCAGCGGTGATTGCTTTCCATCATGTGACTCGCCTGCTCGTTTTCTCCTATCATATAAAAAAAACATTGAATTTCTTCGCAAGTGTGTGTGTGCAGGTTTTGTAAGTTTATACTATCGCATATTATAATTCTGAAAAGTGCGAGACCGGAATTTGAACCCACGATCCTGTGCTTGAGTAGCCATAGGTCAAACCATCCTCCATTCCACGACTTGTTATATGTATGGCATAGCTATTTTTAGAGTTAACGAGATTCTAGGTACCAGTGTAGGTACCATGACTGCAACAGTCCGAACCGAATTTTTTGGTGAGTCGCCTAATAATAGCATTCTGTCATAGGACATATGTCTTGGTGGGTTAACAGCCTAAATTCTATTTTTGAACGGTGAGAACCATGTTACTCTAATTGGTGAAAATAAAAATGTGAATAACATTCTAACTGAATTGTCAAACGGGTGCTCTCTTAAATATTAAGGATAGAGTTGCAAATGTGTAACAAAGATAAAGAAAGGTTTTATAAGGCTATTAGTTAGGTTACAATTTGATCTAGTGCACTCAATTGGACAATAAGAATGTTGACACCGCCAATCAACTGACGTACTTTTTATGAGCTATCAAAGCACAATAAAATTCTCCCATAGAGTTTGATTGGCAATAGCAACTTATGACGTCACTTTTTCGCCAACTCAATCAACTAACTATTTATTTGTTTTAAGGCAACGAAAAATCTAATTTTGCAGTTAATCGAAAATTAATCTGGTTTTCAGGACTAAAATAAAACGTTTTTTTTACTGGAGTCGTGTCTTCTAATTATTTTTTAATGGCGACAACATCCCCATTTGCAAGTGCAATGGAAATAAACAACAAACATTGCAGTAATGCGGTATCGTCTTTCCTATAACGCATTCACTGCCACCTGACTTCCACAGGTGCCACCGACGCACATGTGCGTTCAAAATGTATGAATAATTATGACAGCGGCACTGGGCGAGTCCCGAAAACGCATATATGCGTCGGTGGCAGTGAATGCGATAAGAGCCCAGGGCCCAAATAAATATTTAGTCAATCTTGTAGGTCACTGCTGTGTCTGTTGAACTTGATATCGGTATGAATAAATGTCAAAATCCCGCTGTCATTAGGTACATAACATGTTTTTGTGTGCGTGACCTCAACTCTCGTGGCGATACCTTTATGCCTCACGGTAGTTTTATGCATAAAGTGCTATCTTACCCAGCTGTTAATTTTAACCCTCATCCTCAGGCGTCAGGTCACCGCAGCCGGCACCGGCGGCAGGGCGCGGGGCTGTATCTCCCAGCGTCTTACGTCATACCGGGCGGCGCGGGCGCCGGCGCGTGGGGCGAGTGGGGCGAGGTGTCGCCGTGCTCGCGCACGTGCGGCGGCGGCGTCGCCAGCCAGAAGAGGATATGCTTGGAAGTCGCGTGAGTTGAGAGCTCCCCAGTCAGCAACACCCCACAGAGCATTAACAAGGAAAAATGAGGACTTCAATTTTGGAAGGAAACTCTTACATTTTCTATTCTTTTGATAATTATTTCTGTGGCAGCACCCCAAATTTTTTTTAAATAGCCTTATTTAGTGCCCCGCTGCTAGGCAAAGGTCTCTCTTTTTGACATACTCCCGGTTTGGCACAATGTCAAGTCAATCCTTTGCATACGCTTCCAAATCATCCCGTTATCTCTTTATTGTTCTGCCTCATTGTCGCTAGCACCTCAACAAGCAAAAAAAGATTCTGACAAACATCTCAACACCATTTTTTTATCAGTTTTGTATCGTCCTCTTTCCCGCTAACTGTCATAATTATGTAACAAGGTATCACATGCTTGATACGACAGTTAGCGGGAAAGAGAACGATATATCTTTTAAATGTGCATTTAAGGCGCACTGTATCTATCTAATCTATCTATCTAATACCATGCTCGTAGCTAATACCTTTAAACGAGCAATTCTTGTTTATATATATAATCAGAATCTCAGAAACGGCTGCAACGATTTCGATGAAATTTGGTATGTGGGGGTTTTCGGGGATGAAAAATTGATCTAGCTTGGTCTTATCTCTGGGAAAACGCTTGGGACCGAGTTTCAACCCGAGCGGATCTCGGTCGCCCAGGTACTAATGAATAACAATCTATCTGTAACTAGCTGTTGCCCGCGACTCCGTCCGCGAAGAATGGGGGGGGGGATAAAAAATAGCCTACGACCTATTCTCACACCTACCGAGTGTAGCCGTTTCGGAGGAGTTCGGTAACAAACACCGTGACACGAGATTTTTATATATTAGATTATTAATTAATTTATATCAGCGCCTGAAATAAAATAATAGCAACTTTTTTCCATCAACACTATTTAGTAACGCCTGATGAAATAACATAGAAATAACTCCGCAGGCCGGACGGGCGACCGATGTGCACCGGCGGCGACACCAAGTACTTCTCGTGCCAGACTCAGGATTGTCCCGCAGACACAGGGGACTTCCGCGCCGAACAGTGTTCGGCGTACAATGATGTACCCTTCAAGGACGCCAAGTATACGTGAGTATAAACGACAAGGGTCAAAAAAACGTCCGTCACTTTAAAAACCTAACAATATCACAATACGGTCCAATTACATCCGTAAACTATTAAACGAACTGTTTCGACTCGTAAATGGGTCATAAATTGTAGTCGTTACTTTCTTTTGAGTAAAAGTAAAAAGATGAGCGTTCCGTCCGACCCTTGATAATCAAAATCAAAAATTTGTATCTTTAAGTAGGCCGTTAAGGGTTCTTTTACATGATTGCTTTGAGTCTACCAGCACTTTCGGAAAGACCGTGATTGCCTAGAAGAACGCACCCCAAAAGACTTGGCACAAGGTCGCTTTTTCCAAAAAGCGATTATAATGTTTCTTACAAACCACAACAAACATAAGCTATTGCCAATACCTTGTAATGAATATAAGTAACTATATATTTCGGGCGAACTTTTGTGACATGCGTATTTTTTATTTAATTATTGTTATATTTCTATTGTTTCTCTCCATCCATGTGACAAATAAATGTTTCTTTGATGTTACCTCGTAGAGTATGAAATTAAGACCAGACCAGTCACAAACTTTGTAAGAAAAACCATTCATCATGATTGCTTTATCTCTTCAGATGGATCCCATACACCAACGGTCCGAAGCAGTGCGAGCTGAACTGCATGCCAAAGGGCGAGAGATTCTACTACCGACATAAGTCTAAGGTCATCGACGGAACGCGGTGCAATGACGAGTCCTTCGACGTCTGCGTAGATGGGACGTGCCAGGTACTTCTTCAAATCTTTAACTATGATCAGATCACCTACACCAGAAGAATTCTTCTTTCTCTACTGAAACTGTACACTACCTTCTTGATCCCACCATACAAGTCACACTGTCACACTTCTCTCAATTTTAACGGCTTGGGCCGCAGTTCTCACGCGGGCCCAGTGCGAATTGGGAACATCACACACACACACACACCATTGAATTTATTCTCACGATGTTTGCCCTCACCGTGAAGATCATGGTAAATTTCGAATGTAATTTCGCATGTAAATTTCGGGATTTGACCCCACCATCCTCTGCCACTAGGATGCCAGGACTATTTCATGAACATTTTTCAGCACGAATGCTTACTTTCTGCCTTACCACGATTGACATTTGACTTACATCGATTTAATACTAAAAGGCTTTATCAACTTGTAGCCGGTAGGCTGTGACATGATGCTGGGGTCCAACGCAAGAGAGGACAAGTGTCGCGAGTGCAGAGGCAACGGTACACACTGCTACACGAGCAAAGGTCGCATCGACACTACAGATCTCAGGAAAGGTACCTAACTAAATAAATATTTAAACCTATAATAACTTATTTATTACCTTTTATCTGATAAAATAATACTTGTGTTATTGTGGTCTTCAATGTCCAATTTAAGTTTATGGGTTGGCCGTAAATCGGGGAGACTTTAAACTGTGGGGTGCCTTTACAAAGTATGTAACTTGACGGCTAACTCACTCATTTTTTTTTGCTACTCCGATGATGTCATCTATCTTCTTTTCGTTAACATGTTAAAAATTTACGTCATATCATAACTATTAAAGTCGTCCCGGTTTGTGGAACATCAGGGTAGGATAAGCTTTAGGATACAGAATAAATCAAAGGCCTTCACTTCGGTCTACCCGTGATTTCGATCGTTGATAGTTGAAACACAACCGAAGCGATGGGAATATGAAGAATTGGAAATAATCATGACGCATCTTGAATTATTTTGTAGAAGCTTATCCACTGAAGGATGGATTGTCAACACATGATACTATTCTCTTAAGCTTCAACAAATGCGTTCTCGGTTTCTGGTTAGTTCTATTCTCTTAGATATAAGGTTTCTTTTTCATCATTCCAACTGAAATCGGAGTAGATATTATTTGGAACTTATTTTGTAGGATACAACGACATCCTTCTGATACCCGAGGGAGCAACAAGCATCTTAATAGAAGAAATTAAGGATTCCAACAATTATCTCGGTAAGTTTAATGAATTTCTTAATTAAGTATTCCATTTCAAATAATTGATTGATTCAGGCATTAATTTTAAAGGTCCAACATTGACGCTGCAAATGTTATGTTCATCTGCCAAAGAATGGCATCCTGGTACTCGAATTAGCTTCGTACAGCTGTTCTAATTTATGCTTACAGCACTCCGGGCGAAGAAAGACAATGTATACTACTTGAACGGGGACTATCATATCGACTTCCCGCGGATGCTGATCATCGCCGGCGCGCCGTGGCACTACGAGCGCAGTCAGCAAGGCTTCGCGGCGCCCGATAAGCTGCGGTGCATGGGGCCCACAACAGAGCCTCTTTATCTCTCGGTAACTTAACAGCTGTTGACGAGGCCCTAGACAAGGATATCCCTCTTTGGATTTTCGCCTGTTCGTATTACCATTGACAGAACAATATCATATTTGAAAAACGCCACGGGTCGTTATCGCCGAAGGACTCCGAACTGATTGGTCTCAAAGCATAAAAGGGAAATATTTAGAAACGCTTTCTTTTTCACAATGTCATACTGGCAAAACGCCACGGGTCTTTACCGCTGAAAGACTCCGAACTGGTTCGGACTAGAGCACAAAAAGGAAATCAAAACACTTCTTATTTCACACTTGCACTCACACACTCATATCCACTCCATCTCTATATTATAATCTTCTTCTTTTTCAAGTGCCGTTTCATTATTGAAGGTTGGCATTCAGCTTCTTAGAGCTCATCTTGTCCATAATTGACTTAAATAACTGTTCTATCGTCTTGTGTCTTGATGCCGGTCCACTCTCTTATGTTACGGAGCCATGTAATTTTGTGTCTCCCGCCCGTGCTATCATTTTCCGGCTATTTTGCACATCATGATGGATTGCAGAAGGCGATATAGTTGGTATCGGAAATATCTTCTTTATGTATCCTAATCTTAATGATTTCTTCCAATGACGCAAAACTACACGACAAAGGACCTTCAACCGAAACATTTGCGACAGGTTCCAGACATTATAGTTACGTCATTGACTTTAATTCGATGTTTGTACCTTTGTATAGGAATGTATGCAAAAGCATATTCAAATAATAACAATCACTTATCAGTTGCTGCTTCAAGACCAGAATGTGGGCATTGACTACGAGTACAGCATACCGACAGCGCTGGCGCCGCCTCCGAACCAGCAATACATCTGGGTTCACGATGACTTCACGCCCTGCAGCGCCACTTGCGGCGGAGGTAACTAACTCAACCATTTTATACAATACATGGAAAGTAGACTTCAAGTTGGTTAGCGATCATCGCTGGCCGGACAGAAGACAAACGACAACAAGGATAGGGATGGACGACACCACCAATCAACTAACGTACTTTTTATGAGAAATAAATAGTTAGTCGATTAAGTTAACCCGCGTTTAACAAATACGGCCTCTGGTTAAGGTTCCGGGAACGCGTTGGATACGGATGGCGGCGGACCGGTCTGTTTGGCGAATCTTCTGGGAGGCCTATGTTCAACAGTAGGCGTCTTTCGTCTAAAATGATTATGATGATGAATCAGTCATATTTTTTTGTCTCCCAGGCTTCCAAACCCGTACAGTGACGTGTCGGTCGCGCGAAGAACTTGACGTGGTAGACGACAGTCTCTGCGACTCAGGGCTCCGGCCTCCGTCCAACGAAACATGCAACCTGCAGGCCTGCGCCGCCACCTGGGTCGAGGGCCCCTGGAGCCCCTGCACGAAGCCCTGCGGCCAGGGCGGCACCCGCTCCCGACAAATATACTGCCAGAAAATCATCTCCAATGGGTAAGTAACATGCTTCTATTACCACCATCTATGCGAAAGTATAGTCTTGTATTGCTAAGGATTGACCATATACTGGAACTGCACGGTACCGGAATTATTTAAAAGCCTTTAGCAAGAAGACAGTGATTTAACAAGAAAATATATGTCAGTTATGATCACATAGCAACTGAAAACATGTTCCAAATGTAGCGGCAGCACACACACATACACGCTTTATATCCTTTTTGCTCCCGTTCTGAAAGGCATACGGTTTTCCTATTTTTCGACATCACGTGATGCCAGAGACTACAATTGTCGCCTTATTAATATGTATGTTTGCTTCACGCAACTAATCTGACAGAGCAGCTAAAAATATTTTTTTAACGATTTTGTCGCGATGAGAGCCATGGCGAAACTATACAGATTCCTTGTAAGACTAAGGAACCCTAAAAACGAATCTCAAATCTTGTTAACATTGTTTGTTAGTTAGTTACTAGTGAAACTAATTTAAGGGCGCAACTAAAAACAGTAATAACTAGAGAATCATGAGTGAGATGTAATGTTTCAGATTGACTTTCAGTTATCCGTCGATTGTGGAGGACCAGCAGTGCTTCGAGCTGCTCGGGCCTAAGCCAGAGCTGTTCCAGAAGTGCAACATGAACGCCAGCTGCCCTACCTGGTTCACCGGGCCCTGGAAACCGGTGCGTTAGAGCTAGGACACTATTTCAGGACCCAGACGGATCCATATAGAACTGGTACACATCGGGCATTCAAAAAATCGCACTTTATAAACGTGTGTTTTAAAGATCAGATTGGCTATAAAAAGTGCTTATGAATATCGATGAACCACCGGTGCGGAAAAAACTTTGTTGAGAAGAATGCGCTAAGCTGATCTACACTGTTATTATAATCTACATTGTTATTATATTTACTCTCAGTCATAATATTTAACACAAGTAATTTTTATTATTATTAATTTTATAATACACCTCACAAGTTGTGTCTCCTTGACAATGGATCTGACTCTACGCTGAGACTAGGAAAAAAACCTCCAGCAAACTCAGGCAAACATGATTGATTCCCTCAATGACATTTGAAGATTGACTGCTAACTGGAGGACAAAAGAAAGTCACAACAATGCAATTCATTTTGAGCTAGTTATTTGTTTTTACAGTGTGACAAGCTCTGTGGGGAAGGCAAGCAGACGCGCCAAGTGGTCTGTCACCAGCGAACTGGCGGTCGCGTGGAGGTGTTGGCGGAAGAAGACTGCGCAGACGAGCGGCCGTCTGCTGAGCAGAGCTGTATGCTCAGCCCTTGTGACGGCGTCGACTGGGTCGTGTCAGAGTGGTCTGGGGTCAGTACAGCATTGATATAACCACATCAAGGCTAGTAACTGTTGCTTCCTTTGTCCAAAATCCAAAAGGTTCTCGAATTTCGTCCATGGACTGGTAGATGCAGTGTAAGTAGGCCTCCATCAAGATGAAGTGACGACCTGCTTAAAGTTGTGTGAACGCGTTGGCTGTGGAAAGCGCAGGACCAGTCTGTTTGGTGAACCTTGGGGGAGACGTATGTTTAGTAGTGGACGTCTTTTGGCTGAAATGATGATAATAGCTTCCTTTGTCACCAAGAAAACTAAAAAAATTTGTACATTGTCAACGTATCCCAGAAAGAAAGTTGCAAAGTGGAAGAAAAGTAAGTTAACACATTCGGTGCTGGCAAAGCATTTGCGTTTTCGTGACTTTCACTCATTGCCACTGTCAGAATTTTGCAGGCATTGGAACGCACACTATGCGTTTGTAGCATCGGGCGAAGTTTCCAGTTTGACAGCAAGCAGCGAATGCGTTAATTCAACCTGATCAACCTGACATTTTTTTGGACATACATCGATCAAATAAATTTTTGTGTTTCAGTGTGACACATGCCTTTCGACGGTGAAATCCCGCGTGGCGGAATGCTCAACAAAAGACAGCGAACTGGTCGACCCGAAGTTCTGCGCGAACCACCCCAAGCCCGAGCTGGAACAGCCCTGCAAGGCCGACGACCTGCCGCCCTGCCAAGTGCAGTGGTACGCCACGCAGTGGAGCAATGTAAGTAAAAACTAGGACCAAACCAACAAGACGACGAGCAACGAAGAGATGATGTCAGAAAAACTAAGCTATCGACAGCATTTTTACGTTTTGTGACGAAGCACCATTAAAAATACTCGTAATGTATGAGTTTGTATTAGTATACTCAGTGCCAAGCACACCCTACAGGGACAAATTCTTCGTGCAGTAAAGTGTTAGCCTAATTTTTAGTAGTAACAAAAAAACAAACGACGCTAGAAGTTACTGCCTGAATACTTTTTTGATACTCCAAAGTGCTTTCAGTGACGTGATGTGACTAGATTAGATGAGATTGCAGCGATAGAGAAAGTCCTAAGTATAGTCAGGGTAAGAAAAGGTTCGTCACTTTTCGACTCTATGTCAACGAGTTAAGGTCGAAAAGTGACGAACCTTTTCTTACCCCGACTATACATTCAGAGAGAAATTGCTCAGTACGCGCTATCGAAGTTTCTCAACTCGGCTGCATAAAAACGACTTCCAAGTTTCTTCCATTGGATTTCGGTCCTCAGTCATAACATATTCCTGGAGAGAGATCTCTGTATTGTAACCTCTTATCACAAGATTAAACAAATATCTTTTCTACAGTGTTCTGTAGAATGTGGGAAGGGTGTGAAGACCCGTCGCGTATTCTGCGGCCAGTTCGACGCCGTCTCTATTAGAGTAGTGGATGACAGGAAGTGCGACAACGAGACAAGATACAACGACACGACACCCTGCGAAATACCTAAGGATAAATGCCCTGCTAAGTGGTTCGCTGGTCCTTGGACTGAGGTAACCTTATAACAACATACTGCCTTCCTACCACATACTCAAAAATTTTCTTTTTCGACCACTAATCGTACTCACAATTTCAAAATATCTTTGAATGTTTCTCAAGTGTACAAAGCAGTGCGGTGGCGGCGAGCAGTACCGAAAGACGATGTGCTTGAACGCCGGCAAGGAGTCGCTGGCGTGTGATGAGGAAGACACTCCCGACTCCATGCAGACCTGCAACTCTGGTCCTTGCGACTCAGGTGACACAATTTGACTGAGACCTTTTTTTCTCATTCGTTTTTTTTGCAACAACGGAGTTTCTCTTTACCGTCCGAATTTTCAAAAATAATTAAATAATCCTTTACTTGTGATTGTTAAGTCAAGTAATCACGGGTAATTGTAGGCTCGACGACTTTCTTCGCTCATAATTGTGTTACTCAGACACGCGAACAACACCAGTGATAAGTTCAATGTGTTTATTGATATAAAGAGTACCTAATGACATACTCCCCAAAAAATCAGCAGAACCTAAAAATTTAGTTTCATCAGTTCGCATCAGTTTAACATTATCTTCTCTGCAGATGAAACACTACCAGTGAATGCGATGTCCACACCGGTCATGGATGATGATGACTACGAAGATTGCGTAGACGAAGACGAGGAGGAAGAAGGCGACGAGGTGGGCGCTGAAGTGGCCGCCGGCGAACTCGGCGAGGAATTGATGAGCAGTGACGCACCCTATTCTAGTGCAAGTGGTAATATTTCATTATACTTTTTGCTGTCTCGTGATATTCCTGAAAATATCCCAACACATTAGAATTAACAAAAATAATTTTACAGAAGGATCTGGAGACATAGAGTCAGAGTTCACGGCCGAAACTGGCTCCGGGACAGGTATTTTATATTATTTTTTTCCTTAATTCTTGTGAATCATGAAAGCACTCTTTGAAAAAATTAATGACTTTTAGCATCAACTTGGTCAACCTACGAAGGTTCGGGTGACTATACAGATGAAACTACCGAGCCTGGCGATACTGGTCCAACTTCGGAAACGCCTGAGACGGTTACAAGTGTTACTGGTTCTGATTTGACTGAAGAAACCGGTTCAACAGTATCTGGGGAGACTGAAAGTGAAGTAACTGAAGAATCTGAAGCGACTGGCGCAACTAGTAGCACAGATGTGACACCAACCGATAGCAGTGATGTTGAAACAGAAAGTGGGGCATCTACTGTCAGCCCTGGTAGTACTGAAACTGATATCACCGAGACAACAGCGAGTGGTGAGTAAAATTTGGTAATGTTTGTGATATTTTAGCAAGTACATATTTCGAACAATAAGATCATTTCTACCATGAAAATATTTTATTTTCGCAGGCGCGACGGAAGAGACTTCGGAATCTTCAGCTACCGAATCATCAGTCTCAGAAGGTAGTTTTAGATGTTATAGTACTCGTATTTGTGAACAATGAAAATATTTTTTTACTTATTTTTTTTTCTTTGACGTAGGATTAACGGACAGTACAACAGAAAATACCAGCGAAACAGAAACTGAAGAAACCGGTAGTACAGTGACTGAAGAAACGGTTACCTCAGTTACAGAGGAGACCGGTGCGACAGAAACTGATGTTACAGTTTCCACAGTGACAGAAGAAACTGAATCCACGGTCACTGAAGAAACAGATACAACTGTGACAGAGGAGACTAGTTCCACGGTAACGGAAGAAACAGTTTCAACAGAAATCACTCCCACGGCAACGGAAGAAACAGTTTCAACAGAAATCAGTCCTACCGCAACAGATGAAACAGTTTCAACAGAAATCAGCCCCACAACAACGGATAGCAGCTCAGAAGTCACTGATACCTCGACTACTGAAACCAGTGACAGTTCAAGTTCAGATGTTACAGGAACAGATACCAGTGACTTATCAACAACGGCAAGTTCAGATCTTTCAACTACAGAAGGTTCAACTCCATCTGAATCGAGCACTGAATCTACTGACGCTACTGGTTCCACGGAAATAACAGGAAGTACGGATAGTACGGTGACTGACGAAACCAGTAACGCAGGAACTGAAGAAACGACGGGCACCAGTGATCTAGTAACAACAGAAAGTGTACCGACGAGTAGTACCGAGACCACTGAAACGGGAAGCACTGAAACAGAAATAACAAGTAGCACAGAAAGTGAGGGTTCGACGGTATCAGAACTCACTTCTGAATCAGGATCAACTACCGAAGCAAGTACCGAATCAGAACCAACTACTGCTTCTGGATTAACCAGTGAATCTGAACCAACTGAATCGACAGTAAGCGGAGGTAAGACTAGGAAAATAATTTATTTTACTTAGCAATTTCATTAATGTAATTTTAAAGAAATACAGTTTTCACATTGTTTGTGTTATTGAACAGAAACTGAAGTAACTGGAAGCGCTACTGATAGTGGATCAACTACAGAATTCACCGAGGAAACATCGGAATCCAGTGACACAAGTAAATATATTATTTTAATTAACAACTATTCCTATTACGATAAAGTTCAAAAACTTAACTTACTTTCAATCTTCATCGCGATAAAATTTTATAACACGTTTATTTATGTCAATTAAAAGGCGCAGTAGACTTATTTATGTTATTAAAAACAAGGTACGCAGAAATAACCAATAGAGAAAAAAAAATACAATTTGTTCGAACGGAATTTCGCCTCAAATCGCTCGGTGATTGCTGCACTTTGATTGACCGACCCAAGGTAAAGCAGGACTCTAGATTTGAATGGGGAAACATAATATAATCGATTTCAATAGTAGATCCGGCTCATATCAAAAAAACTCACTTGTTACAACTAAAATAGTGTAGGTCTAGATAAACATAATTCTAAAAATAATAAAAGCTTTGTTTTATTATGGTCCGAGGAAAATTAGCACTATACGAAATAAATAACAAGTCACTAACGTGTTGCAGAACTAAATAGGACGTATCAACACTGATTGATTCCTTTTTATCAACAACAATGTATTCTTTCAGCTCCATGGGATTGGTCGTCTACCGTTACCATCTACACGAACAAGCCGCATTGCAGGCCTAGGAAGGGCCCAGCCAAATGCATCAAGAGCATATTCGGATGTTGTCCCGATGGGAAAACACCCGCTGCAGGGCCTTTCGATGAAGGTAACTAATCATCCTCGAAGAAATTCAATGGTGTATGAAGTTCCCAATCGGCACTGGGTCCGCGTGATAACTACAGCCCAAGCCCTCTCATTCTGAGAAGCCTTTGATACGTCCAGATATACACATTTTCTTTGCCTCAAAACTGCCGCGCACCAAACCATCAGCAGCTACATGTACCTTTATATTTTTAGCATGTCCTCACCCCAAGACTTGTAACGAGACGAGGTTCGGTTGTTGTTCGGACGGGGTCTCGCCTGCTCACGGGCCTCATAAAAAAGGCTGTCCCTCAAGTAGATGTAACGAGACTCTGTACGGATGCTGCAAGTCTGACAACAGGACGCCGGCTGAAGGCAATGACCAGGAGGGCTGTCCACCGCCACCACCGGCTTGCAAGTCTTCCCCGTAAGTAGCCATCCAAACAGAGAGAGAGAGAGAGAGAGAGAGAGATTTAATTACACATACCTCTTCGATACACAGGAAATACTTAAATACATTTGGCTGGAAAATACAAATAAAAAACTTCGAATATAGTATAGTTATACTGAAAGAGAAAAGCTTGACAAAGACACAGGTTGTAGTTCGACTGATCACTCCTTTCTTTATTCAAACTGTAGTCAAGCCTTTGACTAGGTACAATTTGAACATTAATCAATGTATATGTGGCAGGGAAATGGCCAAAACAGTAATTTGTACAAATTTCTAAGGGACCAAATCACGCAGAATGTTAAAATGGAGAATCCATCCTATCATTTACCTTGAAAAATTAGTCATTTGATCAACTCCCTGAATCTTTATAGTGAAAAGGCAACTTGTTTTTTTTTCATTTCACCAGATTTGTTTAGTAACTTGATAAAATCCCTGAAACACGTCAGTATGTTGACGAAACGAACTCGCAAAGTCAACTCGTTTTATCATTTCACTAAACACTACGTTCAGTGATATGATAAGGTCTCTACTATAAATGGTATGTGATTGAATCAAATCTCTGGTATTATGTTAACTTTGTATTATTAACCTTTTTTAAGTCATGGCTGCTGTAAGGATGGAAAGACTGAGGCTACTGGACCGCTCAAAGCAGGATGTCCCGAGACTGCTACAGGTGAGAAAAGAAAATCTTATTTGCATAATTTGGCTGCCTTTATAAATCACTTCTTTCTGAACTAAAACAATTACTTTGCTCACCCGCGACCTTACAATAGTTACGTTTATGCAAGAAATGTGCGTTCATGCAGTTCCTCCACCTCCACACTGTACGAACAAGTGACAAGTAGTGACAAGTTAAAACATTTGTTTTGGTTTGTTAGTTTAACGTTTGGTAGCATAGCATACGGTTGTGGTAACTCTGAAGATGAGCTCTGGTTGAGTTCGAAACGCGTCAGTGTAGCTTGGTGGTGGTGATGGTTGGGTTTATGTGATTTGTGTGTGTTCGTACAGTGTGGAGGTGGAGGAACTGCATGAACGCACATTTCTTGCATAAACGTAACTATTGTAAGGTCGCGGGTGAGCAAAGTAATTGTTTTAGTTCATTAATATGGACCTCCGCAAAGTAACGCCTGATTCAATAAATCACTTCTTTCTATTAAAACTTCACTAAAAAAACTAAACAGGTGCACTGGGTCCACGTGGAAACTATGACCCAAGCCCTCTTATTCTGAGAGGCACTTGTGCCCTGCAGTGGGTCGTATATAGGCTGAGATGATGATGATGACATCAAAATACTTCGGAAGCTTTTGAAACATTTAATGCGTCTAACAGCAAGCAACGTTAATTGCAAAACTTTGCTATTTTGAACAGAAGCACCAAAACCACCGAAGGCCGAGGGCTGTGGTACATCCGAGTTTGGTTGCTGCCATGACAACGAGACACGGGCACCTGGGCCAGACGGCCAAGGATGTCCTTGCAACGCTACTGAATTCGGCTGCTGCCCTGATGGCGTTACACCTGGTATGTCCTCACTGTTACGAAGAGCAGCCCCGGATCTACGATTTTTTATCGAGGCAGAAACTTGATAGTGGGGCCCTTCTCTCCAGCGTGTTCGAATCGGGGTAGAAACTTGGTAGTGGAACCCTCTCTCCAACCAAACCATGTTTCCGTATGCTAAATGCTTTATGAAGCAAGATTTTTATTTCCAATCATAATAAGATTTTGGCGCCCCCTGAAACTGCTTCCCGGGGCGGTGGTCATCCATACAAACTTTCTGATTTATAATATTAGTGATGACTCATCAGTAATGATTATGAATTATGCCTTATGTCTCACTATAGTTTTAAAATCACACCACCTATCTACTAAGTACCCTTAACCCTCGATTTTGATACGCAGCTGCCAGCGCCCAGATGGAAGGCTGTGTGAAGTCATGCAACACGTCGGCTCACGGCTGCTGCCCGGACGGCAAGACTCCGGCGCACGGGCCCGGCAGCGAGGGCTGCTGTCTGCTCTACCCGTACGGATGCTGCCCGGACAACTATAAGCCAGCTGACGGACCGCATCTTGAAGGTAGCTCTAGAGACATGAATTTTTGAATGGGTAACTTGCATACAACACACAAAATTAAAAAATATCATGTTGTTTTTGGGAATCGCCATGAAAATCTAGTGAAATCTCGGAATTTCAACTCAAATGCCACACGTAATCGTTAGTGCGAGAGAAGCCACGGATAAGGATGCCTTTCCACCAGCGATGTGCTATGCCACGTTGCTATGGATGGTTTGATATCCACCAATCATATTCATTGCTTTACATAGCTGGCACTGATGGAACCGGTTCAACTAAACTAAGTATCTGTTCCATATGGAAAGATGCGTGCTGTAGATGCAGGCTACGGATAGTTCCTACTATCGATATACACAGCTGAAGATACGCATCTTTCTCGCACAGCTACTTCACGGCTGCACATCTTAACGTATCTTCCTAGAACGGCAACATAAACATGAAACTACCGTTTTAAACATGAAACTACCGTGAGACTAACGGCAACATAGTTTAGCACTAGTGGTAACGGTCACATTGGTTTGTAGCGTAGCTTTCACATCCTCGCATCTTAGTTGCATTGCACATCTCTTGTGAAAAAGCACCCTAAAGGCTATTATGTAAAATCCTATCCTCATAATCGTGTTAAAGACTGTTTAATCCAACGCTCTCGGTGTGCAGGCTGTGGTTGCCAGAACGCCCGCTTCGGCTGCTGCCCGGACAACGTGACCATCGCCCGCGGCTACGACAACGAAGGCTGCGGCTGCGAGCACACCCAACACGGCTGCTGCCCCGACAAGTAACTATCCCACTACACTTTCCATATCAAAACAAAGACAACGACTACAACTCCACGGCCGCTTTCGAAGAAACAGTTTTTTTTTATAAATTAAGGGCTTGTTGCACTACTCTCTTTAGGTACTTAACATGGGCTCGCGAAAGCGGTAGTACTAATAAAATTATAAGCGTAAATGGGAATTTTTCGTCATCATCATTATTTCAGCCGAAAGACACAGACGTCCCTGCTGAACATAGGCCTCCCCAAAGGCTCGCCAAACAGATCGGTCGACCGGTGGCCTACTTTAAAATTTATTACAGAAAAAATCATAGTTACATCACATTGCTTGGCAGAAGAATTTATCATTAAACTTACTGTGAAAACGTTCTAATAAGGGTCAGAAATAATAATAAATCTGTGTACCAGGCACACAGAAGCCTCCGGCCCTAGCTACGAAGGCTGCAGCTGTCACACGTACCAATTCGGCTGTTGCCCTGACGGCATCACTGTCGTCAAGGGACCCAACCTGCAGGGTTGCGACTGCCGCCAGTCCGCGCACGGGTGCTGCGGGGACGGCCAGACCGCCGCCACCGGACCCGACCAAGCTGGCTGTGATTGTGCGTCTAGCAAGTACGGGTGCTGTCCTGATGGACAAACGGAAGCTAAGGGAGAAAAGTTCTCTGGATGCACCGATGTACCTGAAAATAAACAAGGTGAGTTTTGGATGTTGATTATTCATAATTAATTCAATCAAGCTTACTCATGATTCAAATTCAAATTCAAATTCAAATTCGTTTATTTGTTGTTTGGTACTTGTATCTTAACAAACACGAGTACCTAGAGGTATCACTTCTCTTCTTCTTCGTCGGTATCTTCATTGTTGAAGGTCGTGTCTAGTGTGAAGGAATAGTTACACTATGTTTTTCCGTGTTTTCCTGTTTTCGGCAGTTTCTAATGCTAAGTGCTAGGTAAATGGCTGATTTAATGATGGTCTCAAGTAATACCCAAACAAATAAGGGGATCAGTCGAATATTCGGGGTCAAGTTCTACCCAGTGTATAATGTTTCGGACTATTTTGTGGACATCTCTAGACAGAGTTGCCAACTGTCTCAATCTTGCGGGGGCAGTCCCAATTAAGACGACAATGTCCCGCAAGTCAGAAACCTATCTAGTGCGCATCGTTCAGTTAAAGTCAAACCTAACTCAAATCGTCAACTTTTTCTTCCCAACAGGTGGAATCCCTGTCTCATGGACCAAGCAGGACTTGTGAATCAGTTTTAATATTTCTAAGTCTTCAGATTTTTTTTAATTAAACTTACACTGATTCAAAATACCCTTCATGCACTTGAATACCCTTCTGATGCGAAAAAACGTATTTGTCTGTTCGAAACCATTTGCCCAACTAGCGGTGCCTTACATCTAATAGGAAACATCAACATCGAAACTCATCGAAACATCGCTGAAATGTTGATTTCCTCATCCTAACAAGGTTCGCACGAAGTTAAAATGATTCTCCAATGTATGGTTCGTCCTTTCAGCGGCGTGCTCGCTGCCGGACGTCCAAGGTCCATGCCACAACTACTCGGCATACTGGTTCTTCGACACGCAGTACGGTGGCTGCTCGCGCTTCTGGTACGGCGGTTGCGAAGGCAACGGCAACCGGTTCGCCACTAAGGAGGAGTGCGAGGATGTTTGCGTACGACCAACCGATAAAGGTTAGAAATGTCAATCGTTTACTTAAAACTGAATTTAGCAGACACCTTCTATAGTTGAGGAATGAACGGAAAGCCCTTTTCAAAATATTAATCATACGAGTACATTACGTATATTTTTGCTTGTTTTGCTTCAACTCAAGGATCATCCTTTCCTTCCCTCTTTGTAGAACCTAGAGATACGTTCTAACTTACTTCTCATTTCTTATTCTTACAGACCGTTACCACCTTCACAGTATGCGCAAGTTTTCCTACAACTATCCAATAACTCATCTCGTCATTCCGTTAAGAAGAAGATTAGTTAATTAATTATTCATTAATAATGAAAATTTCCAGAGGTGTGCCGTCTACCGAAGTCGATCGGTGGATGCGGGGATGCCTACCAGCGCTGGTACTACGACTCTGAGTACGAACAGTGTGGTCAGTTCCAGTACAGCGGTTGTCTTGGCAATGCCAACAACTTCGAGACGCGCGAGAAGTGTCAGAAGCAGTGCCAAACTGACCGGAACGAAGGTATGAACATTCCAGACGCACTCCCTCCTTAAAAACTTTGGTAGTCTTACCAGTTAATGCCTCCATTCTATTGACTTCCTTCTAGAGTCTCTGCCTATTCTTAGATTAAGAACACTCGCTTGCTCAAACCCTGAGCACGCTTTAAGACTTGTGGGTTTACCAGAGTTTACCATATTCTATGACACGTGTATTAGACTAGACAAGTGAAGAATATTGTTGTTTTCTATTTCTTGTCAGACTTAAAATTTTCAGAACTGGCTTATCTACCACATTATCAAAGAACGACGACATGACGACGGGTATACTCGTTTCAATATGGCCAGAAATTTATGTCCCATTCGTTTTAGACCAATGCAAGCAGCCAATTGAGCGGGGCTCCTGTGCCGGTAACTTCGCGCGCTGGGGCTTCAACGCCGAGGCCGGGCGCTGCGAGCAGTTCGCATGGGGCGGCTGCGAGGGCAACGCCAACCGGTTCAGCTCGGAGGCTGCCTGCATGCTGCGGTGCCAGCCTCCCGGCGCGCTGCAACGTGAGTCCATCCACTGGAGAATTGACAAGATTTCATATTTCTAAGACTATAATTTGATTCGTTCTCTGTATTCTGTCCACACAATAGATCCATTACTTTTGTCTAGTCTCTCTTAAAAAAAGTGATGACGTAAATCTGACGTTGAGGTGGTTATTTTTAAAATTATTACAGCTCTTTTTTCTGGTGAAAAAGGCAAAGGAAACATATCCAAAAAAGGTATTTTCCCGCGGTAAAAAGTAGCCTATGTCACTCAGTTATAATGTAGCTTTCTAACGGCAAAAGAATTTTTGAAATAGGTCCAGTAGTTTTTAAGTTTATTCGTTACATACAAAAATACAAATCTTTCCTCTTTATTATAATATATTAATATATTAAAATATATTATAATAAGCATATTTATAAACTAGTATAGGTAGATAAATATTTTTCCGTGTTTAGAAGCCAAAACTCTTTCGATTCCTGTAGTAATTTTCAGGTGTCAAAAAAATTAAATCTCGTCAATTAAAACTATACGATAGCTAATCTGATAATCTATACTACTTGACATTAATAACTTATAGTTTCGGGATGGTCAAATATGACAGCCGCCATTAAGGGAAAACAATAATAACAAATGTGACAGCAGACATAACATGGAGCCAAGAGAATTTGAAGAAAAATTCTTTCCTTTCATGGATACTTTATTAGGTACTATGCTGGTCTTACCTTTAGGAAAAAAATAGTAGGTTTATGAATTTCTTACTCCACAATTCAAAATAACATTACGATGTTAAAAAAAGCTGAATAGTGTAATAAAAACTATGGGTTTTAAGGTCTTTTCATTATCTAAGTATTTGTGCACGCTGGTTTTGGGATTTGCTTACTATGTAGATTAGCGGTTATGGTTTTCAGTAGTTTAACTTCTAGATAATTTTTCTTCTTTGCTAATATTTTCTTACAGCTTGGTATGCTCGTGAATTTTATATTTAGTTTCAATTAACTAGTAAGTATCACACAAAAACTTATTGGTAAGAGCAATTGAAAATCGCACGGGCATACCAGGCTCTCAGAAGCCATGAACAGTACATGAGCTTCTGAGTACTAACTATCTTTGCACGGAACAGCTGAGTGCACGATGCCGCAAGAAGCAGGCAACTGCACGGACAAGGAGCCTGCCTGGTCGTTCAGCGAGACCGAGAACCGATGCGTGCCCTTCTACTACAGCGGCTGCGGTGGCAATGGCAATAGGTTTAGCGACGAGAGGAGTTGCGCGGAAACTTGCCCTAGCGCTTTCGGTGAGTTCTATGAGCCGTCTGTCCTCTTCGTTCTTGATATCACGTATCTACGTGATATAGGTGAGCTTAATAAGGTGTAAGTTGACACAAGCCCCGATGCGTGACGTTTAGCGAAGAGTGAAGTTGCACAGAAATTTTCCCTAGATCTTGGTGAGTTCAATGAGCCATCTTTCCTCTTCGTCCGTGATATTACGTAGACTTCAAGCCATGATATGAGGCAGGTGAGCTGAATGTAAGTTGACACAAGCCTGTAGAGTAAAACCAGAAAATTCCTGAACAATAAGTTCTGGTGTGTCCGGTAGAAGGATGTAGCGACTTCTAAAAAATAAGGTAAGATTCAGCTGCACGGGCTAAAGGCTTTGGTGTTTGTTTAAGATTAGTTTTTTGCTTAAGTAAGTGTCGATTACTATTTTTTACATCATTGGGTTTCGTTTTCCTAAAATAAAACTTATGTAACTTGCTTTTGGTCTTCTTTGGTTTTCTTTTCACTTCTATGCAAGCAAATCATCTGTTTCGTGTTTCTAACGCATGTGCTTTGTATGACAGCATTTTTTTTACTAGGTACCAAGAATACTGTATCAAGTATAGTTGAGTACCTACCTAAAGTATTAATCTTCCCAGGTGAATTTTTTGCTTCGAGCCATTACGATTAAATTTGAACCTTAATACTATGACGATACCGTTTGTTTTGAAAGATAAGGGCTCGAAGCTAAAAATTCACCTGGGAAGATTTATACTATACTAAAATAACCGAAACCTTAGCATTTTGTCACTTTTGGTAACGTGAAACATTAAAAACTGTCTCAGAATTGTTGTTTTTGTAACAAAGTGCCAAGGGGTTTAGCTATTTTTGAGTAAGTGTAAACTTAAATAAACCCAGACGTGAATATTGTCTTGGGAGACTTGTACATACTTACTTATCGAAACCCAACTACAAAGAATATGTTGTGTAACAAAAATAATTTCAATAATTGGCTCTTGCATTTCATCCGGCGCCTCTACTGCTTTGGAGTCTGTTGTGCGCGTCACTCGTTGAAATCAGGGGCGGCGCAGTCTTGAGAGTCTGTAAATGTGTAATATAAACAAATTGCTTGTCTCAGAACAAGAGCTGTGCACTCTACAAGCGGAGCCCGGGGACTGTGCAAACTACCGCATTAACTGGTACTTCGACACGGCTAGCCAGAGGTAAGAAAAATATCTTGCTGTGATTAAAATCATGTCAGAAATATTAGACAGAAGCAATATCATAGTCGTCAATTTCAACCCCCATATTCTTCAGAACCAAATAGAAACGTAATCAATTGGTATTTCTAGGATCATTCTGAGAACCTGTGTCCAATAATAGGACTTTTATAAGCCAGAGATGATGATGATAATGACTTTTTCATAATCTCAATCGAATTGTCTTTAAATTACGTAAAATATCTGCAAATATCTTTCTTCTAAATTGGTTAAGCGGTTTCAGCGTGAAGAAGTAACAGAACAGACAGATAGAGAGACACACTTTCGCATTTATAATGTTAGCACCTATGAATATCGTATTTGCGTAAGATAACGTTTTGAAAATTACATTACATAAAAATAACAGTTATTAAAGGTCAGTACGCTTATTGCCTAACGCCCGGGCGCTTGCTTACGCATCCACTATTTGTTTCTGTCAAACGGTATAAGATGGTGACAGAAAGAGATGGTGAAAGCGATACCAAGCGGACAATAGACAATACGGCCTCTAGTTGACGCTTTGGTGTTAAAGTTTGGTCTTCCTTCATCAACCGTACAGCTAAGGAGTGGAATTCCCTACCTGCGAATATGTTCCCTGAACACTACAATCTGGCCATTTTCAAGTTTAGGGTGAATGAGCACTTACTAGGCAAACGTGCTCCAACGTAGACCTCATCTTCGCTTTTCGTCAGGCGTGACACAAACCTATATTGTATAAAAAAAGTGTATTAAGCGCGACGGTGTCCGCAGATGCCGGCAGTTCTACTACGGCGGCTGCGGCGGCAACGGCAACAACTTCGAGTCGGAGCAGCTGTGCCAGGCGAGCTGCACCGGCGCGCCCGCCACCACCACCACCACGCAGCGCCCCGCCGAAGCGGAGCCCTTCAGGGAAGGTGATGAACCACTGCCGTCCAATACCCTTTTGTCGCCTATGATCCCGTTCGGCAATTCGTCTCATTAGCAGATCGTCCCGCAGATGTACCTCGTCCCGCTCACGATTGGTCCCGTTAGCAAATCGGCCCGGAAACTCAACTCGAATTTGGAAAATTTGCTAACCGGACGAATTGCGGACGGGACCAGCCGCGAACGGGATCCTTTCTGATGCAGGAACTGTCTTAAATATGATAAAGCACTTATTTGGTCCACTCTATTGTTAGTTTACGAGTCCAGTCGTCATTCGCACGCCTTAATTAGAACATGAACAAGTAATTTATAAAAACTCATTATTTGAAAATAGCCTTTGTGTTGCAGAGTACTGTTTCCTGGAGAAGAACCCAGGCCCGTGTTCAGGCAATGAGACGCGCTGGGCGTACTCCACAGAGGTGGGCGACTGCCAGCCCTTCGCGTACGGAGGCTGCGAAGGCAACCGGAACAACTTCCCGTCCAAAGAGTACTGCCTGTATTACTGCAAACCGACGCAAGGTGAAATTCTTCGAGATAAAGTTAATATTGCTCTGTATTAACTCTCCGCGTTTTAAATCGAAAAAAGCCGTGGTAGCCTCGCGGTCTCTCAAGCAGAGGATCGTGGGTTCAAAATGACGGGCTTACACCTCTAAGTTTTTTAGAATTAATGTGCGAAATCACATGTACATGTAGCTTTACAGTGAAGGACAAACATCATGAAGAACGCACACACTTGTGAAGCAATTCAATGGTGTATGTTTAACGACCACCTTAGCCTAGTTGGTAGTGACCCTGCCTACGAAGCAAGAGGTCCTGGGTTCGAATCCCGGTAAGGGCATTTATTTGTGTGATGAGCACGAATATTTGTTCCTGAGTTATGGATGTTTTCTATGTATATAAGTATTTATTTATCTATATAAGTATGTTTACCGTCGTCGTCTAGTACCCATAGTACAAGCTTTGCTTAATTTGGGACTACGTCGATTTGTGTAAGATTGTCCCCTAATATTTAAATGTGAAGTTCTTAATCAACACTGGGCCTGCGTGGGAACTACAGTTATTGTAGCGGCAATGTGATAAACTTCAGCTTTCTATCTATTACGGTTCTTGAGATACAGCCCTGTGACCGACAGATGGACGAGCTGTGTAGTAAGATTAATAGGGTTCCAAAAAGAGTGACAAATCACCCTTTCGACACGGAATCCTAGACTAAAAATAAAACTTATTCTAGTCTAATAGTTATTGAGTTCGTAGATCTCTGCCAGCTGCCGATGCGCACGGGCCGGTGCAGCGAGTCGCTCCCGCGCTGGTTCTACGACGCATCCACTGACCGCTGCAGCCAGTTCGCCTACAGCGGCTGCGACGGCAACGATAACAAGTATATCTTGTATTTCTATGCTTTCCTAGTAGCCATGCGAATTCTTCTAAATTACTGATTTTTTGATTGATTGGCGTGATTTTTGACGTGATTGACCTGGGTCCATATCGGTTCGCATAAGTGTTGAAGGTCATAATGTAATGTTTTTCATACATATTGTATTGTTATTCATAACTTTTTACTCTGAATCTATTAAAATTGTATAGAATTGTCATAAAACAAACCTAACCTAACCTATAAAGTTCTACAGGTTCTAAAAAAATATGACTTTTAATTGTATGGGATACAAATGGATCCCCATTGACCCCTATCTCGCCTGATGAAAACTGCAGATGAGGCCAAAGGTGAATCTCACTGGTTCAGTAACAGCCAATTCACTCTAGCCTTGAAGAGCCTTTGGTTTTATGGTATCCTATTACGTATATCTCGCCTCATTCGTTTTTCGTTTAATTCTTATTTCGTCTCATTCGGCGGTATTCGTCCACGTCTTGTTCGCTATCCGTCACTATCTTTTTTGGTCAAATTCTGCAACTTCTTAATACGTCTTATTCGTTTTTAGTCACGGTCTTCCTTGGACTCATTCATCGTTCTTCCCTTTCGTTTTTTTGTCTTATTTGCTTATTCGCCATAATTATTTCGATACGTTCGGTGCTGGTAAATAAATGTTCGTATGTAGGTAAATGAGACAAAAAAATGGAAGAACGACGAATGAGTCCAAGGAACGAATAAGACTTATTAAAAGAGAACGTGACGAAAAACGAATGAGGCGAGATAATAGGATACCGGTTGTATCTATCTGGAAGTACAGATGATGAGAGCGAGTTGGTATTGTCTAAAAAAACCTCTAGTAAATAACCGAAAATGTCATCAAAATTTACAGCCAATTCAAAAAAATGGTTGTAACGCTCGAATAGTGATCGAAACAAATAAATAACTCTATTGTTACCGTAGTTTCGAGTCTGCGGAGTACTGCGAGCGCCGCTGCCGCGCCAGTCCGGCGCCCACGCCCACAAGTGGACCAACCCTCACCACTACCACCCCCGTTCCGGTAAGTATGCCCGGTGTTGTGATAGTGCTATGACATAGCTTTCTTTTGGGGTTTCCAAAGACCACATCAAATTAATTTCTCCTTAAAGCTTCCTTTATGGTTTTAGGTCTTGCCTCAGTTATTTCAAAGTCGATCTAATCTAACAGTAGGTAGTATTTTCTAAATTTATGATGCTAATCAATGGAATAATAAATGTACCTAATAGATAACATGGGACAAATTGGCACCACAAATGTGTCTGCCCTGACTGGGGGTTAAATCTCAGACCTTAAGCTTCGTAGTCAGGTTCTTTAACCATAACGCTAACCGGTCGTCAACAGTTTAACAAGTTAAAGAAATACAATAAAATTACAAAATTACTCTTTATTAAACACCACATAGGTAGGGTCAACGTCATAAATACTCGTAAGTGATCTTTTTTGTACCTTGTCACTTTAGGGTCATGTTTGAAAGCTATACGAAATTATGTAACGACTGAAAGCGACAAGGTACAAAAGTGTTCACTTATTTTTGACGTTGGCTGTACTATACTTACTACATATCAGAAAAATAATACATTAAGAAAATTAACAAGTCACAAACTAAATGAGCTTTTAGCTATACAGAACGAGCTATTGGAAGACATGCCACCTGCCTGCCTGGAGTCAATCTTTGAAAATAGAAAATAAAATTAACAAACCCAGTTGAATGACTCATGTAAAAGGCAACAGAAGTGGTTCTTCAGCATGGATCTAATTAAGAAAAGTAGTTAGTGAGACCCCTGTGTTTTCAGCTGCAGCTCCCTGCCGAGTGCGCGGTGTCGGGTCTCGAGCGCTGCGCGGGCGGCCGCGTGTGGCTGCGGAGCCCCGAGACCGGCGCGTGCGAACCCCACGACCCCGCCGAGCGGGAGGGTGCCTGCGAAGCCACCGGCGTCTTCCCCTCGCCCGAAGCTTGTGAACGCACTTGCGGCACCTTCATTAACCTGGGTAAGATCTTCCACTCTTGACAGAATCGGGTCGTCAGTTGACGTTCTGGAGTTGAAAGTTTCCAATTGACAATATATATAAAGCTACAATAGAAGCAAAAGCCGTGGTGGCCTAATGGTTAGACCTATGGCCTATCAAGCAGATCGTGGGTTCGAATCCGGGCTCGTAAATCTGAGTTTTTTGAAATTCATGTGCGAAATTGTATTTGAAATTTACCATGAGCTTCACGGTGAAGGAAAGCATGAGGAAACTGAACACACCTGAGAAGAAATTCAATGGTGTATGTGAAGTTCCCAATCCGCACTGAGCCCGCGTGGGAACTACGGCCCAAACCCTCTCATTCTGCTTGCACCCTGCAGTGGGACGTATATGGGCTGGGATGATGATGATGATGAATAGAAGCAAACTACTGTACCGTTGGTGGTCTGTCTCTTTGGGTCAAGAAGACGACAACATCGAAACAATTATTTTGAAATTACCTACTTTGCGTAATAATTTGACCAAGCAATATCCCCAAGAATAATGTCCAGTATACTTTATTTTCAATTGATATGTTTTCTGTGCAGAGGTGTGCCGCTACCCCGTGGACGCGGGCTCGTGCACGGGCGCGGAGACCAAGTTCTTCTACGACCAGTCTTCCCGCGCCTGCCAGCAGTTCACCTACAGCGGCTGCTACGGCGGCCCCAACCGCTTCTCCACCATCGACGAGTGCGAGAGCGTGTGCATGCCTGAGACAGGTCTGGTCCACTTTTTAAACTTTTTAAGCCTTTGCTTTGTCCGACTGTTTTATTTTTACTTACTCTTTGTCGGTCCCTTACTAAATGCTCCTTTCATCCACTCAAAGGTTGACTGGTAGAGATCCCTTAAAGGGATAAGTTCGCCTTTGTACGGTCAAGTGCAAAAATAAGTATCGATTTAATCCTCCCATCGTTACATACCTATACCTTAATTCGACGACATAAGAGCTATGGGACATATTTATGAGCAAGTTGTGTGCGCCCATATTTTTACACTTGACTGTACATGCATTTCAACGGTTGTTTACATAAACTTACTGCGATAAGATCAACGTCCGAGTGCTATTTTATTCTTTGGCATTAGCAATAGAAGTGGCAGCAAATTGTAATCTATTGGGAATTTAGCATGTCAAACACGAGGACATTTATCTTAATACGGCGGGCTAAAGGTCACACCGCCTTGGTCATCTCATTTCAAGAGCGACGGAGAGCAATATCGCTTGTTTTGGATTATCATCTATGTACTTAAAAATACTTACATATTTTAATTAGATACTTTTGTTTGTTTAGACCCATGCAAGCAGCCAGCGGAGGCAGGCAACTGCTTAGAATATCACGCGGTTTGGTACTACGATGAAGCTCGTGACGACTGCAACCAGTTCTACTGGACAGGCTGCGGCGGCAACACCAACAGGTCCGGAATTACACTATCAAGCCTTCATATAGTAAAAACATTTAAGGCCCAAATAAGAACGTTGCATTCCCTCTTGATACTACGTATACTAGGTATAGTCTGCTGCAATGCCAACAAGGATGATGACGAAATTGGCTATGATTTCAGCAAAAGATGCAAAAAAAGCAAAGCATGCTTAACCTATTCTGTAATCTATAGCTGTAATTCTTACGAAAAAGTCGTACCTACTTTTTACAAAAATTATTAGAGCTGTCTTTTACTAGGTACGCTACCGCCATCTTAAGGTCTCGTCATGTCCATCGAAGCGAAATCTGCTTAAGCCGATCAAAAGAGGCTTTATGTCCCCACGATAAGATAAAAAAAAGACATTGATCGGCTCGGCTCAATTTGGCCCGCGGAGCCGAGCCGGTCAACGTCTTATTCGCGCTTATTGCGTAGACACAAAGCTTTTTTGAATCGGCTTAAGCCAATTCCGCGTCTATAGATGCGGAGAGAAAATTTCTCGCTATTCCTGCCGCTAAGCAATGCTTTGTCTGCTGTGTTCCGGCGTGGATCGTAAGAAAGGCCATGAAATTACTAGCACAAGAGGTATTCCACCTTAGCCCTCTGCTGACAACGCCTCTGCAGTCTCTGGTGGTTGTCCATGGGTGGTAATGCTTACTCATTTAGATCACGAATTTAATGTAATCAAAAGTTACCAGTTCATGTGATTCCCAGGTTCGCAACTCAGGAGGAGTGTCTCGGTAGCTGCCAGCGCCATCCACAGGAGTTGACGACGACCACGACGCCTCGGCCCGCGCCAACTGCGCTGACGCCGGTAACTAACTACCATATTTTTTATACAATCTAGGCTTGCGTTTGACTACAATCATGCCTGGTGGAAAGCGAAGATGAGGTCTACGATGGAGCTCGCTTGCCTAGTAAATGATCATTCATCCTAGATGAGTTGAAAATCGAGATTGTAGTGTTCAGGGAACAGACGCAGGTAGGGTTCATCTTAAAGACCCTAGAGTTCAAAAATGTCGGGAGTTTCTAAAAAGTGCGTAGTTGCAACGCCGCTTCACGGTGGGGTGGTGGGTGAGGTGGGTGGGGGGAGCAAGCTTATAGACAGGTTCTGTATAGAAATTTGCTGGGGACCTTTCTTCCTAACTGTGGCAAATTTTTGCTTACACTAATTCGGGCTCTTGTAACTGAAAGGGGCCGTTTTACGCAGCTGATTTTAAGAGTACCAATGCACCTGCCCCCTGGTTTTATGCACATACGTGTGTTTGTAACGCTTTTCACGCAAATTAGCTGGATCTCGTGAACATCATATAGGCTACTTTTAATTCGATTCACACGAGGTTGAGATGTACAGATGTATATAGATGACCCCGAAATCTCAACCTAGGACCTGTCTGGAGACATGATATTTTGAACGGGGACTATCATACAACGTAAATAAAGATCACGATGTTTTTTTTGGGAAACTCCATGAAAATCTAGTAAAATCTTTGGATTTCAAATCAACTGCCAGATAATTATGTTCCCTGTTGAACGAACGGCGAAGAAACGGCTCCTTTAAGTCACAATGGACGAAAATTGGCCACCCGTATCCACCTGCATTCGTAACTCCCTCGATATCGTCCACGAGTGAGAGGGTTATCGCGCATTGTCTAACGTGCGAACTCTCGCTATCGCATTCACTATTTATTTCTGCCAAACGGTATAAGACGGTGACAGGTGCGATCCTGAGGGTCCATGCGTAGGACAGTACAGCATCTAGTCCTAATTATCACTCACTTCTATTACCCATTTCAGGTCGTGAACGACGAGTGCCGCACCCCAGAGTCCCTGGAGCCATGCGGCGTGGAGCAGCCGGCTTTCTACTACAACAGCGAGAGCGGCGCGTGCGCGGCGGCCATGATCGGCGCCTGTCGCTATGGAAACAGCTACCGGACTTCGGAGGAGTGCGAGCGGCAGTGTGGCGCCTTCCGGGGACAGGGTGAGCATAAATAAATAAATCATGGTACGATTGACACCAATAAAATTTACCTAGTTCCAAACTAAGCAAAGCTTTTACTATGGGTACTAGACAACGGATACACATACTTCTATACTAATATTATAAAGAGGAAAGATTTGATTGTTTGTTTGTTTGTTTGTATTGGATAGGCTCCGAAACTACTGGACCGATTTCAAAAATTCTTTTGTCGTTAGAAAGCTACTTTATCACTGAGTGATATAGGCTACTTTTTACCGCGGGAAAATACCTTTTCCTACGGGAAAATTAATTTATCGCGGGCGAAGCTGCGGACGGAAGGCTAGTATATAGATAAATACATACTGAAACACATATCCATGACTCGAGCAGATACTTTGATATTTTTCACACAAATATCTGCCCCGACCGGGAATCGAACCGGGGATTCGGGATTCGGGATTCGTAGTCAGGTTTTCTAACCATTAGGCCATAATGGTCGTCACGATTTTGAGACTTTAAGAACACTCATTTAAATAAATCTTGTCTTTTATTTAAAATTTTGTGTGATTTCCAGTTTAAACAAGAACACACACCTCAAGTCCATCATTATATATCGACATGTACTCTTACGCTCACTACCTAATAAACTACTCACTAACCGAACCTAAAACCTCTTAACGCCCAACGCCACGCGGTTCGGAGCAGCAACGGTTTTAGAAGCTTCCTCCTCTATCTCAACATCACAAAAATCTCCAACTTCAACCTGCAATTTGTTCGGCAGACGTGTGCCGCGCGCCTTTGGACCCGGGCCCGTGTCGCGCCGCCATCCCCAAAGTCTACTGGGATATAGCAGAGGGCCGCTGCCGGCAGTTCACGTACGGCGGCTGCTCCGGCGGCCCCAACCGCTTCTCCACCGTCGAGGAGTGCGAAGAGATCTGCGGACATCTTGCGATAGGTGAGGGCTTGCATGCATGGCCCTTGATGGTCCCTGTACAGTCAACCTTCAGCAAAACAACATTTAGCACTTTCGAAATCTATAAAAATACCTGTAAATGAGTAACGTAACTATAACGTATTTGTATTACTTTCTATATCTAAATCGGTGTCGCTTTTAAGCGATTAGATCGCCTGTTGTCCACCCTGCTTTTTGTCTTTTTTGTAGATTCCTTGTAAACACTTCTTTATGGTTTTCAATAAAGAACGTGTATTGCATTGTAACTGCATGAATGACTGAATGACAGCAACCTGTACCCCACTTGGGTAAGAGATTTGAAATTTGGCAGACAATATTCCTTGAACGCTATAAAGGAGCACTAATATTACGAAATCGTAAGGGGATATGAAGAAATTGCAAGTATCACAGGGATCATCATAAAACAACTCTACCATAACGATTGCTTGAGATCTGAAGGGTTGTAGGTATGCAGAGTTGCAGAGAAAGACCTGTCGTGTCTTTACGGACGAAGTTTCCCGACGGAGACATTCAATTGCAGCATTTGCTCTATTGCGACATCCTGGTAGTTGTTTGACAGTTATTTCTTTCTTCTTTTTCTCTCTAATCTGTTTGCAATCATAATCAATCTCTACTTTCTCTACCTCCACAACCCTCTAGGTCATACTTCTTTCTATTCTAAGCACTTTCTTTTGTTTTTCTAATCTAGTAGCATGTTGTAACACTAATTACTTCGTGTTGTTCCTAACAGTCAACTTGGTCTTTCTTTGTATTCGCCTATTGCTTGGGCCCGTGTATGGCATGTGGGTCACTAACGGTGTGGGGCTGTGGGGCAGACGCGGCGTGCCGGCTGGCGGTGGCGTCGGGCGCGGCGTGCGCGGGCGCCGGCGCGGCGGGGCAGCGCCGCTGGTACCACAGCTCACTGTACGGGGAGTGCCGCGAGTTCATCTACCTCGGCTGCGGCGGCAACCGCAACAACTTCCGAACCAAGCAGGAGTGCGAGCGGCACTGCCTCCCGCCACCGCCCGACGGTACAATCGAAGACGCTTCGACCATTGAAGATGAAACTGAGAGATGTTGCTGTCGCTTAAGCTGTTGATGTCGCTTAAGGTTTAGGTTCTCAGCCTCCTTATTTTCTCTGAGCGTTTTACTACCTTTGCTCCTCTGAAAGCCTTCAACGCGTGAGCGAGACATTCTTGTGGAAGAGGGCGTTATTCCGCGTTGAGAACCTACATCTTAAGAGCTGATGCTGAAGATGTGGCTTAAGTATCATCGGGTCTACAGTTCGTACATGTTTTAATGTGCTTTAAGGTTGAATACCGAATGGAAAACGTTTTAATTTTTCTTGGTTCAATGTTTAATGGTCCGTCAAGTATGTCTTCGATGGTACACGTCCTGACCTACATAACAGGCCACGATGCATGTTCTTTTCTATCTGGCCACAAACTATGAAATCTGGACATTTTATGCATGTTATTTTCTTATAATACTTATATACTTTGAGTGGTCATGCTCTAGCTTTTGCTCTTACTTATTTAGTTACGTTTATGTTTTGCGTGTCTGGTACTTGTCTTGTCCGATGTAGAGTTGCTCGTACGATTATTGTGAAAAATAAATTCTGCTACGAAATCAAAAATAAGGTAATGCCTACACCCGCCTATTTGACACATGCAGCAGTATGGTCCCGAAATCAAATTTCCTAGAGCGAGCAGCTTGCGCATCTTTCTGCAAGTAGCTGGCGCACGTAAATCTAGCTTCAGACATGTCGCACACATATGTAGGTGCATTTCGTCCTCTTCCCAGTTAGCGGACTGTCGTAACTAGCATGACATGTGATACCTTGTTAGTACAAAAGTTAGCAGGGAAGAGGACGATAAAGATTTGGACAACATTTGTGTCATGATGTATGAAGTGACGAACATACACAAACATGTGCAAGCTGCCATTTATCTATAAAGCTCCAGCTCCAGACAGCGGAGGCGTGGCGGTGCGGTGGCGGTGACGGTTGTAATATTCTAGCTTGTGTGAACGATTGTGCGGTAAGTACCGTACCGCGAACTCGTTCATACAAGTTAGAATATTACAACCGTCATCGGCACCGCCAAGCCTCCGCTGTCTGTGCGTTTGGAGTTTTAAGGATAGGCAAAGGAACAGGTGCCCATTCAGCTATATCGCTTGTCCATAACTCGTGTTTCCGCTTCGCAGACGACGGAGAGAACGAGATCATTCCGGCAGCACCGGACTGCCGCGCGGCGGAGGCCGAGTGCGCGGCGCAGCGCTGCCAGCACGGGCAGGTGGTGGCGAGCGGCGCGGACGGCTGCCGGCGCTGCCAGTGCGCGCCCGCGCCGCCGCCCGACTGCGCGCGCGCACGCGCCCAATGCGCAGCATTACAGTGCCCCCGCGGTGTCAACAGGACCAGGGACAGCGATGGATGCGAAAGGTAAAAATCGCTGATGGCCCTAAAAGTCGCTATAATATCACCCACACGTTTTGATGGGGGAGCTAGTTAGGGTGTACCTAGATGCATGTAACTTTGTGTCTCATCGTTATGTAAGTAACATATTGTTTAGGTACATTAAAAAATCTCATCTTTATGAAAGTACATATTGTTTACATTTGTTTCTGTTTGTTCTCCTAAATAACCGCAAATATACGAAGAAGACTGCTCAATAATATGAATTCTGCTTTTTACATTAAGGAAAACTCTGTCAATTTATGTATTCTGTAACAAAAACTTTTACTTCTAACTATTTACTTACTTCTAACAAAAACTGTCGCTAAGACACAAAACCGTAGACTTAACACATAAAACATGATTCCGAGTGCGTCAAACAATATGATATGACCTTTGCTTGTCCTACCCGCACTGGTGATAGAATCACTGGTCGCAATAGCAATGAAAGTCTGGCAACGTTCAACATTTGAAAAATAACAAATAAGTAAATGAGAACATCATCAGCCCTTACCTCTCGTACACAGCTGCAGCTGCATCCAGGAGGCTCGCCAGCATCCGTGCACCAACGTACACTGTCCGGAGGGCCAGCGCTGCGCCGCCACGCCCTACCGCGACCCTATCACGCAGGAGACCCGATACGCTACAGAGTGCAGGCTAGGTTAGTACCAACTAGGTTGTGCTATGCCGAGGTGATGCACTTGCCAGGTGTATCACACGTTCCAACGTCTGTGATCAAAATATTCTTAGGCCTATGCCAGTGACACTCATTCGTGACTGCGATAATTTTAGTCGGCCTAGCCTATGGGCTTAGCGGATCGTTGCCGAAACCGAATGTGTTCATTTTCACATACCAAACTCGTTATATCATGTAACATTTGCCTGCATAAACTTATATAGAAACCTTCCGTGGTAAATTAATAGATTTAATAATATTATCCTGTACCTAAGTACGTGTTCGCTATTTCATAATAAGTAGGTATGATTGTACAATGAAGAGTTTGTAATATGACGAATCTGGAATATGACGAGATTGGAAAATTACCAGTTTGGGAAGTGTCGCATTTGGAATATGCCCAATTCGGAAGATCACGAATTAGGAACAAATCCAAAAACTTAAAAAATGTTCCGTGTAACAGAGAACAAGCCAGGCTCGTGCCCGGCCGACCCGACGCCGTTGGACACGTGCCCGCCGGAAGTCCAGCGGCAGTGGCAGTGCCGCGTGGACCCGGACTGCCGCGGCGCTGCCAAGTGCTGCCGCGTGGGCTGCAGCCAGCGCTGCCTGGAGCCCGAAGCCCCCGCGTCTCCCACCGTGCCACCCACCACGGCGGCCACGTCGCCCCCCTACGTACCCGGTAGGACGGTCACACTGTATTTCCCACACATTACACTCGCTACAGTTCAGGACCCAATTGCATAACAAATTACGACCTAATAGTATTAGCTATTTTGTATTAAAATTTACTAAGACTATTTGCTTGTATTTTGTTATGCAATTGGGCCCAGGTCAATCGTTATCCCAGCCTATGTAAGTTTAAGTCCCACTGCAGGGTACAGGCCTATTCTCAGAATGAAAGGGCTTGGGCCGTAGTTCCCACGTGCGAATCGGAAACTTCACGCGCATCATTGAATTTCTTTGCAGGTGTGTGCAATAGGTAAGTGTCCTCACGAATGTTTTCCTTCACCGTAAGCTCGTGTTAAATTTCAAATGTAATTTGAAATTCGCTCGTAAATTTCGAAAACTCAAAAGTGCGAGCCCGAGCTCTAACCCACGATTCTTGAGAGGGCATAGGTCAAGTCCATTCTACAAATTCCCCACTTGATCGGATCTAATCCACCGCGCACAATGTTTTAACTGTCGTGAGGGTAGTGCGTGACGATAAGCGACCCGCCTCCTTCGTAGGTAAAGAAACGAGCGACCATAAACTCTTTCATCTTTTAAAAAAAAAGTATTTTTTTATCTCAATCAGAATCATGAACATAGTCACCCGTATTATGGAAGTAACTGACCAAAAAACGCCCTGTATCAAGTAGTTATAGGTCTAGAATTGCAACTGGGGGGGTTACTACGAAATTCGAAGTTGGTATCGTGCCCTTTCACTCTTTCTGTTTCATACAATTAGCGTGAACGGGAAGGCACGATACGAAGTTCGAAAATCGAATTTCATGTATAAAGGCCACCACAAACCTCAACGCGACAGAGCGTGCCCAGCGCGTTCTATAACACTGAATCATATATACAGTGACACATTCCGGCAGCGCGGCACAGAGTATATGATTCAGTGTTTGTGGAGGGCTTAAGGTCTGACCAATACCGTTTCCCCGCAGAAGCGCCGCACGCGCCGGTGGCGAGCCCGGACACGCAGCTCAACGTGTCGTCGGCGGAGGGCGGGGTGGCCACCCTACGATGCCTGTTCCACAGCAACCCGCCGCCCAAGATCACCTGGCGACGGGGACAGATCACCGTTAGTTTTGTGCATTTACCTGCCTGTTTTTAGATTAGAACGGATCAGAGACCGTATTCAATAACGGTGTACCGTTTTGGCGGTTGAGTATAGACCGTTTTGGTATACTTTCACACCTACTAATAGGCCTAAACGGACGAAATAATACATTTAGTTCCAATACTTCTGGCATGAAATAGTTAGATAATTTTTACGCAATAATAGGTAGGTTAGGTTCGTTAAATAGGTATCTTCAGAAGCCGAAGGGCAGACCGCCCAGAAATAGGAGCCCGCGAAGCGGACATAAGTCCGTTAAGCCCTATTAATAGGACTAAATGGTATTTTCTATCTGCTTATTCGTATTAATAGGACTGATGGGTAGACCAAAACGGACAATATCGGCGGTGGTTGACGAATGTACAAAAAGAGCGATACGGCAAAAGTTACAAAAATAATATTTTCACTTCTCATGCTCTTAAAATGTTACTTTAGTCTCTGCATATCGGGACTAAAGCTCTTTTTTGATCTCTAGGGATTAAAGTAAATTTTTTTTAATTTACTTTGGAAACCCCTAAACTGCCAATCACGGTGTTTGTGAATGGAGGATTATCGCCATTTTCAATGACTCCATAGCGCTCCGTAGCGCCCTGCGCTTCGGTCTGTGGAAGCCTTTAGGGCGTGGAAATGACCTCAAAATGACAACTGTATAAAAAAATAATAATTTCGTAAAACACGATGAATAATTAAATTATGAATATTAATATATTTAATTATATTAAACATGAATTCATTTTATTCTGCATGTAAAGAAAGATTTCCTTTAGCTTAGGTGTTTTTTAATTTGTTTTTTTAAAAGCGCTGTCGGTAAAGCAGTTCCCTGCTCTGTCGATAAAATAGCAATCCGCACTGTCAGCAAAGCAGTGCTGGGGGGTTACTACGAAATTCGAAGTTCGAAGTTCGGATCGTGCGGTCCCTCTCACTCTCGTAATAAATACCATTAGCGTGAGCGGAACGGCATGAAACGAAGTTCGAATTTCGCGCTTCGTAGTATAGGGCCAGGAGTGTACGGTAGATAGAGCAGTTACTTTACGTTTGAAAATTAATATGGCGTGACTTCAAAATGATGCGATGTCAGTTGTTGCATTTAATAGTAAATAGAAAGTATAATTAATTAGATATAATTTAACAAAGAATTGTTATATAGAAAATAAACTTAAAATTTCGTTTCTTTATTCACAGGTAAGTGTTTCAGTTAACAATATATTTTGTATGTGAACTTAGTTAGTTCAATTAATTTAATTTATTTGCCAATTCTAATGAATGAACAATTATCATTCTTATATGCATAGTCCAACTAGTTTTAACATAGTTTTTAAGTTTGTATTTGTTGGTTAATTATGCAAGCATTTAAAGCGGCACTTTACAAAAGAAAAGAAAAGACCGCGGATTTTTTTTTTGCTATTTGAATTTTGTACAGATGTCCATAAAATATAATATAATTTATTTACACATATTCTATATAAATTAGAAATATACATTAGGAAGTAATAACAGATAAAAATGGAAACTGATAAATTAGTAAACTATGAAAAAAAAATGTCAAGTCAGTCTGTCAGTCGGAGTGTGGTAGGGCAGCACCATCATCAAAGCCAAACAGCTTCGCTGCTGGCTTCCATTTATGACGGGTGCCTCGAATGCACATGCTAGTCGCTCTAAATATAGAAGTTATTATCCGAGCTCTTAGCCAGCCCAAGACGCAGGACAAAGAGCGGTCCCAGCGAGATGCAAGTGCTTCCCCGAGGTGTTTCACAAAGGTGGCCATTTGTGGTGCAAAGACTCCATCTACGGAGGTGACAAGGGGTGTAAATGTGGCATGACGCAGCTCGCAGGCATTGGCATATTTGTTTTGCTTTTCCGATTCGGCAGATTTTAAGACAGAAGCAACAGGGCGTGAGATGTAAGAAGGAGCGTCGGTGTCTACGACACGGATATCGAATAACGCCTCCCTCTGGGCAACCCACACGCCGCGGCAAGCTAAATCGCCTCGTAGGCCACTATCACCTTCAGTGATAATTGGTTCTTTGACTACATTTCCCCACGCTTTTTGACATAATTCACAAAAGAGATCTCTTATTTCGTTGTGACGTCTCGTGATGTCCATTGCTCGTATTGAGCATACGTTGTAAAAAAATAATTTTGTACGTCGTTTTTTTCCTCGCGTTCAAAGTGAAAAGTAGAGTGTTTAACGCGAGACCAAACTACCATAATGACAACTCGAATTATAGCCACCCTCGCTCTCGCTCGGGTGGCTAAATATCTCGTGTCATTATGGCTTGTTTTAGTCCCTTGTTGAACAATCTACTATTATGTATACACGACTTTATTGGCTTAAAACATCAAGGTCGGATATTTTGTAGCTAACATCGATCTTTTTGTAGTCGACTGAATTCTTGATTTAATTCAGATCGATGGCAACACGGGCCGCTTCCGCCTGGCGTCGGACGGCGCTTTGGAGATTGTCTCGTTGTACCGCGACGACGCCGGCGTCTACATCTGCATCGCTGAGAACGAGCTCGGAACGGCTGAGCAAGAGATACGTCTGGAGGTCAACGGTAAGAGGACAGCAGGCAGGATTGGACAACAGTGGCACGGCCCCTTAACACCGCGATTCTCTCTAGATGCCATATTGTCTAACACACGGCGGCTCGTAATCGCATTCACTAATTCTGTCTGTCACCATGTTATATAGATTGACAGAAGGAAATAGCGAATGCGATGGCAAGCGCCCGCGTTAGACAATAAGCAGCCCTTTCTGCACTCGCTGCTTTAAGGTAGTGTCTTTTTGGTACAGGTTATCTACCAAAAATGTTCACGCCACGCCAGTGATGGATAATCGACGGATATTGAGGTCTATTGCTGTACAAATAAAGTTTTATTTTAGTTTAAAACATGTTTCATAACATTACCATAGCGTAATAATTTGTAATATTTAGTGGGCGTTCTTCTTTATCTCGAAGCAATTTTTTTTAATATTAGCACATACAGAAAAATATATTTAAAGTACGCCAAACAGTTTGTTGGCAATTGCCTATAATCGGCCGGATAAATCGGCTTGCTGGCGCGCACTGAAGACCGAGCGGACTAAGGTCCTCGAATGAGTATTGGGGATAGTTCCTCTGCCTAGACAAGCTAGATACCTCACTACTTTTTATTATTACTCTATGCTATTGATATGCAATAGCTTCGACAAGTCCACTATGAGATTTCTTGAGAAGAAAGTCACGCGACGTAGATATCCACAGGTGATGGTTACACAATCAAGTACTTATATTGCGAACGGCATGGTATTACGGTTTATTTTTATTTTTGCCAGTAGATTTATCTTGTAGTTCAGTAGAACTTTCTATCTTTAACCTGTCCTTAATCTCTTTTCTTATTTATTTTACTATCTCTTTTAATACTTAACTAGATACGTTTTTGATAAAGGATGCCTTTAAACACAATGCATTTTAAAACTACGCCTTGGTGTCTCTACCGGCTCTACCGTCATGATTTATCGACCACAAATTCGGGTACTTTAACCCTGATGGGTAACTTTGCCCATTGGGATTGTCTCGGTCCAGATTTTATTCTTCCATTGAAATGAGGAAATTTGTGTAGATAGGCCTCCAACAAGATGGAGCGACGACCTGATGGTGTATTGTCTAACGCGCGAGCGCTCGCCTTCGCTTTCGCCATCTCTTTCTGTCATCACCTTAGTCCGTTTGACAGAAAGAAATAGTGAATGCGAAAGCAAGCTCCACTCGTTAGACAATAAGCCTACTGGTTATGTTTTCGTGAACTAGTTAGATGCGGATGGCGCAGGACCGATCCGTTTGTCGAACCTTGGGGGAGGCCTAAGTATGTTCAGCAGAGGAGGTCTTTCAACTGAAAAGATGATGCTTTAAATTATGCCACATTAAATATAAATAAAATAAATATTAGGGGACAATCTTACACAAATCGACCTAGTCCCAAACTAAGCAAAGCTTGTACTATGGGTACCAGACGACGAAAAACATACTTATATAGATAAATAAATACTTAAATACATAGAAAACATCCATAACTCAGGAACAAATATTCGTGCTCATCACACAAATAAATGCCCTTACCGGGATTCGAACCCAGGACCTCTTGCTTCGTAGGCAGGGTCACTACCAACTAGGCTAAAGCGGTCGTTAATTACAATAGTTGGTTTTAGTTTTACCTGATCGTTCACGTTTTGTTTTTATTAGACCCTCTATGTGGTTTTGTAGCTTCCATTGGGTAATAGTGCCTAGACTTTGCGGTACTTACTTGAAGTTGTTAAAACATCCTACCAGTAATCGTGATTCAGCCGGGCGCAATCCAAGTTTTTACGCAGAATGTTTTTTTTTGCGGTCTTTATCTTTAACCGTGTAGATAACTCCCGTAGACCGTAGACAATGGACTCAGTTCGGGAATGGCCCGTAATAGATAAGACCGAACGTTAGCACTCTGCATGTAAAGAATTCCATTCGGCGTCGCAGAAAATCACAGCTCCGCGAGACGAGCAGAGTTCAGCAATGTTCTTCCAATTTCAGCAGCCCTTCAACCTAGTCGTATTTTTGAACAATTACCTAATCTTTTCGTACATTCCTTGCGGGTAATTTAAACTACCTACCATTGTTATCAGAAGGTCAATACCAACTTAAAAGGTAGATACCTACTGAATAAAACACGCGCCTCTTCACAAAAAAAGGGCTAAGTAAATAAAAATAAATAAATTATCAGATCGTGTATTCTGGATCGACAATTACAAGTCATATTTTATAACCGCATCCTTAGATTGGATTAAAATGGACTTTATAATGGTAGGTACTTACTTGTATGCCAGTTGCTTATAATGTTGAGGTTATCACAAATGTCGACGTTGTGAATAAACAGATCGTTGTCTAACTCGTAAACATTAGCCGAGTTGCCGCTGCGGCCTCTGCCCCTTCCAGATAGCTGCTCTATGTAAGCCGAATAAACAATTAATTAGAAGGTTAATACGAAGCCACTGCCCTTGCTAGATTCTCTAACAGAAAGACTATTTAATTCCAGAGTTACATAGATTAAAATGTACCTATGTTAATAAGTATAATGAGTTATTTTTCGAAATTTTATTGTATTTTTTATGAATATAATTAGTAAGGTTGTTATAACGTAAAACTAGACTATTCTCGAGCGGAACTCCGCAATCTTTTGCAGTCAACAGACGCTTATCGAGGCGATTAGTGCTGCGTCCGCAGGCGTGTTTCGGGAAGAGTGTCTTGTACTCTAATGCCCTGCGATAAGGAGTGGCACGTTAGTGGTCAGTAGTCATGTTCCGTTCGAGCAGCATGGTTGTGCGCGGGAGTGTTTTGCTGGCGCTACTCGCCTGCGCCACGGCGCAAGGTTCCAACTAACTTTTAACGGCATTCTTTATCATTCCCCTCGTTTGTTTTGGACGTTCCTGGTTTAAAAATAGATTAACATTAATTTTTGTGTACTCTAGTTTTAAAATTACTTTAATTTTCTTGGTAAGTAAATTAATATTGTTATTGTTATGATAAGGAATAAGAACAATGCAGGAATGTTCAAAGCAACATTCACTCCATTTGTACTCTGTCTTACATCTCTGTAGTTTACCTAATGATCTAACATTTGAACTTGTGAATGCTGCAACGATGCGCTAAATGATAACGAAGCTTGCTTTTGAATTTAATGCATTTTTAATGCATACGGTACACCGATACATCCCGGTCATCAGGGCGACATGATCGCAGAGCATTCACAAATTCTAGTAGAACGTAGCTGCTAACAAATGGGAGTGGTTAGGTCCTGTGACGAGCGCCGCGGGCATCGCGGGAGACTCCAGGGCGAGTGTGGTCGGCGAGCTCGGGCGCCCGCTCAGCATCCGCTGCCTCGCCTACGGGTACCCGCAGCCTTCAATAGCGTGGTACCACGGCCCAAGATCCGATATGGTGCCGTACGACAGCAAAGTATACGAAGCGAGAGACAACGTGCTACTCATAAGATCTTTGGATGTCGATTCGCTCGGAGAATACGTGTGCCAAGTGTACAATGGAGTGACGAAGCCGGCGTCGTTGACGGTGGAGGTGTGGGCTTACCAGCGCGGCGGCGAGCCCGCCAGCCCCTACCTCCTGCCCAGCAGCGACGTGGTGGTGGTGACGCCGCGCACGCTGCCGCCTGACCCGACCCTCCCTACCACACAGTCCATTGTGGAGTTCCCTGACGTTCCCATCTACACCGGTAAGACCATGAGAGAACTACGCGTAGCACTTGTTCTGAAACTTATGCGAAACTGTGCAGGGTCCGGTTAGCACTAGCATCTACTCACTAATCCAAACAGTGCTTGTAGGTACTGTAGTGTTCTGGCGAGGAGATTAAGACAATCGGTGAAATTACCGGCAAATGAGGCACACTATTTTATCCTTCTAGACTCGCAATACATCTGCAATCAGAGTCAAAAGTCAAGGTCAAAATATCTTCATTTAATTTAGGCTAGACAAGCGCTTATGAATATCGAAGAATCTCCTATCGGTTCGGAAAAATCCTGTTGAGAAGAAAGCTCTCACAGTGCATCCGTTATACTTAAAATTATGTAATGTTTCAAGAACTTGTGCTACGAGAAAACATAAGTAGATGCTTAATTAACTCTACCTACTGTATAAGTAAGTGCGTAGACTTGCCTGTTGCATGATTTGTGTTTTGCATGATTCTCCTTCCGAACTAAATGTTAACAGACAAACATACCGACACGCATCGTATACACAACAATACATAACCTAGACATCACCGAGAATATTAAGTGGGGATCGGGGATTTCGAATGATATGAGATCGTCTAAATGTCGTTATATGTATATGATGTTAACTATAAATGTTTTGCAGACCGATTTCTAGCCACATTGTAAAGTAGCTCTATTTCTATCTAGAGTTGGAGAACGAAAGATAAAAGTCCCGGGTTTAAAACAAAATGAGACATTGTACAGCCAATAGTGACACTCATAGTGAAAATAAACGGATCACTCACGTCTTAAAACGAGTTTAACTCGACATGTTTCGGGCTAATCCGTAGCCCTTCCTCGCGAAGTCGCACGTCACGGCGGCTGCCAAACGTGCACTGCGTGCTAACGCCCTGGTCGCGCGGCTACTCGACGCAACTGACAGCGACACACAACTACCCCCGTTTTCATCATCACTTTTTTTGAGTTAAACTCGTTTTAAGACATGAGTGATCCGTTTATTTTCACTATGAGTGAGTCTCACGGTAGTTTCATGTTTAAAATAGTGACACTGTAGAGGGGCGACTGCGATCCTTTTTCCTACTACACGTAGGCATGGACGGACGTTGGCGGATTTGACAACTTAACGTAAGATAGTGATGATATAGAAATTTAATGTAAGTAATGTCTTAACAGCCTCCAGCTCTGTTACAAATAGAGCTACACTTAATACAAACGCAGGAGCACTATTTTTGACAAAAGAACCGCTCTAGCAATGCAAAAGTGACGACTGACGTGTCAGTGGGTGATACAGGTAACTTTCGAGCTCGTGCAAAATAGGTAGTATAGATCGAGTCATTCATGATGACGCGAGACGTGGTTCTTATTCCAATGTCTTCAATGTCTAATTTTTCTGCTTTTGAGTTTGTATATAAGCTGTTCTAAAATTAATCTAGAATATTTCAGCAGGTTACGTTGCCGTACATCCCTGTAAATGTTTTTCAAGGTTTTTTTAAGGTTTAGTTGATCGATGTTCAAGTTGTACGGCGTCGGCGCCGATGAAAAACCTTTAGGGCAGTTTCAGATTAGCGCCTTTTATGCGCGTATACGGTCGTTTCGACATTCGCATCATTTCGCGCATCGAAACACGGGACTCGCGTACACGGGCTTATTCCTGCGTGTTTACTCGATTCGGTAGTGGTGAGGTGACGACGAAGAAACATATAAGAGCTCATAAACGCGTCAACGCTTGTACCAGTTGCGCGAGTGGCCAGTGCCGGATTTAGAGATCAGGAGGCCTCGGGGTAGGTATAAAAGGAAAGGAGTGGAGGCCCCTTGGCCACAAATTAATTTCCAATTCATCATTAATTTAAGAGCTTAGCTCTTGTCGGTGGAATAAAATGACCATTTTTTTTTCAAGCCAGATTTCATGAAATAATCTTTTGAAGTCTTTATTGTGGAGGCCTCGGGGCTGTGGCCCCGGATTTGCTCCCCTAATTCCGGCCCTGCCCAAAAACAAGCTTATACGCGCGCATAAAACGCTAGTCTGAAATTTTTTCCATCAAACTGTTGAAATATCCCGGATTGTTTTAAAATGACTTGTCAAGGCTATTCGGTCTGTGTTCCTGCGTTGCGTTATACCTAGTTGCGTATGTAGCCCCGGTGCGCACGGAGATACATGCGGAGCAGACGACGCTGTCGGCGGGTTCAGAGCTCAACCTGCCGTGCGAGGTGGACGGACACCCGGAGCCCGACGTGTATTGGACCAAGGACGGCGTGCCGCTACAGTCAGGAGATAGAATCCAGGCCACAAGTACGTATTACTTTCCACTCAAACTAATTATAAGAAGAGTAAAAACGTCACGCGAGTAATATCTATTTTTTAAACTCAAACAGGCTGGAAATAGTAGATTGTTCAACAAGGGAGGAAAATAACCAATATCACACGAGTTTACTTCTCTCTTTGAATTTTTATTTTAATTTGTAATATTGATATTATTTGAGACAAACGAGACTAGAATGCAAGTTTTTTTTACTTTCGTCTTAAACAAGAGGATAATCGTTAAAAAAATATGCCCAAAAGAGTTTCGTAATGTAACTGACGGATTAATTACGGTAGGTATTTTTTATCAGGACACTACCCAATTGTCCTTATCATCATCGATTATTGTTATGTTACAGGTGCGCGATTGACAGTTAACAGCGTGACGGTGAACGACAGTGGCGTGTACGGCTGCCACGCCAGCAACGGGCACAGCCAACACTCGTCCACGGTGCAAATCAACGTGCAAGGTATGCCCTCCGCGGCAAATTTATCGGTCACTAATCCAGCTCTCTGTTTCACTGCGATCTAGCAACGTAATAGTAGGTCCACATTTGTATAATTCCAGCTTTACGTGTATCTTCGCCGCATATCACCGACGCGTAAAAGTGTTTTTATGGTATTAAATCCACCTACTTATATTGCTCCCTCAAAAAAAGACTGCGTTTTTTGTCTTGCATCAACTTCAATTGCTTAAAGGAACAGAATTTAACCAAACCAAACCAGTATTTAACACTGAGTTCCAGTGTGCGATGAGTAGTAGTATCTGATACGTCACGATCTATAGGTAAATACCAAAGCGAGTGTCCATACTCAATACGATGTATCCCTAGATAGCCTAAAATGACAATTGTAGATCCATCCTGTGAAAGGTGTGGGCGACGAACGCGTCTCACGATCTGAGGGGCCTCGCGCTTTTAAAGTTTCTCATTATTCAGCTCTACTCAAAATAAGTTCTTTCAACTTAACCTCCTCGCACATTAACTTGCCCACATAAAATTTAAGTCTGTGTCACCACGTAATAATGTATACCAATTAACTCTATGTCTGCTATTCCAGGGTTGTACATCCCGCCGCAGTGCACAGACAACCCGTTCTTCGCAAACTGCGCGCTGATCGTGCGCAGCAAGTACTGTAACCACAAATACTACTCTGCGTAAGTATCGACTTTTTTCTTCTGGTGTAATATTGAGTCGAATAGTGACGAGATTTTAATCGCATGAATTAGTTTTAATGCACTAGCAAAGTCGCCAAATCATGTATTATTTCAATATGGCCGTTTATTTAGAAATACTTCAACCATACTTCACTTAGTATGACGTAGATATTTATAGAGCAAGAGCCCACAACGATCAGACTTTCGTTATTTTATAACTAAACGATCTTCGAATAAGAATATTACGGCCAAAATTTTGGCCATTAACGGTCAGTGTGAGTTGTATGCACAGAACAAAAAAAAGAGACTGAGGAAGAAAATGAGAGTGTAGAATAAGAATATTAAATAATCTCTGTGTACCTATGCAAAAGTGACCGTCGAAACGCGATAAATGCGGCGCTGCAGTAACAAGCGGGTGAATTTTAAAGGAAGCGCCACAAATATTACACTAGATGCCTAGACGGCGCTGTCGATCTGGTACATTCATTTCAGACACTAAACTAGCTAAGTATTCTAGCGTCACTCCGAAAGGATTTAGAACTATTAGCTGGACACTTTTGCAACTGTTCCATATGAGTTAGTCTCCTTTATCCTCTGCCCTCAATAGTTATTAATGACCGCCTTAGCCTAGTTGGTAGTGACCCTGCCTACGAAGCAAGAGGTCCTGGGTTCGAATCCCGGTAAGGGCATTTATTTGTGTGATGAGCACGAATATTTGTTCCTGAGTTATGGATGTTTTCTATGTATTTAAGTATTTATTTATCTATATATGTAGGATGAGTGAAATGAAGCGCAGTATGACGTATGATTGGGTAAAAGAGATAGAATGTATGAGTAAGAAAGAGCAAGCATGAATGACGGGTAGATATTTGAATTGAGAATAGGAAAAAACAGAGGATCTAGACGCAAGACGAACAAGACGTGTTAATTTATGATTATTTTGAATTATATTTATTACTTCGATTTTATATTGGTTTTCCTTCAATTTACAATCCCACATATAAGTATGTTTATCGTCGTCTAGTACCCATAGTACAAGCTTTGCTTAGTTTGGGACTAGGTCGATTTGTGTAAGATTGTCCCCTAATATTTATTTATTTATTATTTATTTATTTATTATATGTATATGAGTTTAGTAAACCTGATGTAAGTCACGCTTATTGTATTGGTGGCACAGAGCATTGACTTTGATCACAGAAATTATCATAAAACCATATAAGCTTGCATTATCCTTAAGAGCTTCTGAAGAAGTTACTATACACCGTGAAATTTTAGTGGTTGTTTTCCCGAAACGAGGTGATTTAGTATCGATTGCACAATCGATTTATAATTATTATTATGACTACAGTCAAAAATCCAATTGTGAAAAACGAAAGTCGAAAATGACCGCAAACCAATAGTAACGCTTCGTTGGTACAAGTAGCGTACGATCGTACGATAGGTTAGATACCAACGAAGCGTTACTATTGGTTTGCGGTCATTTTCGACTTTCGTTTTTCACAATTGGATTTTTGACTCTAGTCAAAATAATCACCTCGTTTCGGGAAAACAACCACTAAAATTTCACGGTGTATAAATTCCACGCACGCTGGAAGGGTCAGGCACACATTCTGTAAAAAACAAACAGCAAAAGCAAACCTAACTGCAAAAACTTACATTCCAATTTTATAACTTCCCAGATTCTGCTGTAAGTCGTGTGTGGAAGCGGGTTACCTCAACCCTCACGCGCTGACGCTGCAGGCTGACCAGTCCTGGATGAAGAAGAAGAAGTAAACCCGACCAGCTCTCGACCAATTCCAATTCAATCCCATGACTAGTTGTTATGGTCATTCGTATTCCATGTCCTTAGCAGCTCGATAGTACGCTAGGCCATTTGTTGAATACCGCTAGAATCGGTGTGCTTTAAGTTTAAAATTAAATTGTAGTTGTTTAGGTGTTTTTAGGGCCATAGTTTTGTCACCGCTTGGCCTATTGTAATTAGCCTTACAACAGGTGGTGTTTAGTTAAAATGAATGGAAAGCAGTAGGTCACTCTCTACCAGAAGAGATTTTTTTAACGTCATCAAGTGCCATAAAATACATGTTTCTCGTGCAGTTTAGTATGTTTATTTATCGTATTCGCTGCCGGGTGTCAGTCCCGAGACTTTCGGGTGCCGCGAACGCACATGTACGTTCAAATGACTCCTAAATAATGACGTCACAGGGCTAGTCCCGAAAACGCATGACATGCGCTCCCGGCACTGAATGCGTTAATATTTGTTTATTGGTAAAATTGCAGTCGAAAATTTTATTTTAATTTTTAAGTCTGTTCGAATGAGCGTACCATACCAATAGATTTAATGTAGATAGGCAAATATTATTTTAACTATTATGTATGTAAATAAATAGTTAATTTGGCAATGTCACAAGTAGCTCCATCTGTGATGGAATAAATGTAATTAACGACCAATTTAATGACCTACTTAGTACTTATTTATTTCGTCACGATTAATTAGTAATGTTGTGTATGTTTACTTATATTATAATGACGAGACATCGTATGGCAACCTTCCTTAATAGATTTTAGATTACCAAAGTCCAAATAAAGATAAACATTAAGTTTAAAATAGCGGATCAAATACATAATTAAAAACTATAAACGTGTAGCTTATGAATAGGAGAGTTTTGTATTTGTTTACGTAACAGAATTACTTTACGACATCGTGTCATTTTACTCGTCTTATTATATTGGGATAATGCTAAAAAGTGAACACATATCTTTGCAGTCAACTGCGCTTTCACTTAATTATAATAAAAAGTATCTATAGATCTGTTTTTAAGTAGGTTGTTAATAGGCACTTTCAAGTCTTAGTGGGAAATAAATTATTTATTTCTAAGTATCTAGAATAATGTGGAATAACACATTGGACTCTGCAATAAGTTAGGGGAAGTCATAATAATTTGTTAATTATGTAAGTGAATTTTATTTTGTGACATCACTGTAAATATAAAAATTAAAGCTTATTAGTGAAATACGATTTTTATTTCAGGGAAACGATTTAAAATCCTTAATTCCCTTATGCGAAAGTTACTGTATGTTACTTCTTCGCGTTTAAGTTTAGGTAAAGGCGATTTAGGGACCACATGCATTTACTTGGAAAATCAACCTTATAGTTTCATTAATGAGTTGCAATAACCCATTGTAATTATTGAAAATAATACCAACTTTAGAAATATCCTGTCAGGTGTGTATTCGTTAGCTGCTTTGGATTGTGGTAGTATGCTCCAATAAATGGGGCCTTATTAAGGGTTAAAACCGCTCAACCGATTTAGATGGAATTTGGTTTGGAGATAATTTGAAAACCTGTGAAGGATATAGGATAATTTTTGTCCCGGAAAATTGCATACTTCCCACGGGATAACAATAAACGAATTCTTCGCAAACGGATTCGCAGGCTATTGCTGTTGCTATAGTTACTAAGAATGAAACAATAAAAAAGTTGCGATAACATAAATTTTTATTTACATTCCGAAATTCACAGTCAAATTCAACAAGAAACCCGTCCGTCCGTCGTGCCGGGCGCCGGGGCCGGGCCGGGCGGGCCACAGACGGGCGACGGCTGCGCCACACTCATAATTCACTAAACCGTGCCATTATAATTTTCTAAATGAGCTCGTTTTGTTCCACGCCTCCACTCTTTGAGAGCCAAATTGCGATACTTTTACAATAATTATATATTCTTAAATACAAAAGTTAAAACGTAAAAAGATTTATATATACATCAAATTATAAATTAATGTACATTATTGGACGAATATCGCCGCCTACGAAACAAAATAATGAGCGAGTAAAACGCTGCCAGACCGCAATGAGACCGTCCGTGCGGCCGCTCGCCCCTCGCGGCGGGGGACGGCGGCCGGCCATTGGCTCGCTAGCACTCGGCGAGACGCCAGCCGTCGCCTCAAACGTTACCCGTGCAGGTTTACCTAAGTACATGGACCTCAAGCTAGAGCATCGACACTTAGGGGGTGTTTCACCACCTTATTGTCAAACTACTGGTTACGTAACCAATGAATAAACTAAGTACTGGACAAATCTGTCAGCTAGTGTTTTTTCAGTTTCACCACTCCGGTCCTGTGCAAACTAAGTACCACTTAACTAATCGTGGGTTTAACAAAAAAGTCGGAATGGCAACGTCGCATTTCACGACCACGCGTTCCTGTTCGCACACTTTCGTTCTAAGAGTCACTCATTATTAAATCAAAAGAAATGGTTAACTATATAATTTTTGAATACATCTATTTTTTTTTGCATAAACAAATATGTAACATTATAATTGATCCAAAAACGGTATTTATTTACGATACTTTGTTAACAATAACAAAGAAAAATAAAATCACGTAAAACGAATCGAAAAGTGGCGCCAAACCATTTGACAGATAAACTTTTTTTTAATGGCGACATACAAGTTGACGTAGAACAAACGATTAAGCCACTGAAAAAAGTTTGTTATTAAAAAATATTACGAAATTTTGGATTTATTTTTACATACTAAAAGTGTACCTACATTTTTTTATTCAAATCTTGATATTTAAATTATTTTATGCAATTTAGCATGACCTCTTTCTTTAAAAAATAAAAAATACTTTGTTTTATTTTTCTGAAACCGGCTGAAGGGCTCTCCAACCATGGGCCACAAAAAAATAAACTAACTTTATGTGACGGATAAAAATGCTAAATGCCTCCTGATCTGATGGTCAAATTAAGAAACAGTTTGTCCATCACTTAGCGCTAATCGAGACTGGTGAAACAGAAATTTTAATTCCATCTGTCAAATAAGGTTATGATTAAGCTAATCCGAACTTTAAGAAAAGTGGAGAAACAGCCCCTTAGTGTAGTTAAATAAACAAATTACCAAATAAATAAGACGGACGGTCTCACGATGATCCAGCAGTAATAAAACCATTCGACCGCTTGGAATGAAACTGTTTCCACGACAGGCGTAGTTCAATACATTACAGACTTTAATCTACAAGCTATAAGGTTTTCGTTACATGTAAATGTGTTTTTCATTCCAAACGGTCGGACAAACGGCCGTAATACGTAAATCAAACCGCTAACTACGTTCGTGTTATGTGACTGACGTCGGCTCAGAGCAACAGGAAGAGGAAGCGATTAGAATAACGCAATAAGACCCCAGAACAGACGTCACGGTACGAGAAATGTGTGCGGAAGTCAAAGACTTAAATAAACAGAGTCATTTGTGACAAATACGTACATGAGGATTTGTACACAATATACAATACTATAGTATAACACACGACTACACCTCGCTACGTTACATAGACAAAAGCCGAGCGCAACTCGGATTCAAATAAGTCACAAATACAAGTTTTTCGATGCAAACTTTGATCCAAATTCAAGAAGCATCGCAGTTCTGCAATCGTTTGTGGAGTTGATAATAAAATATCGCAAGGTGTGACGATGTCTTTTAAAATAGGATCAGATTGGTCAGAGTCGACATTCGTCGTCTACCGTTCTGCAGCGACGTGGAGAGCGTCAAACCGACCGGTGCAGCCGAGTCCGCAAATGAACAGTCATGTCTTTAATTCATCGTATGTGTCATAATTTATGAACACCTGGTTTGCGCTCCATTTGATGCTGACTATACTGGTCTAGGTAAGTTAGTGTACTAAATCCATTCAATGGTAAACGTTATAATTACAAAAGGAGCGGAAGTACGAGCCTGTCACTGCACTTTTTATTAAAAAAACGCGAATACATTTCTAAAAGCGAAATAATTCTTAGTCCAAGCAGATTTCCGTGGTAAACAATATTTACGTAGTCTTTGAATGCAGAGGGAGATTAAGAATATATTGACATATAATAAATATACAGTCAAAGCCATTTCTGTTGTCGTTAGAAGTAAAGAATAAATGAACCACGAAGATAAGATATAAAGCGAATGTTTTCAACGAGGCATCCAAAGACACCGAACGCGCAAGCGAGCGTTAGTGGAGTTAGTATCGATTTAATCTCAAACAGATGTCGAGTTGTCTGCTACACGCAATCGCGGCTCGTGCGGGTCACAGGTCTGAGCGCGCGGCGCGGCTCGCGGTTGTCTCTGCCACAGTGTGGCACGTCGCGGGTACAGCACAGAAACAAAAACCTCAACATGGAGCGTTTTCAGTCAAAATAGAACGGCGTCGTCCGTCCCGCGCCGCGACCAGCCGGACGTCCCCCTCCTTAAATAGCTTACCGGGCGCGCGGCCCATTTTAGTATCACAATAAGTGTTAAACTAAACAGAGGTCCCACTACAGCTTACGAAATAAAGAAACTATAAAAACGAAACTTTCACTACAAATATAAATATTCTATACGAACAATATAAACGCGCTAATAATATAGGTCGGGGTTGTCGCTAAACTATAAATGCTCGTCGCGATACTTGTACTTTGTCGACGGGGCACGGGGCGGGCGGGCGCGGCGGGGGTCATCAGTCGAGGACCTGTGAGACGATTTTCTCCATGTCGTGGTCGATCTCTTCGTTTGTGGGCGGCGCGGGCGCGGGCGCGGAGGCGGGCGCGGGAGCGGGAGCGGGCGCGGGCGCGGCGGGCAGCGTGAACGGCTCGTCCAAGTCTTCTAAGCCGGGCGGGACCGGCAGCTTCGCCAACTCTTCTTGTAGCTTCACGTAATGTCGCTGAAATTCACACCATCCCTTATAATAAACAAGTAACAATGCCGACGCTATTAAGGATTCCGTGGTTCTTATTGCAATGTCATTGATGTCTAATTTTGACAAATTCATGCCTCTTCGTGAAAGTAAGCTATACCTTGTTGAGTAAGCTTTGTAGGTAAACTACATGTATAGTGCGCTCCAAGGTCCCAAGATACAGGCTCTGCCTAGTTTGGGGTCTGTCAAATACGTATATAGCAGAGGTATGATTTAGGAAATAAAATAGTTATTATTTATTACCTTGAGAGCCATGAGGTTGAGCTGTATGCTGCGCTGCGTGCGCTCGTCGCCGCCCTGCCCCTCCAGCTCGCTGATCCAGCCGGCCACCGTCACCATTATCTCGTTGCGCTTCATCCAGAAGTGCGTCTGGATCACCTGCGGATACATAATACGACCGTGAGTCACGTGGGAACACAGGAATTACTCTGTTACTGTGGGATGACCAACACGGAACTAAATAGGAGATTTACACGTTCCCAGGATAAAAAATATAGCCTATGCCAGTGTTCCGCAAACTTTTTGTGTTCAAAGTACATCTAGGAAAACGAAAATTTTTGGAGGCACCAGGCACACCATAGACATTACGCCTCACTCGTGCGCTCGCGTGATTTACATCTGCATAAGTATTTTTCTTCCGTCCGTCTATTTAGCTATCTCATAAGATAACCTTATTTTTCCGAGGCACACCAACTAATGACTACGATACACTGGTCTATGCTACTCACTGATAATATAGCCTTCTATACGTAAAAGTTTTTATATTCCGTTCAGTAATTTGTAAACCGTCCCACCACAACCAACGACTTTTTTGGGTCGTTTGTGTTCCTACTTTTCCTACTTTCATCGATATGGACCTCCGCAAAGTAACGCCTGATTCAATAAACCAGTATCACGAGTTAAAAAAGATTGTCCATTACAAACAAACATACAATCAAATCTTTTCCTTTTCACCCGACTGTCGAAAGAGAGTTATGTTTTTCGAACGTATGTAGTATTTAAGTATCTATGTATGTATCATTCTTTGGCAAGCCCTGCAACCTAAACGGCACAATGGATTTTAAAGTGTGAGGTGTCATTAGATTCGTCTCAGTTCCGAGAGTGACGTAGGGTATGTATTTTCCCGGAACGGGGATTATACAAGCGATTTTTTTTTCATCTAGTTTTAAAATTAAAGTTATATGATATTTGAATCGCAGTCTCGCGTAACAAGATGCGTGTGAGTTGACCTCTTTGAAGCAGGGCTCGGGGTTCCTCAGATGGTCGAGCATGGCCCAGCGCGCGCAGGCCTGGTATATGTTGGAGTTGTACTCGAGCGAGGCGGCCGAGCCGACGCGCGTGCCGCGGCTGCGCTCGTAGCCGGGCTCGTTGAAGTACGGCTCCGGGACCAGGATCAGCGACTGGATTGATACCAGCACCTGGAATGAACACGATGGCGTTAAGACGGCAACAAGCTTTTGATTATCCGGTCGTATGGTTTGTGTAACTATGGTTGCCAATTTATTTATTTGTTTCAATTAAATTTATACCTTAAGACAATAAAGTCCAAAAAATCTTTATTCAATTTAAATTTAGGCATCAATTGCAATGACATTAATGACATTATTTGAAATCACTTGTCAATAAATGACAGTAAATGCAAATAAATAATAAAAACCGGCCAAGTGCGAGTTGGACTCGCGCACGAAGGGTTCCGTACCATTATCTATAAAAACGGCAAAAAAATCACGTTTGTTGTATGGGAGTCCCCATAAATATCTTTATTTTATTCTGTATTTTTGTTTTTGTTGTATGTATGTATGTATGTAAACTCTTTATTGTACAAAATAAGGAAAAAAAAGAAAAACATTATTGACAACCGTTGAAATGCATGTACAAAGGCGAACTTATCCCTTTAAGGGATCTCTACCAGTCAACCTTTGAGTGGATGAAAGGAGCATTTAGTAAGGGACCGACAAAGAGTAAGTAAAAATAAACCAGTCTGACAAAGCAAAGGCTACAATACAACTGTTGTTATAGCGGCAACAGAAATACATCATCTGTGAAAATTTCAACTGTCTAACTAGGGTCTATAATGACTCCCATAACATTTTTGTTCCGAATTTTCAAGCCCATAACGTTTTCTGTCATAATTTTTCTTCGTCATATTATCGCAAGTCATAATATTAAACAACATAAATTAGAGTTACGATTTTCTTAAGTCATAATTATTGTAAGGAACAATAAGTAAAGTCATATCATTCAGTGCCATGAATGCATCACTCTTCATAATGTTAAAGGTAATAAAGACGCTCATAATAATTATCGCAAGGTCTTTTTTCGCAGGTCATAATTATTTTTAGGCATAATATTACTTTGTAATAACATTCAATGTCATGGTTGTATGACATTTCATAATAAGGTAATAATCCTTTTCTGTGCTGTCATAAAAAAATACCTAACATCGAAGGCTAAGGCGGGAGCTAGGCTACGCTTCGCTCCCGCCTTAGCCTTCTGAACCTAACCTGTCCGAGTCGCTTCTGCCCTGAAAGGTCTTGCTCGCTCGCTTCGCTCGCTCGCTGCCAGCGATATCCCTTACAATGTTTCTGAATAATTATCGATATTCCTTTAGATGTTATAGATTTCGATGTTTATATTTAATTAAGGTAATGCAAGATTATGACTGAAAACAATTATTACTTTAAGATAAATGCCTTACAATGTTTCTGAATAATCAACGATATTCTGTTAAATGTTATTGATATCAATATTATGACTTTTTAAAGTTATGATCAATAGGATTATGGATCATTGCAGTTAGAACTATTAAGCGATATGCTTTAAAAAAAGTATGACCATCGATATTTATGAGCAAGAATATTATGGACATCGATTTCTGACTTTCAAAATTCGGATAAAAGAGATTATGGGAGAAAAGGGGCTCCCGCCTAACTATCATGGTTCAAGAGATACAGCCTGGTGACAGATAGACAGACAGACAGACAGACAGTCTTAGTAATAGAGTCCTGTTTTACTCTTTGGGTGCGGAACCCTAAAAAGAAAGAATCAGTAGCGGTTTACCTGAAGGAAGCTGGACGTGTGGGCGTTCCACTTCTCCTCGGGACGGCCGTGCCAGGTGTTGAGCACGGACAGACAGACTTTGCCGTCGTTGTACAGGTTGGGGTTGAACCGCACCGAGTGCCGGCCCGTCGTCTCCAGGTTGATGAGCATGGGCACCGCGGGGTACTCCGCGGGGAAGTACACGTCCAGCACGAAGCAGCCGTTCGCGTACGGCGTGTCCGACGGCCCGGTTATCAGCACCTGCGTGTGCACGTGTTCATACAGGATGCAGGTTCCACTCAGAGGTTAAACTGGAGTATAGCTTGTCTAATTTATAATGACGCGCGCTACTACCGCATTTACAACCCGGCCACAACTTCGCGCGCCCGGCGGCAGCGGCGAGCGTTTTATCAGTTCATTGCGTGTGCCGCCAGATAATCAGCGTCTCCGCCGCGCAATGAACGGAGAAAACGCTCGCCACTGCTGTCGGTCGCACGACGTCGTGGCCGAGCCTTTACGCACAAGATTTTTCATGCGATTTGGCGATTTGCTTTGATTTGTTATATTGTGTCTTAGTAACGTGATTTTGCAGGTCGTAAGCCAGCCATCGTCTTAAAAACATTGGGACGCAGAAATATTTAAGGGGAGTCCTCGCTTAGACAGTAATTTAGTAAAGATTTTTTAAATTACAAAACTTAAGGTTAACTAACAATTTTTAAGATTTTTTGAAGATTTTTTAAAGTTAACTGTGGCATATTTGCGGACCAATGTATATAATTTAAGTTGTTCTATAAGTTAATTATTTATATTGTCTTTGTGTTGTTGTTGTTGTTCTTCGTATTGTACTTAAACCTGAGTTAGTAGTTAACACTGGTCCATGCACATCCGCGGAACGTTGTCAAACTAAAATATATAATATTACCCGTTCAAAAATAAGTAGATTTTTTTTTGGTATAGGGGGCAAACGAGCAAACGGATCGCCTGATGGTAAACGATTACCGTCGCCCACGGACACCTGCGACACCAGGAGAGTCACAAGTGAGTTGCCGGCCTTTTTAGGTAGGAGAACGCTCTTTTTTTGAAAGCTTGAAGGACATTTTGAATGTATGTAGTTATAAAGTTGCAACTTGTATTGTCGCTTACCTTCATGACGTCGAGCCGGTCGGTGTCAGTGCGCACGAACACGGACGACGAGTAGGACAGCGGCAGGCTGGTGGCGAGCGTCGCGGCCTCCTGGGCTAGCCGCTTCATGCGCGTCGGGTGCGCGCGCTCGCCCGCCGCCCGGACCGTGCCCTCGAAGTGGTACGGGACTGAGAAACGGAAACCGCTTTCCGCGCATTCCGTTATCATTTCGAAAGTTTCTGGAAACGCATAACAATTATGTTAAGGTGAATTGAGATGATCGTTAATTTTTAGCACTTACTTGGTCGACTATAGATCGGGGCCGACTATAGTGTGGTTTAGAGTGTTTTTCTCAAAAATATCCGTAAAAGTTGACATTATTCTTTATATATCAGTGCGTGAAGTGCATAGTTTATGGTCAGTAAAAAAATTAACCTTTTGACCGCCACGCATCGTTTTTGTTTGGAACAAAATTGATTCTTATGCGGATGCGGGTAGGTTTAATTTTGTATTACCGTACTGTCGTCTATAGCCGACGCTGGCGGCCAAAAGGTTAAAAAGTTAAAAACATTGCAGGCTCGATAAACTCGACAACAATGTCGCATACAAATTCCATTATAGGGATGTTGACACCACCAATCAACTGACGTTATTTTTATGAGCTGTCAAAACACAATCTCCCATAGAGTTTGAATGACAATAGCGACATATGACGTCATTGTTCGCATACTCAATCAACTAACTATTTATTTGTTTTAAAGCAACAAAAAATCTAATTTTGCATTTAATCGTAAATTATTCTGGCTTTCAGGGCTGAAATAAAGCGTTTTTTTACTTTTTTTTTTTTTTTTTTTTTTTTTTATGATATAGGGGGCAAACGAGCAGACGGATCGCCTGATGGTAAACGATTACCGTCGCCCATGGACACCTGCGACACCAAAAGAGTCACAAGTGCGTTGCCGGCCTTATACTGGATACTGGAGTCGTATCTTCAAATTCTTTTTTAATGGTGTCAACATCCCTATTGTCGAGTCTCAAACTTTTTAAAAAGTTAATACGGCCATGGTAATAAGTTGGCACTATTCGTATACAGCCAATTCAAATGACCGGTATCAGTTGTTTTGTTGGAACTCCAGACTCTTTTTATTGTGCTTGTGGTGTTTTCGGTAGAAAAATACACCTGCAGTTTTTTTGAATGAAAAATAATTATAAATAATAATGTACTATTGTGTGTGCGTACTAACCGAACTGCATGGTCCGCATGAGGTCGATGTATCGCGCCTCCCGGGTGGCGGCGGCGGGCGCGCGCGCCGCGCTGCCCCCCGCGCCCTCCTCCTCGCCCTCGCCCGCCCACATCAGCGCCGACGTTGCCTGCGCACAACACACGCACAACCTTATACCATTGTTCAGGACGCATATTACCAGGGCCGCAGAATAAATAATAGTACTGACGTACAGGAGGATCACTCTCGAACAAAACTCTACTTTAGGTATAAAAATTTGCCTACTCATACGACCGTTAAATGCTTGCACGCAAAATAGAAACTTATCGTGTGATACGAGCGTTCATATTTCTTTGGGCACCGCTGACCCGAAACCAAGAGCACAGGGTTCCCACTCACCGATATTTAGGTAGGTATTTTTTTATTTATTTATTTATTTATTTTTGGAGAACCATCAACAGCTACAAATTACAGAGTATGTTAAACATGTAATAACATAGGAGCCAATTATAGGAAATCACAAATAGAACCAAAAAATATATCAATCAAGAAAGATAACAGTGTGTATTAATTCAGTAAACTACCTTTAAACGCAGCAGTATCTTTTATACGGATTATAAGATCGTTTAGAAGTCATTGTTTGTTGCAAAAATCACAGAAAAAAGATACTTAATTACGCGGGACGCGGCTAGCCGAAAGCCGAGCGACAACCTACTGCTGGTGAAGGGGGAAAGTACTTCAACGTTGTACTGTTTAACGGTTATTGTGTGATTCATCAACAAACATCTAAACATCCAAATATCCAAACATCTTCACAAACTTTCTCATTTATAATATTAGTAGGATAGGATTTGGAGCGAGTGAACTAAAACTACAAGTTCAATTTAATGAATTGATTAGTTTAAATCAAAATTGTACCTGAATATCTGCTATTAGCGCGGCGAGTCCCTCGTCTTCTTCCGAGAGCTCTGAATTACTTGATGTGCTAAATCTTTGGCTATACGTCATTTTACCAAATATGTTCTTTTTACTCATTCTGAAACAAAATATTTATTGATATAATTATAGTGTTAAAGAAATAATAATAACACGTCATCGCATAAATTACTATTAGGCATGAATAAATTTAAAACGTATAGTGACCAATACGCTGGATAACCAAAATTTTAACAGTATCAAAAAACATCCACCTGATTTAGGTTAAGTTAGTTATGTTATGAATTAAAGGACCATAAGTAGGCAGAAACAGGAGCTCCGCAAAGCGGAACTTCGTTGTCTGTAACTAGTGTTATTTTGGTATTGTCACATTATGGTTCGGGAGATACCTTGACGAAATTTAAATGGAGTCACTTTCATCGGCGATATAAATAGAATAGACCGATTAACACACTATGGACAGGTTGGGACCTAAGTAGCGACACTCTTCGACAGAAAGGAATATTTTCTTAGACACGTCGAAAGTCGTAAACGGCAGATTTTAGCTCCACCCTCCCTGAACTTTTTTTTTTTATATAAACCTTGTTCTGACAATTACGAACACAACAAAAAGAGAATTATCCAGTTTGGTGCAGTGATTCTAAAGTTTTGCGCTTAGCAACACATTTAACGATTATTTAAAAGCGAAAAAGTTTTTCGGGTAAGCCGGCGGGATTGGACGTGGTTCAATTGGTAGAACACCCAGGTTGGGGCGCATACCCGGGAGACGTGGGTTCGAATCCCGCCGGCGGACCCGAAAAACTTTTTCGCTTTTAAATAATCTTAGATTCGGTGAGCAGCCGTATTGCTAATAAAAATAAATAACATTTAACGATTTACAATATTTATTGATTTAGGTATTATAATATTTATTTTTATTTACATAAGATAAGATAAGATATTCTTTATTTGCAGAAAAAGGTGTCTTATTATTATGTTAGATATATTGTTCCATCTTTTTCGCTGCATTCATACAGCATGCAAATATAAAAATTAGGTACCTACAAACATGTTTCATGCAATATTTTTATCTAAGTATAAATATGTAAATAAATAAAAATAAAATAAATAAATAAATATAACGGGACAATTCACACCAATTGACCTAGTCCCAAAGTAAGCTAAGCATAGCTTGTGTTATGGGTACTAGGCAACGGATAAACATACTTATATAGATAGATATATACTTAAATACATATTAAACACCCAAGACCCGAGAACAAACATTCGTATTTTTGATACAAATATCTGCCCCGACACGGGAATCGAACCCGGGACCTCAAGCTTAGTAGTCAGGTTCTCTAACCACTAGGCCATCTGGTCGTCTAAATGTCAAAAATATGTCAAAATTATTATTCTTGGTTTCATTAATAATTCATTACATTATTCATTAAATTACATTATCCAGTGTACATTATTGTTATTATTATCATTATCAAATATATGGTAATAATTATTATTAATAGATGGGTGAATCAACTTTTTAGTGCGACCCCTTGCTATGATTACATAAATTTTGTCTCTTGGACACCTAAGCATTTTTCTATGACACAGTATAAAGTGCCACTTGGACAACCGAGGACAGAGTAAACAACTCAAATAAAAAAAAACCGGCCAAGAGCGTGTCGGACACGCCCAAGGTAGGGTTCCGTAGCCATTACGAAAAAATCAAGTAATATTTTTCTAAGGATTTCGTATGTGTACGGAATCATCCAAGTTTAAGTATGTTTTATACCTTAGGCTACTATTTACTCTTAAACTACAAATAATTTCCAAGTAATATTAGCCGCTATAATTTTCCTAGTACATTTGATATATTTACTACCCTTCTGAATTTTTTCAAATTTTTCCACCCAACAGTTTAGATTTTAGAGGGGGGGGGGGACGGCCGATTTTAATGAAAATTTTCACTTTAAGGTTGAATATTTCGCAAACAGATCACTGAATATAAAAATCATGTTAGCAACCCCACAATGATTTTAAAAGACCTATCCAACGATACCCCACACTATAGGGTTAGCAGAGAAAAAAAAATCACCCCCACTTTACGCCTATGGGAGGTAGCCTAAAAAAATTTTTTTTTACTTTTTTTTATTCAATCACTTTGTCGGCGTGACTGATATATATATTGATGCCAAATTACAGCTTTCTAGTACTAACAGTCTCTGAGCTTAGCCGCGGACAGACAGACAGACAGACAGACAGACGGACAGACATGGCGAAACTATAAGGGTTCCTAGTTGACTACGGAACCCTAAAAAGTTAATTCACCCAGATAACACCTACGTGTGTGCTAGCTCATACCTAAGTTTAGTGGCGTAACTGTTGGTGGTCCGCGACATGAGGGCCAGGAGGCGTGGCAGCGGCCGCAGCGAGGGCGCGAGCCGGCGCGCGCGCAGCGAGTGCATTGCGCGCGCGCACCGCAGCACGCACACGTACAGGGGGATGTGGCGGGACATGTCCAACACTACAGATAAAAACGATTGGTAAAAAATACGGGCTTTTTGGCGAAATTAACTATGAGCCATGATACATGCTGCAGATGATGATGTGACGGACAAACATCGTGAGGAAACTTCCACACACTTGCAAAAAAATCCAATGGTGTGTGTGAAGTTCGCAATCCACACTGGACCCGCGTGGGAACCCAATAACTCTCATTGTATGTGTAGGACGTCGACACGTACGTAGGCACGCCTTTTAGTGAACCGTATATAATGCTAGGATGATGATGGATGATGACAAGCTTTTTTGCTAACTGTACATTGTCATTCTATCCACATATCCAGACCTTAAAGGTCAATGTGATCTTTAGATGAGGGCGAAGAGCGGCTTACAAAATTTAAAGACAACTTACTTACATACGAACATTGCAATTTACATATAAGCTTATGCAGTCCCCATCATAAACATCGGGACTGACTAGGTGCTCAAACATGTCTGAACACGACTGAATAGCCACTCAAGTATGTACGTGTTCAGATATTTTTGACAACCTACACAGAACATGGGCATGTCAAGTGAGCAGCCGTATTAGATGCATGATAAAAACACGTTAAAATAATCCAACTAACCAGAGTCATTCCTAAGGTAAGAGCATATGGCAGGAACTAGAGAACTGTTGGCGATGAGGTCGATGAATTCCGCGGGCAGATCCTGCGTCTCGCTCTCGCTGCGCTCGCTCTCGCTCACGAAGTCGACCTCCGCCGAACTCTCCTCGGGCGGCCATTTCTCGCCGGGATTCATATACGATGCTAATACCTGCGAATAGTGTATCACGTTAGAATTTTTCATGACGGTCTGGCAAAAAGCAAGTTTGTCAAGCGCAGCAGGCCATTTAGATAGTGCGAGACTAAGAACACCGTAACTGTTGGGGGTGAAATGTTCTCGAGGGGCGACAACGAACCGGAAGACTCCGCCGCCTCCCGCTAGAAGAACCGACGAGGGTCCAAGGGGGAGCCGTTTGTTCAATTGTCATTCAAAAAGCCGTAATACTTTAGAAGTTCGACTTATGGCCTCTCAAGCAGAGGAGCGTGTGTTCAAACCCGGGCTCGCACTCGAATTCATGTGCGAAATAACATTTGAAAAACAAGAAATTTACAGTGAAGGACTACATCGTAAAGAAATCATGACAACTGCAAATGGTGTGTGAAATTTTGAAATCGACACTGATAACTACAGCCCAAGTCTTCTCAATCTGAGAGGTTTGGCCCAGCAGTGGGATATATATAGGCCGGATGAGGAACGTCTTCCGGCTGATAATGATGCCCCCAGGTTCAGAAGCACTGATCTATCTGCCAAACGGTTTAGCTCGTTGAAATGGTAGTGGGCAGGCCATATAGCACGCAGAACAGAGGGCCGTTGGGGCCGTAAAGTTCTCGAATGGAGACCATGGACTGGCAAGCGCAGCGTGGGACGTCCACCAACGAGATGGATGGATGATCTGGTAAAAGATGCAGGTTCACGGTGGATACAAGCCGCTTCCAATCGTTATGGACAGCCACGACTTACCGCGTCTGTTAGCAGCGGTGAGCGTTTTCTCCGTTCACTGCGTGGCCGAGACACTCGCTGCACAGTGATTATCTGGTGGCACACGCAATGAACCGATAAAACGCTCGCCGCTGCCGCCAGTCGCGGGACGTCATGGCCGGTCTGTATTGTACCTATGTCCCGCAGTGGACGTCCTACGGCTGAAATGATGATGGTAATGTGGGGCACTGACCTGGAGCAGCACGGTGACGTGTTCCTCCTCAGTTTTCTGGCGCACGAGCGCCTGCTCCACGTTCCAGGACTGCTGGGTGGAGCCGGTGCCGAAGCCGGTGCCCTTGGCCCAGTACAGCTGGCTCTTCTCGTCGCCCTTGCCGAGCGACGAGCCGTTCGACGTCTGGCTGTTCTGCAATGGAATACAAAGCAATCAGTTAAAGCAAACGGATCTGGATACAGTTTGGTATGAAGATATCTGAAGATAACACATAAGTTACATTTTCCAGATATTCGCGCGGGATCCGATATGTGTATAAAAAGTTCCGAAATCCCAATGGCTAAGCCTAGAGACCACGAGTAAAGCGGGTTAACATTGAATACAAATGTAAGGAACTGTCATTTCCACTATATTCACATTCTCAGCGTGATCCCCCCTCGCGCGTCATCTAGTGTTTCGCATAGCACTCAATGAAAATGAGTTTGCGTTTACACAGTGGTGAGGTCGCGTTCGTCATGGAGTCCTTTGACTCGTGCCCAAAAAAGGGTTACCGGAGCGAGAGGCGAGTAGCAAATGGTAGTTCACATCATGGTAGGGGAGCCCAAGAGGGGATTTGGGGAGTCACTCGAGCGCGGCAGATTAATATACGGGGCGATACCTTATATCCTCTAGAGTACCCCCATTGAATATTAGCACTTCATGTGGGGAGGTTTGCCTGGGCCACCCCGTCGAAATACTTAGTAAAAAAATAGATTCCTTGAAATACTCGAGCGCGTCAGATTTTGATCATTTTGATACACCAGCGTGACACTGATTATAAATGTATGATAATCTGCCACTTTGAATAGTGGGGGTGGCCATACGGAAGGGCGCGCGTCAGATTTTCATTGGGGATGTTATTTCCAAAGACTGACGATTTGGAAGTGAAATGTTCATTATTCTGCTAATAATTAACCCACCTTATCTTAATCTGACGCGCTCGAGTATTTTAAATAATCAATTTTTTTACTAAGCATTCTGACGGGTTGCCCCAGGCAAACCGCCCCACATGAAGTGCTCATATTCGCTGGAGGTGCTCTAGAGGGTATAAGGTATCCCCCATATACACCGAGAAATTTTAGTGGTTGTTTTCCCGAAACGAGGTGATTTAGTTTCGATTGTACAATCGATTTATAATTACTATTTTGACTAGAGTCAAAAATCCAATTGTGAAAAACGAAAGTCGAAAATGACCGCGAACCAATAGTAACGCTTCGTTGGTACAAGTAGCGTACGATCGTACGATAGGTTAGGTACCAACGAAGCGTTACTATTGGTTTGCGGTCATTTTCGACATTCGTTTTTTACAATTGGATTTTTGACTCTAGTCAAAATAGTAATTATAAATCGATTGTACAATCGATACTAAATCACCTCGTTTCTGGAAAACAACCACTAAAATTTCACGGTGTATTAATCTGCTGCGCTCGAGTGACTCCCCAAATAAAATAAATAAATAAATATTACGGGACAATTCACACCAATTGACCTAGTCCCAAAGTAAGCTAAGCAAAGCTTGTGTTATGGGTATTAGGCAACGGATAAACATACTTATATAGATAGATATATACTTAAATAAATATTAAACACCCAAGACCCGACAACAAACATTCGTATTTTTGATACAAATATCTGCCCCGACACGGCCATCTGGTCATCCAAATCCCGTCGGGCTCCCCTAGTAGCCTAGTATAACACCAGCGGCAGTACTCACGTCGGTGGAGGCGGGGCGGTGGTGCGTGAACACGGAGAGGCAGGCCAGCACGAGCCGCACGGCGCCCAGCGCCAGCAGCGCGCGGCGCAGCGCGCGGCCGTCGTCGGTGCCGCGCGGCGCCGCCTCCAGCAGCCGCGACACCACGCGGAACGGCAGCGTGCCCAGCGAGTAGCCCGCCGCGCCGCCGCCGCCCACCACTATGCTGCCTGAACACACAAACAATACAACGTTAATACATTTGCTGCATCAGATCAATGCGTACAGTACAACGATGATATAGACTGGATTATCAATCGCCATAGTACAGATCGGCAGCGGAAAATAGTTCGATTATTAAATTGAGATGGCGCTGACATATTAGCCCGAGGCTTTGAAAGCAAAACAATAAGACTACAGATATTTCATATTACTGCAAATGTATTATTATGCAAAATTAGCGACGATGTTTTTCCCGCCACGTTGATGCCACGTTCCCCGTCCCGTCCGTGATCCGGTTGCGTATGTATGTACGTTCAGATACATTTTCTGTGAAACGATATTTGTAAAATTCCCCGTCCCGTTACCGTCTCATAACAAGTGGTGGTGCGCGTGGTGCGCGTGGTGCGCGTACTGTACTCACGGCCGTCCTCGTCGTGCGTGACGCCCAGCAGCAGCCGCAGCAGCTGCACGGCGCGCGCGCCCTCGTCCAGCAGCGCGGCCGCGTACCCGCCCAGCTTCAGCAGCAGCCCCAGCGCGACCAGCGCGTGCGCCGGCACCCCCGCGCACCCGCTCTCCTCCAGGCTGTTGTTCACAGAGCTCACGCCCAGCTCTACCACCTCCTGCAATAACGTTCCGCTAACGTTACGGGCAAGGCGGTGCACTAGAGCTCCAAACGCACAGACAGCGGAGGCGTGGCGGTGCTGTGGCGGTGACGGTTGTAATATTCTAACTTTTATGAACGAGTTCGCGGTACGGTACCGCACAACCGTTCATACAAATTAAAAAATCCTCCTGAGGCCCACGAAAATATTGTTTCAATGAACTTTAAACTTTATGTCACTTTTGAGCGAGTTCGGTATCACATTAGAAGTAAGTCCTATATAAAATTCTAATGTGACATCGAACTCACTCACAAGTGACATAAAGTTTAAAGTTCATTGAAACAATATTTTCGTGGGCCTCAGGAGGATATTACATCCGTCACCGTCACCGCCACCGCACCGCCACGCCTCCGCTGTCTGTGCGTTTGGAGTTTAAGAACCGTATCACACTGGCGATATATGAACGTATTAGAATCGGAGCGAGACAATTTTTCTGTCATTTACAAATAGCAATTATGTGGATAATGTTGTTGACTGTATTTGGTGCTAGATCACTAAAATAAAGAAAATAAAACGTCCACCTTTCAAGAGAACGTCACAATAACGAGAACTTGTCACATGAAACCCCCGGGTGCCTGCGACTTTTGCGATATCGGGTTCGTGGTTTTCTCCTCATAAATTAGTAGTATTTTTAGTAGTGGTAGAGTCATGTTGTAGCTAACCGCTGCATCACGAATGGGCCGGCTCGTCCGGGGCAATACCACCCTCTCACAGAACACCGGCGTGAAGCAGCAGTAATTCTGCTGCGTTTCGTACGGTCAGTGAGAGCGCCGGGGGCCCAATACCTCTCCCCTGTCCCCCTTTCCTATTCCCTCTCCTTTAGGGCCGACAACTCACTGGCATCGCATAAAGCGCTGCGGGTGTCTATGGACAGTGGTGATCATTTAACATCAGGTGACCTACTAGCTCGTTTGTCTGGCATCTCTAACATTAAAAAAAATTATGCCTTTTGGGTCGACGGCATTCAAAAGTATTAAGCTAAATCTACGTGTATGGCGGCTCCACTCACGACTTGTTGTTATTGTTTACCTCGTAAGGGTCGTCGACCTTGACCCAGTCGAGGTCGTGGTGGTGCTTGGGCGCGGGCGGCGGCGGCGGCGCGGCGTGCGGGCGCGGCAGCCGCGCGGCCACCAGCGCGAGGCCGCCGCACGCGCCGAACTCGCGCAGCACCGCGCCGAAACCGCCCTCCGCCCGCGTTAGCGCCTCCCACGTGCCGCCAGAGGTGCTTTCTGTAACAACATACGTATACAGTTACCTGACACTGACTTCCTGAGGGAGACATCTATCCAGAAGGAATTGGCTTAAGCCGATCAAGAATATTAAAAGTTACTGTACGGGATACGTACAACAGCACTGATATGATGAATGATGCTTGATAGAAACACTGTGTATGATTTTATTGATAACCAAGGTGCAAAAAGGAACTAGCTAGGAGCACGTAAAAACGTAAACGTAGACTGACTGATATTACAATTAATACAAATACTGCAATAAAGAAATGAATGGATTATGAATAGTGCTGGCGTGTAGAATGTGCGATGCTTGTATCGTACAGTTACCCTCTCAACCAAATGTTTGCTGTACCCAAATATTATGATGATCATATTTTTGTTCATAGTTGTGTCTCTCGTTTTTGGTAATAAAGCATTTTTCACTTTTTTTATATCCTTACCAGCTGCGCCCGCGACTCCGTCTGCGAAGAATAGGTATCAAAAATAGCCTACGGCTTATTCGCAAACCTCCCAAATATGGACAAATCGGTCGGTATATCCACGCAACAAGAGCTAAAAAATTCCTCAATCGACTCGGCTCTATCGGCCGAGCGATAGAATATTCATAAAAAACTTACAGAAGTACTACACTCTACTGCTGGACATTGATAGGCGAATTTTGTGCTGGCGCACACATTGCAAAACTTCGTTAGGGTACCTATTTCCCTTTCCACGCCACTGCTCGGATATGTGGCGAAAGATGGTCTGCTCTTGGGCCCCAAAACAATCAATAGTTGTACATTGAATGAGCAGGCCTTCTATGAATTTAAACTAGACAACAATGTTAACATGTCACTGTACTAACTCGTCCATCTATTGCTTACTTTCTAGCCTCTACCTACAACAATGTACTATTGGAGTACGATACCCTGTAAAGTGTATGCGTGTTAGCTTGGCACTGACCGGACTGCTCACCGCTGGTGTTGAGGTGCAGCGTGAGATGCAGGTGCGGGCCGAACACGTGCGGCGCGGCCGCCGACAGCTGCGCCAGCGTGGCGTGCGGCGGCACCCAGCCCTCCACGCCCGCCACTTGCACGCGGACCGTCGTCTCGATCAGGTCTGGAACGAGTGCAAACGTCGACAACCAGTCGGAGAACGCCGGGACGGACCTTGATAGGTCAAAGGTCTACCACTGTATCTGTGGCTGTTGGTTCTCCGAAAATAAATAAATAAAAAAATAATAATCAGGTATATTTCTAGCTAGGTAGTAACTGAACACCTTAGTAAATGTTTTTCAGATTTTTTTTGATTTTCGTTGACAAATCTTTTCATACATTAGCCCGAATTCAAAGTGTACGCGGGCAAAGGAGTTACAATTGTTTTTTAATAAAAACTCTTTATTTTCAGTGGCTTTCCCAAGGTCTAGGTACTTAACCTTTTGAACGTCAGTGTCGGCTATAGACGACAATACGATAATACAAAAATTAATCTATCCGCATCCGCATAAGAATCAATTTTGTTCGTAACAAAAACGATATGTGGCATTCAAAAGGTTGATCTGGCGTTGATATAGAGACGTCCATTTCCTCTCAATTCTATATGTCATCGCTATATTTATATATATTATTACGCACTTAGCACACACGCATGCATCAACTGAATCATGACCCACTCTAGATCCCTTTCACGGCAAAAATGTCATTGCAGAGCCAGACACTTGCTGCAAGCATGTTCTATTTCTATAGTGGGTCAGAAATCAAATGGCTGTACTGCACACCAATAATTAGGATTAAAAAATTATTTAAGGTTCTCACCATCTGTAACCGACACCATGGTGGCATCGACAGTTTTGCTGGTCTGCCTCTTCTTGCTGTTCTGCTGCTTGAGCGACGTATTCTTCACGTCCTTGACGCGTTTGTCCTTGGAGGCGCTGGCGGCGGCCAGACTGAGCTCCCAGGCGTCCGCCACCGTCATGATGGCCGTGTCGGACGCGCTACGAAGGACCGCGTTGGAGCCGGAGGAGAAAGCGTTGCTGACGCACACTTTCGCCGCATCGTCTATTAGAGGCACTGCGGAATGATGAAATAGAGTTAGATTTTTGATGGCCGGACAACCCAATGGTTAGAGAACCTGAGAAGCTTGAAGTCCCGGGTAGATTCCCGGTCGGGCCAGATATTTATGTGAGTGATGACAAATGCTCGTGCTCGAGTCTTGGATGTTTAACATGAGCGTTCAATTGACTGCCAGCCATGACAGCGGCACTAGAAGAAAGACACGAAAACGCATATATGCGTTCCCGGCAGGGCAGTGAATACGTTAAGGCCTTCTAGGAAATCTCGACCTTTTTGCTAACGCTTTGCAACTAGTATTAACGCTTTATAGTCTCAAGTTACAGGACTAAAACTAACGACTAATTAAAGTCGAAGTAGTTTAATCAAAAACCTAAAAGCTAAGTCCTTAGTTAACTACCCTTTAACCCTTTAGGGTTTAAAAGACTTAGGGGTTGTTTCACCACCCATTGATTAATTTTAACTGACAAATAAATGTGATGCCATCTCCGTCTATTCGAATAAAACAAACAGAGACGGCATCACATTTAACCGTCAAATAAATTTGATCAATGCATGGTGAAACGGGGTTAACGAACTAAATTATTCGGTTTCGGAGACGGGGGTGTGACATCTATTTAAAGAACTGTGTTAATAAAAAACAAAAGGTTAACCTTATCCATTGAATTTTAGACTAAGAGCTTGAGCTTTGGCGTTACTTTGCGGAGGTCCATATTAATGAACTAAAACAATTACTTTGTTCACCCGCGACCTTACGTTAGTTACGTTTATGTAAGAAACGCGTGTTTAACATTTGGTAGCATAGCATACGGTTGTGGTGCTAACTCTGAGGATGAGCTCTGGTTGAGTTCGAAACGCGTCAGTGTAGTTTGGTGTTGGTGATGGTTGGGTTTGTGTGATTTGTGTGTGTTCATACAGTGTGGAGGTGGAGGAACTGCATGAACACGCATTTCTTACATAAACGTAACTATCGTAAGGTCGCGGGTGAGCAATTGTTTCAGTTCATTATCATACATGACTCAGGTGCTCCGTTAGCCAGCTAGACAGCCCCATTTATTTAAAATAAACAAAATATATACGCATTTTTGCTGCAATTTTGGCTTTGCTCTTAAATTTCTTCAATTTTGCGCGCGCGCAGTGAGCCCTGGTGCCGCTGGCATCCCAGCGCGGCGCCACCGTCGCTGATGCCTTACACTACGTTCCAGTCTAGGGTATACCGTATAGTACGGGGCACTCACTCGGCGGGCGGTGGTCGACGAGCAGCGACCGCACGGTGGTGTGCAGCGGCAGCGTGAGCAGCGCGTGGCAGTGCGCGGCGGGGTGGCGCGGCGCGGGGGGCGCGCAGTGCGCCGCGGCGCCGTTGCCGGCCCAGCGCAGCGCCACCGTCGCGCGCTCCGACGATAGCAGCAGCCGCAGGATCAGCGCGCGCGTGAAGCCGCTGATGCCTTCCGGACCTGACGATAGTAAATGTCACATCACGCAATGGAAACTTCGAGAAACACTGAACCAAATTCATGGGCACTGTTAACGCCTTGTGAGGCTTATAAGCAGCCGCGGGCGGGTGTGAGGGGCGCGGGCGGCGCGCCGGTCCCGGGCGCTGGCCATTCATTGCCTTCAATGCAGAGCTGCGAGTCGCGCGCATCTTTATTACCTGTATTAACCACGTTAATCAAATCCAAAAACCTAATTGTAGTACATACAGTAAAGTCTTAAAATTCATATACCTAGTTTTGTTTCTTGTAGTCATAATCCCCTACAGGCACTCTAGGCAGCCCGGAATTCTAGTAGTTTTACTATACTAATGGCCATAATTCGAGAGACAACTTTGACAATTCATTCTGCTCAAATGTTGCCACAGACAGGGTAGTGCTGTTCGTGTCGATATTAAAAAAAAAATACGGCTTTGGCTACCTGTGGTATTTCGTCATTACTTACGGTGATATGAAACAATTTGCTTTTCAATGTAAGATATCATTAAAGGAAGTAAAAAAAGTCGACACTAATTATCGATATCGGCCACATCGCTATTTAATTTCATCTAATCCTGGTAACCCTTTAATTGTCAAGTTTTTCTCTCGAATTATGGCCACTAGTATAGTAGTCACATCACGCAATGGAAACTTCAAGAAGCAACTGCTAAATTAATAATAAACTCTATCTTTTAACGCACCTGTACAGTGCAATGCCTCCAAGATGGAATGCAACGTGGCAGCGAACAGCTTCTGATTAGCGGCGTGACAGACCGTCAGTTCCGCAAACAACCGGATCGTGTTCTCCTCTAACGCCGCGTACTCGGCGCCCTCCTGCCACGTCCTAGAAAAACAAGAGTCACGTTGAACATCACTAACGAACTTCTTGGGCCACCATAGAACCAAAGTAACAAGGTTATGACTTATGACAATTTTTTTTTTTCTATCTTTCTTGGTCAACAAAGAAAGCTCTAAACGCCTAATGTTAGACTTTTTCAAGGAAATCGTTTTGACAACAATTAGAGTTCAGGCTAGTGATATATGCATAGGCAAGACAACCTCAGACGCCTCCTAAGATCTTTCTAGCAACCTCCTGAGCTACGGCACTATATTTAAATTTAACGGAAGTGGTTGGAACTGGCCATACATTGTCAGGCGGCAGCGTATGTCTATTAGCCAGAAGCATCTGCGGCTGTCATGTCGATATAGGTTTAACCTTTTCATCGCTAAGCCTAGCCAAACGTAATGTTACTATAAACCATGCAATATATGCATATATTCATATATTCATATATGCATATATTCGTCGCAGGCGTTGTAAAGCTTGAAACCATGCAAAGAATAATTTTTAAGTTCTGAGCACATACGTTTCCTGGGGCCTAGGGTAACAGAGCAGCATGAGCAGAGGCCTCCAGAAGACAGAGCCAGGGCCTCCCAACCAGTCCTTTAACCTCCTCTCGGCGCATAGCAGCCGCGTCCATTCCACCAGCTGGCAGATACTCTTCATCGATGGTAACTCTGTAACATGACATGTTCATTTTAAGCGATCACCAACAACAAGACACCATTATATTAGATAGAAGACGTTTACTCGAATCGATAAGTCTTCTTAAAACCTCTCAAGATGATCGGTTTAGTACTGGCCACAGCAAATCACTTCCCGAAATCTTCACCAGATCGTCCCGACTACCTAGCGAGAGTAATATTATCACTTCACCTTTCGGTTCACGGTCGTCACTCCAACGAGCAATTTCTGAGCTATGTCGGTAATTTTCGATGTTTTGCGGATCACCCCAATCCTGATTCGATCTCCCAGAAATACTCCAACCAGTATTTGAAGTTAATTATGGAATTTGTTTGATGATCCAGCCGCGACTATCCACGACAAGCGTCTAGGCGAGCTATTTCCTAATACATTGCGTATGTTACTAACTAACCGCTGTGCGGGGAGCGTCTCGACCGTGCCATGAATGGAGGAAACGCTCTCCGCACTACCGATAGCGCATAGCTTTGGTCTATGTTATAAGACTGACCTTCTTTTGGTTGACTAGTGGATTCCTTGTCCGAATCGGACATGTGCACGTCCTCTTGCGAGCCCGTCTGCTCCTTGATTTGTTGGAGCTTCGCTTCGCTGAACTCTGAAATAATAGATTCGCTTTCAATATTTTTATATGACAACAAAAGACAACAGCTAAGTAATGTAAGCGTACCAATGCTCGACACCTCTACGCCCAGTAGATGACACAAACTGTCACCTCTCTTTCTATGACATAAGATTGAAGGTGCCATTGTATTGGGTTAGTGTCGAGCACATGAACGTTCACCTTACGTCGGTGAACAGTTACAATAGAAGACAATTGAACTGAACAGTTGTATTACCAGAATTGCCTCGTTTTGATGGCTCCATTTTTCGAGCGGCGATCATGCATCTACGTAAGATTGCAAGTTAATAAAAGGCTTGTAAAATAGGTGATTGACCTGCGAGTGCACGAACGGCGCGCGGCGGCAACCGCGAGTGCAGCAACTGCAGCGTGGCAGCGGGCGACATCGCGGCGGCGGCGGCCGTGCGGAGTTGCGCGCCAAGCGGACGCCAAGCGCGCGGCGCGCGCGGCGCCGACATCGCGCCGTGGACTTTCGTGTCGTCTGTCAGGCACTCCATGCTGCGCAATACAGAGTAAAGTTCTTATCTGAATCAGATAGATTCGCCGACAGAAAAGAGAAAGGTATAGTTATATGTTTTATGTCACTCGTGACCACGGCTGCTGCAATGTGGTCGATACGTCGAGGTAAATATTAATTGCGTGATAAGTCTCGTTTAGTATTAACCCGTGGAACGGTCCCGCGCGCCGCACTGGCGCGTAACTTTTTCGGGCCGGTAGCGTCCCGCGCGCCGCAGTGGCGCATAACGAATTGTTCGTGATTGGCCAATTTATTTTATTAGTTTCGTTTAACTTTCAGGCTATTGACTATATTTTTCCAAGTCTGTTGTCATTTTTGCCTCAAACTAATTTTTATTGGTCAAAATTCAAGCATCCGTTAATTTTTGGTGAATTAATAAAAATGTAACGGCAAACAAATTTTGCACCAGTCCGATACAATCTGTTACGGGTGCGAGAAGTGCGGGTTTGTTTTTGTGGAGTGAAAAGTATTAATATGGTAAACTAATGTGTGTAATCGATTCTTAAACTAACTATGTTCAAAATAGTGTAGTGGCAATAGTGGAAATGTGGAATGTGTCAGTAAATTTGGCTATGTGGTAAAATGTTTTGAGGTTAGAGTGAAAATAATTGAAACGAAACAATAATACATTATTTTCGTTACTATCAGGTGAGTTAGAAATAGCAATGATATTTTAGAAACCTAGTGTGTAATCTCAGCTTTCTAACGATATATAACATTCAGTATATAATTATCGTATAAAAGCACAATTTCGTTTATCTAGCATGTAGTACGTAAACAGATTTGAACCAAAAACCGTTGGTCGCGTAGGGCATTTTGCGTGAACGGTGGCCGATCGCGCGACGGGTTAAGGAATAAATAGTTAATCACGTCAGTGCTCTGCCATTTTTTATGTCAGTTCCTACATCAGAATAAAAACAAGGCTAATTTTTCACACTGACTTGTAAGTCTTAACTGAAAATAGCCTTTCATCAAGATGTTTTAAGTCATACATTTGACATTAAACCTTAGGTAGGTAAGGGAATTTCCTTGTCGATTATACTTCACAGGCAACTTGCGAAGCTGGCACTTAGCTATCTCAAAGATTACGACTTCAGAATGGTAATGCGGCCACTTTTCAAACAATTTATCCCTATTAATTCTACATGTCTATAAGCGTTTCGTCATATACAAGCCAAGCTATTTTTGGACAAAACGAAGGTCACAGTTGAATTTTGTGCCGAAGCGTGAACCTACTTTACATCGTTCATTGCCCGGTCAAGACATCGCGCGCACGGCAGCGGCGAGCGTTATTTCCGTTCATTGCGCGGCCGAGTCGCTCGCCGCACAGTGATTATCTGGCGGCACACGCAATGAACTGATAAAACGCTCGCCACTGCCGCCGGTCGCGCGAAGTCGTGGCCGGACTGTCATTGGCGTCGAAACAGCTAAAAACACTCACCTCTCATCGTTGTCAACTGGTATATCCATCTGTTCTAATAACATCCGAAACAGTTCCGGCCTGATGTAGCACATCGAACATAACACTGAAACAATAAATAAAAGAATATACACAAAATTATAAACATAACACTTGTACAATCTAGTTCAAGAAAAAAAAAGGCTTTTGTAAATTTTTAAACTAGCTCTCATGCTTATGCTTTTGAAGCAGTTGGACAAAAATAGTAGATTTCTGTTAAATATCAGAAGAACAGTAGATGTCTGCCAAAAAGAGTAGATCTCCTGTGAAAACGGGTGGCCTAACAACACCGTATTATTGCTATTTAACTATTAGCGGCGGGTGGCGGGTCAGAAAAACCTGGGGTTTAGGGGGTGTTTCACCACCTTATTGTCAAACTACTGGTTACGTAACCAATGAATAAACTAAGTACTGGACAAATCTGTCAGCTAGTGTTTTTTCAGTTTCACCACTCCGGTCCTGTGCAAACTAAGTACCACTTAACTAATCGTGGGTTTAACAAAAAGTCGGAATGGCAACGTCGCATTTCACGACCACGCGTTCCTGTTCGCACACTTTCGTTCAAAGAGTCACTCATTATTAAATCAAAAGAAATGGTTAACTATATAATTTTTGAATACATCTATTTTTTTTGCATAAACAAATATGTAACATTATAATTGATCCAAAAACGGTATTTATTTACGATACTTTGTTAACAATAACAAAGAAAAATAAAATCACGTAAAACGAATCGAAAAGTGGCGCCAAACCATTTGACAGATAAACTTTTTTTTAATGGCGACATACAAGTTAGGTAGAACAAACGATTGAGCCACTGAAAAAGAGTTTGTTATTAAAAAATATTACGAAATTTTGGATTTATTTTTACATACTAAAAGTGTAACTACATTTTTTATTCAAATCTTGATATTTAAATTATTTTATGCAATTTAGCATGACCTCTTTCTTTAAAAAATAAAAAATACTTTGATTTATTTTTCTGAAACCGGCTGAAGGGCTCTCCAACCATGGCCACAAAAAAATAAACTAACTTTATGTGACGGATAAAAATGCTAAATGCCTCCTGATCTGATGGTCAAATTAAGAAACAGTTTGTCCGTCACTTAGCGCTAATCGAGACTGGTGAAACAGAAATTTTAATTCCATCTGTCAAATAAGGTTATGATTAAGCTAATCCGAACTTTAAGAAAAGTGGTGAAACAGCCCCTTAATGGCTGAAATTTCTTACCGGCATCAAGTGATTTCTTGAGCAAACTGTTCTCTGGCACATCTTTGACCCACGTGTACACGAGCTCGAATAGGTCGTCCGTGATCAGCTCTTCCAAATCGTCCATTAACCTTTCTTCTTTCAATGTCCATAACACCTGCAATTAAATGATTTGGTTAAAGACTTCAGCAACACTGGACGCTGTAGCAAACCAAACGAATCTTCCACTGATCCACTTTGTCTAAATTGTAACCAATAACAGTTTACTTTAAACATGAAACTATACCGTGAGACTCACACATAGTGAAAATAAACGGATCACTCACGTCTTAAAACGAATTTAACTCGACATGTTTCGGGCTAATCCGTAGCCCTTCCTCTCGGAGTCACACGTCACGGCGGCTGCCAAACGTGCACATGCTTGCGTGCGTGTTTGGCAGCCGCCGTGACGTGCGACTCCGAGAGGAAGGGCTACGGCTACGGACACACTAGTAAACCTAGCTTAAAGGCGCACGAAAGAACAGCAGTCCACGAATCGTGCATCGTGAATGTTGGATCCTAATAAACTAGTAGTAGAATAGATAGAATAGAAAATCACCCACAAGAAGAAATACTACGAAATACAAAGTTATTTTGTTGCTCGTTTTAAATTAAGTACCGGGCCCACCTAGACTAGCTCGGGCTAAAACTCAAAACACACGTTTTCTCAAAATATAAGACCAAGTTAGAGCTGTTTCAGAGATCCCCGAAATAAAAACACAAGAATTGCTTGTTTAAACACTTAAGACACGGAACCGTCAGTGTACAAGTCATACTAGTAGGACATGGCCGCTTTTTAAGTGGCATTTAGGCTGCGTTTCCACCAGAGATGTGCGAGGATGCGTTGCGAGGGATGTGTGTATCATGAACCAATAGAAACACTTCATTCACTTAGGAACTTTTAAATGAAGTTGTTCTATTGGTTCATGTCATGACACACACATCCCTCGCAACGCATCCTCGTACATCTCTGGTGGAAACGCAGCCTTAGACGATGCGCAAAATATCGTACGCCAGTGTTGCGTTTTTGGACGACGATTGTAGCGTATACTTTACTTACCTAAATATATTCCTAGACACAAGACAATTGCATGTATCATTATTAGTAACAGTTCTAATGCAACTGCTGATCGTGATCAGTAAATAAATCTTCAATTTTTTTGAATCAAGCTCCGCATTATCCCACTTGAGTCTGATAAATGATGGCCCATATAAATATCACTGCTGGGCACAGACCTCCCAAAACGAGGTTTCGAATTATAATTCCCACGTGGACACAAAAGTTCGATCATCGATGGCAATACACCGCAACGCGCATGATATATGCCCCATCTAAATAGCCTTTTAATTAATACGTACGCTGGCCAGTGTGTGTACGAGCGCGGCGGGCGGCGGGCGGCGCTCGCGCAGCCACAGCTCGGCGGCGGCGGCCAGCCAGCGCACGCAGGCCTGCACCGAGCCGTCCGCGCACCAGCGGCACAGCTGGCGCACCAGCGCGCACACTGCGTTCATGCTGCTGCTTGTACGCGCGCCCGCGCCCGCGACCGGCTGGAACGCTGGAATAAACACGCTGTATTCAAATCAATCCTGAACATCGCTGTGAATCTTGTTCAGGACTTTTTTTTTACACATTGATGGATACCGCATCAAAAATATAGTCATGCCTACACGTAGGGATTTACAGTCGAACTAAGCCAACCATCTGCTGCATATATTGACCGCACTAATTCACGGAAAAGCAAATCAAATTAATCCATTTTGTTTTCGACATGGAGTTTCGCAAGATAACGCTTGCATCTATTTATATTAACAAACAAGTATTGTGACTGACTGATAAATATCGTACAACCTAATTTGACAAGACCTCCTTGCTGTGGAGACCACGTCGTCGATCGCCAACCTGATGGACAGATATCATCAAATTTGTTACCAAAATCACTGTGGCAAAGTCCGCTCGCCAGGCAGCCAACAGAGACCGGTGGAGAAAGAACGCGAAGGCGGCGACCACTAAGGAGCGACCTCTCATGGCCGTCGATGAGGTGCGCTAAATCGATTTGTTGAAATAGGCGCGGGATTGGGAGCCAGCCTTGTATAGTAGTCCGCTACTAGGTTCGTCACTTTTCAACCTTAACTCGTTGACATTGAGTCGAAAAGTGAGGAATCTTCTCATTCGGCGGGTGTACCTTGCGCGTGCGCCTGCGCGTCCATGTCGAGCAGCGCGGCGAGCAGCGGCGGGCGCAGCGGCGGGCACGCCTTGCCGGCGGCCAGCAGCGCCTGGTGCGCGTGCGCGGCCGCCGCGCCGCCGCCCGCCAGCGCGCCCGTGAGCGCGGCCACGCAGCCCGCGCCCGTCACCGCCGCCCAGCGGCCCGCCTCCAGCGGCGCGCGGCAGCACCACGACACCACGCACGCCCAGTTGTTGCTGCAACAACAACAACATTACATTGAGGCAAAGAATCGTGGGTTCAAATCTGGAGTCAAAATAGTAATTTGTTGTAGAGGCTGGAAAGTAAGCAATAGATGGACGAGTTTGTTTGAAAGTACGAGTCCATCTATTGCACTTTTGGCCGAGACTAAACATTGTGCTTTTCACGACTAATGCGAGGAAATCATTATCATCATCATCATCATCATCATCATCATCATCATCATCATCATCATCATAATCATCCATCCATCCATCCCGTCCATCCATCCCGTCCATCCCGTCCATCCCGTCCAACCCGTCCATCCCGTCCATCCCGTCCATCCATCTCGTCCATCTGTCCGTCCATCCCGTCCAACCCGTCCATACCGTCCATCCCGTCCATCCAGTCCATCCCGTCCAACCCGTCCATCCCGTCCATCCCGTCTCTCCAGTCCGTCCGTCCGTTCATTAGTCCATCCGTCCATCCCGTCCATCCCGTCCATCCGTCCATCCGTCCACCCCGTCCATCCCGTCTATCTGTCCATCCGTCCATCCCGCCCATTCCGTCCATCCCGTCCATCCCGTCCATCCGTCCATCCGTCCCGTCCATCCCGTCCATCCGTCCATCCGTCCATCCAGTCCGTCCGTCCGTCCATCCATCCATCCATCCATCCATCACATGCAGCAGACGATTACTTTTGATTACTCCAATAATGTCGTTTCAGCACGCCAGGAATGAAATTCAGAAATTATCTTTCAAAAAGTCGTATCGTATAATGAAATACATATACTGATACGTCCTGTTTTCGATTAGTGTAACATTTTTGTCGTGTTTGCGCGCCATAAATGAGTCAGCTGTTAAATTTACATATATAGGCAGTTTTGAGTACTGGATTTAGGTTATTTTCGAGCAGTGTCGTGAAAACAGAATTTTTGGAATTTTAAAGCGCAACACACACACAGAAAGTGGGCGCGAAGCTGGTCGGGCCCGCGGCGGGTGTATTTACATGGCGGCGTATGGACTACATCACACAGACGGCGGCCGCAGAGCCCGCGCCCGCCGCCCGACGTCACAAAAAGCGCGCGGGCCAGTGCAGTGTTGTTTTTTACTGTTATCTAGCATATTTATTTTTATATTATTCTTGTTGGCAACACTGCACTGGCCCGCGCGCTTTTTGTGACGTCGGGCGGGCGGGCGCTCTCTGTGTATATCGCGCTTAAGTGATTGAAACTTGCAAAGAAAAATGGCACTAGTCCCGCGTACCTATGGCCCAAGCCTTCTCATACTGAGAAGCGCCCTATTCCCTGCAGTGGGTCGTATATTTATAGGCTAACGGCACTTTCACACGGGCAGGGTCGATTTCAGAGCGTTTTGACCGCCGCGTTTTTTTTCATTACCGTCGACGTAAATATTGCACAGGGAGATGATGGTCAGAGTTAACTTTTTATATAAATGTGTGGCGGTACCGAGGCTTAGTCTGATTTTATCCAAAGATGTCGAGATTTATCATTATTTTACAGCTATAATCGAGTGACACTAATGACATTTAAAAAAAGCTGACAAAACGCTCTGAAATCGACCCGGGCAACGTCCCGTTTTTTGCAAACCGAATGCTCGTGTGAATGTTACCACAGTAGCAGGTATGCTACTAAACGGGATCCTGCAAAAAAACCGAACCCGCAAAAAACGGGACGTTGCCCGTGTGAAAGTGCCGTAAGATGATGATGATGATGACTGGAAAACTCAGTGCAGGTAAGCCTCCAACAATGGAGCGACGACTTGGTTAAGGTTGCAGGAATACGTTAGATACAGATGGCACAGGACCGGTCTGTTTGGTGAACCTCGGTTGACCTATGTTCAGCAGTGGACGTCCTTCGGCTGAAATGATGATGATAATTAAAATATTGACTCACATGGCAACATGGTGCGACGGCCAGCCGGATGTACGTCTCGCCGGCCGTGCATTATGCTTTTACCAAAGAGTATTGTAATATTATATGAACAAGAGTGGCAACTCTATGGTCAAATATGCATGTATGGAAGGTGCTGCTGCCCTACGCCCTGGTGAAGAACTAATGTGACGTATCTATAGACGTATACCTATCTATATTTATATGTTGGTAGTGATGTACAGCTAAAATTACGCGTAATTTTAATTGATAGGCTAATTGCCACTATTCGTATTTTAGCCGTCTAATTCAAATCAGCATATACGAAGTATAAGCGGCTAAACCCGATTTGCACTATACGGCTAAAATACGAACATTGGCAAGTGGCCTATCAATTAAAGTCCTTGACCGTACAACTTGGTACGCCATGGCCATGGCCGATGAATGACAACTGACAAGTTTGACAAATCAACCAAGATGGCCGCTAATTTAGTTCTTTACCAAACAACCAGAGATCGCTGTAGTCGCATGAAAAGTGTGATATATGTAAGTGTGCCCCCCCTGGCTTCTACCACTACAGCGCAAGAGCAAGCTAGTGAACCTGTACTCACGTGGCAAGATGATGCGCGGGCGGCGCGAAGGCCGGCGCGGCGAGCAGCCGCAGCTGCAGCAGCCCCATGTTGGAGCTGTCCCTTGGCTTGTACAGCCGCACCTGCACCGTGGTGCACACCACCGGGCGCGACACCACCAGCCGGATGAACGTCATGCCGGCCGTGCTCTGCGGCGGGCCCAGCGGCGCCAGCGTGCCCCCGCACCCCGCTTCCACCGCCACCGCGCCCGGACACGCTGGAAATAACGTACAGGGATGTTGGCGCCATTAAGAAATAATCCGAAGGGGCGACTCCGGTAAAAAAACGCTTTATTTTAGCTCTGATAACTAGATTAATTTTCGATTAATGCAAAATTATATTTTTTGTTGTTTTAAAAACAATAATTACCTATAGTAAGTTTTTTTTAAATTTATTTTTGAAACTAAACAGCGATCCGGGTGTCACCAACGGTACTGGCTGAAAATCAGCGCTGGGGTACTTTAAACGCCTCAGCATTATGCTGAGCCAGTGTCCGATTTGCAACCGCAATGACACATTCTATCTTTAGCTTTAGTATTGCCTTTTTGTTTTGTATAATATTGTGTCTTGTGATGTTGTAAATAAATGTATTTTCTTTCTTTTCTTTCTTTAAACAGGCTTCGTACAACTTGTCACATAAGCCTATAGGCAAAAACAACTATACAAAAATAAAAACCGGCCAAGAGCGTGTCGGACACGCACAAGGTAGGGTTCCGTAGCCATTACAAAAAATCAAGTAATATTTTTCTAAGGATTTCGTATGGGTACGGAATCATCCAAGTTTAGGTATGTTTTATACCTAAGGCTACTATTTACTTTTAAACTACAAATAATTTCCAAGCAATCTTGGCCGCTATAATTTTCCTAGTAAATTTGATATATTTACTACCATTCTGAATTTTTTCAAATTTTTCCACCTAACAGTTTAGATTTTAGAGGGGGGGGGGGGGGGGGACGCTCGATTTTAATGAAAATTTTCACTTTAAAGTTGAATATTTCGCAAACAGATCACTGAATAGAAAAATCATGTTAGCAACCCCGCAATGGTTTTAAAAGACCTATCCAACGATACCCCACACTATAGGATTAGTCGAGAAAAAAAAATCACCCCCCTTTACGTCTATGGGAGGTACCCTAAAAAAAATTATTTTTTTATTTTTTATTTTACCACTTTGTTGGCGTGACTGATATGTATATTCATGCCAAATTACAGCTTTCTAGTACTAACGATCTCTGAGCTTAGCCGCGGACAGACAGACAAACAGACAGACAGACGGACAGACATGGCGAAACTATAAGGGTTCCTAGTTGACTACGGAACCCTAAAAAACGGAGGCTCGCAATGCTATTTGTAATTATTAATTATAACTTTATAGTTAGTTGATTGAGTTGGCGAACAAGTGACGTCATAACTCATAAGTTGCTATTGCCTTTCAAACTCTATGGGAGAATTGTGTTTTGACAGCTCAAAAAAAGTAAGCCAGTTGATTGGTGGTGTCAACATCCCTATTATTTACTATTCACACCTCACCACATTTATTCGTACCGACAGCATGTATAACAGACTCAACAGTGAGTTACAAGATTGACTAAAAATTTCATCAACCTATTTCGTTTAGAACTATTTAGGAAAATATATCTAGTTCAAACAAAACAGATCATAAAATATTTTGATCTATTTTATTTAAATCAGATAAGCATATTTTTCGCTCTTGCCTTTATAAAAAAAACCGATTTATTTCAAAAATAGGTTATATGAAAAAAGATAAATTATAATATGCACAGCATTGCGTAGGTATTTCACCATAAGATCATATTATAACTCACATTTTCATTCACTCGCCCATTTAATTAATTCACTACTTTTTTTTGCAATCAGCACTTTATGTAGCCGTGTGTGTAATCATTCGCCGCAACTCTCGTCGCGTTACCCATAGCACGAACCGGCTCTGTCTTTAATACTGACTGGCGAGACTGGTGAGATGCGGATGCAGCTGCAGCTCGTGCAGCTGCGCCGCGTGCGGCAGTTGCAGCGTGAGCGCGAGCGAGGAGTCGTCAGCGCTGAAGAAGTGGTAGGACCAGGCGGCCGCGCGCACGCGCCGCGCCGCGCACGCGCCGCCCGCGTGCGCGCCGCCGCCGCCGCTCAGCAGCACGTCCGCCGCCTGCGCCGTCGGGTTGCCGCACGACACCGTGCCTGCACACACGCACACACACACACACACAACTTGACTAAATAAATAAAACATGGGACAATAGGGATGTTTCCTAGGTAAAAAAATAATAATTCTTATTAGTCCGTATTTTACATTATCAAAAAATATTTGACACGTAATTTTTCTTTTGACAATTAAACAAAAAATTACGAAGATATGGCGCGTTGAAGTTCCGCGTGACGAGGCGTGACGTCACTCGTTCCTAAAACGCTCATACAAAGTGTAGGAACAAGTGACGTCACGCGAAACTTCAACGCGCCATATCTTCGTAATTTTTTGTTTAATTGACAAAATAAAAAATACGTGTCCAATATTTTTTGATAATCTAAAAGACTGACTAGTTAGGAAAGTAGCCTATTGACAACAATTAACCTAGACCCAAACTAAGCAAAGCTTGTACCACTGGATAGTATACAACGGATAAACATACTTATACATATAGATACATAAACATACTTATGCCTTGATCACACGTACCGAGTAAACGGGCGAGACAGTGCTCTCGGCCGAGTACTCGGTGCGTATTAAATATAGCGCCGAATGCTATGCTATGCACTGTCTGTGCCGAGTGCGGCCACATGTAGTCTGAACTGACTGTGATAATTTCAAAACACGTGTGCACAGCTACTCGCTTACATCACTGTCTCGGCCGAGAAACATTTCACTGTCTCGTCCGTTTACTCGGTACGTGTGGTCAAGGCATTAACCTTTTGACCGCCACGCATTGTTTTTGTTTGGAACAAAATTGATTCTTATGCGGATGCGGGTAGGTTTAATTTTGTATTACCGTACTGTCGTCTATAGCCGACGCTGGCGGTCAAAAGGTTAATTAATTCTTAAAAAGGTAGAGGGCGATTTATCGACCACGTACATTTGGAAATACAACCTTATTGCTTTTATGATACGTCATAATATCTATTGTAATTATTAAAAATACGTCTTTCAAAATATCCTTGGTCAGGTATACATATTAAACATCCATAACTCGAGCACAAACATAAGTTAATCATATACAAGCCCCATTTGGATGGTGTTTTATATCGTTTAGAAAGGTAGCCTGTGCTTTTTAGAGTTAAATCAAAGCATATGAAAACTGACGAACCTTTTTGTTCCGCGATTGTACAAAAAGGTTATGATTTCAACCCAAAGGTTCTGCTGCTTCATCACTAGTATAGGTCTAGACTCTAGACTAAGCCTAACAATCAAGTACTCACACAAAGGCGCAATGTTGACGAGTCCGTTTGTGGTCTCGAGCTGTGGCAGTTGGTTCTTCTTGCTACCGTTGCCAGCAGCAGTGGACATGTTGATAAGCTGCGGCGGCAGCTTCAAGTAATTCATCAGGGATGACACCAAGCCCTGGTTGCTGCTTGGCCCAGCCTATACGAAATAATCGTGAAAATAGACATTAGGTATCGCATGAAAAAGACAAATTAAAATAAACACTATTTGAATTTCAAACCCTCGATATCCGCGAAGCAGCAAATAAACAAATTAATAACGTCTTATGAGACGTTACCGGAAAGCAAAATGTCATAGATTAAAATAAAAAATACGTCATGGCAAACAAGAGGACAATCATTGTCATCATCCCAATCAGAATGACTAATCCTCATTTATTAAACACGGGACCTCAAGTTTCAATCGGGCTATCCGGTCGACAAAATATGGTAACAGTTATCTATTTCGAGAATTCAATCTGTGTGTGGCAGCTATATAAGTTTTCTTACCTGGTGGCATTGCGTCAATTTATCGACAGCCAGTTCCAATCCGCCGGCCTCTATGAACGCGTTCAGCACTTCCGGTTTATCCAACAGTCTGACGATAAGTTGCTGCATGGCTTGTGATAAGTGCACTACTTCTTCTTTTCCTGTAATAAAAGTAAACATATGTACCACGTCAGTTTTAAATGAATTTGGACTAAAAACTCAAGTCAATTTTATCTAACTGCCTTATTTAGCATATTTCACAGTTCAGGCGATGAGCCATAAATCTATGAACACTATAATCTTCTTAATACATAAAAAATCTTAACTCATTGACTCATCAACGACTCCTAAGCTCGAACCCTTGAACCTAGATAGCTAAAATTCTGCATAGCCTTCCCTTTGTAACATAGACCAAGATCAAGTTGCGTTTTTTACCAAGGTCTCATGGTTCAGATTCTGCCTAATTTGGGGTCTGCTAGATATGAGAGAGAGAGAGAGAGATAGATAGAGAGAGAGAGAGAGAGAGAGATAGAGAGAGAGAGAGAGAGAGAGAGAGAGAGAGAGAGAGAGAGAGAGATGTTTATTTACACATATTCGATACACAGGAAAAACAGTTGATAGGAAAAATACAAAAAAAATCATCGAATAGTATAAATTGGGCCCCACTCAGCATCATAATGTTGCGGCAAACCACAACGCTGTTTTTCAGTGGGACCCATTTAAAAACTAAACACAAAAAAAAAAACAACACATTGAGATGACACGAACGCCAGCACAAAGTGTAGATATCAACTTCGTATGCTGATGTACGATTTACAAGTTTATTATTTTACGTAATTTCCATGGGTTCTCTACCCGCAACGAGGCAAAGCTGCGAGCGCGAGTTAGTCAAGTAATGCGACGATAGTACTTACGCAAAAAGTCCATCAGGCTAGGCAGCATGGCGGCGGGATTGGCAGCAGCGCTGGCCATGTGAGCGACAAGCCAGAATACTTCTTCCTTCAACGAGAAGTACTCGCCGCCGCCCTCCGAGGTGATGCCTACAACAATAGTTCAAGTTTACTAACTACACTAATCATGCGCACGAATATTATACGCGTATTTAAGTTGATAATGCCAGTGGAAGTACTTTATGTGCCTTAAACCTATCATAACTATGGTATTTGGACAAATTTGAGTTTGCCTAAACCATTAATCATTTCATTTATCTTTTTCTTTTGTTGTCCGCCATCAAACCCGCTACAGACGCTATTCCAGCATGTGCCAACAGGGGCAGGCTGAAAACCAGCGCTGGCAGCTTCCCCGTAAGCGCAGTATTTAGCTGAGTCTGCTTGCTCCTTTTGCCGCAGGACAGAAATCCTTATACTTACTTGTAAAATCAATTAATTTTTTACTATTGTGTTTTTATTTTCTGTTTTGTGTATTTTGGATTTTTACTGTGGCGAAAAATTTTTTTTTCTTTCTTTCTTCTTTCTTTAAAAATGAAAGAAACTGGATGTAGATCATTTCAACTGAAATGTGCCAATGAGTTATTAAAAAAATACCCCAGGTAATACATTTCACCGCACTAATTTCAATTACTTTGGATGAGGTATTATAAAACATGACAGTGGGTTATCTGGTTAAAATACATACTACTCGCACCTTCGGCAACACAACTTGGATATCATGTACGAAAACAAAATGTCAAGAAAAAAAGTACTATTTCGATAACACCCTCTTACATGTTGACAGATGATTTAAGCAGCGTCTATTTGAGAGAGGCAACGCCGTTCGTGACTGTAAAGTCCGATCCGAGAGCGGCACGTTCGCCCGCATTTTTGGCACACGAACTGAGGGCCCGGCGACAAAGCAGAAGCTGCATCGTAGCCGTGCCGTCTCGCCCGTTTCTGTGCTAGACTCTGAAACCAGGCGCTGTCGTGGGTTTCACAACCCTCCGCGAGAGTCTTTCTCCACTCATTGCGGTCGGAAGCAAGATCCTCCCACACGATTCGATAACAATGTATGTACAAATAATACCTGAATTGAGCAACAGTGTGTTCATTCCGTCGCATATTGATAGCGTCCTGTAGAACTTCTGCATTATGGCGTGGTGTTGTAAAACTGTGGAGGAAAACATAAGCTTTTAAGGAGGAGCATTTCCAAAGAGGTTTTGCTGTATATCACTAAGATGTTTTGAATTAGGTATTTAACTAAGAATCCCAATACTAAAATGATAATGAAATATGTTTCGCGGTACCCACGTATTTTTGGTCTTTTATGTATATTTAGTATACTTTGTCAAATTTATAATATAGAATGTGTTTCGAAAAATATTTTCTGCTAAGTTTCTTGGGACTTAGTCTTCTTGGCACTGATGAGCTTTCCGAAAGCGCTAGTATTACAAAAAAAAAGATATGTGCAAGAGCCCTTCGCGGCCTATTTATATGTATGACCCTTTTGTGAGATCAGGAATAAAATTGTTGAACTACACACTTCTCAAGAACATAATAAAGACCAGTGCTGCCGTCTTCGCGAACGTTTCACGTAAAATATTCATTCAATTCTTAACCAGCGTGATTTCTCGATTATCAACAGTAAAATTGGCATGTACATTACTGCAGCGGCCGCGAAATAGGGGATTGCCGGCCGAGTAGTTATAGATGGCCGAGTGTTAACGAGGCCATCTAGAGATACGAGGCCGGCAATCCCTGTTCGTGGCCAAGGCTTGTATAGAGTTTTTCTCAAACATGCACCATCATCACCATCACCATCATCATCATCATCTTACCTTACCTTAAATAAGCGTAGTGGCAGAATGTCATAATGAATCAAAACGCAAATATTGCTTATAGTTTTTTTTTTAATGGCTAAATGCTATGATGCCATAGACCTATAAACGTCATGGTATGAAACAATAGACGATCACTTTGCTGGCCTTGGCCAGCAATGTTGTATGAAATTCCATTATTGACCTCACGTCTAGCCGCACCTGCATTGTGACACTTCGTGGCGTATTATAAGGAACATAACGTCAATATTTCATAGCATGTTTGAGAAAAAGTAGTTTCAAACCTGTGTCGGCAACGCAGGGTGCCTTGACAGCTTGCTGCTTGCGTTCGTCTTCCAAATTGGTCGTGTCTTGTGCCTGTTGTTTGCTTTCGTCTGTCTGAGACGCCTCGCCCGACCCGCTTCCGCCCGCCGTGCCCGGACTTGACCCAGACTGGAAATTATACAATATCATTAGCTAGATACAGAAGAATATCCATGTAGCTAGTGTCTGGGTTGCTTAATCCTTTTCCAGGCTCCGTAAATTTTGAGAAGCTACTACAAAATTGGTCAGCTTTATATTGTCTAGAAAAGTAGGATTTATTTAAAAGCAAATCATAGTTTCACCTGTCCAGACGTTTGTCTGTAATCAAATCTTGCAAGTTAAATTTGTTTTAGGCTTAAAACAACTAAATTTAAATTTCATAATACCTTATTCACTAATACCCCTAATTTTCAAATTACCATGGGCTCATAATACCTAAAAAACCTAAAATTTCAAATTTTAAGAGGAGACAATTTGAAATTTTAGGTATTTTTAGGTATTATGAGCCCGTGGTAATTTGAAAATTAGGGGTATTAGTGATATAAGGTATTATGAAATTTAGTTGTTTTAAGCCTAAAACTTAAATTTGACCCACTTTCCGAATTTCGATTGAGCTGTAATTATCCATGCATGTGTAAATAGGGTGACAATGCAAAATTATTATGACATGGTGCTGATCTGATGATGGATAATCATGGTACGGAGCTGGAGGGTGGTCATAGGAATTGTGTAATAAAACGACATAACCCCGTCAATTTGGGCTCGTTTGATTTGTCTTGACGAGTACTTTGAACGTTAAATGTGTACGAGGAAAATGAGTGTTTATATAATAAACAGTCAGTCTAAGTTCTTCTAATAATGTGTTATTGACTCCTCTCTCTGATCGCCTTACAATTCATGGTCTAACCCAAATACGATGTTTTCTCCTTATTTTCTTTTTTTCCTCATCCCCATTTACAAAATTGCACTCATAGCAACGGAAAACGCGGCTAAATCGGTATCCATCGTATTTACCTATGACACTTATATGACCTTAGGTGTAATATGCGAACATAGACCACTATCAGTTCAGATATGAACTCATATTTCAATGATAATTATATGATAGTCTAATTCCGTCCTTACCGCGCTGGTCGTGTTGGGCGGCTGCGCCGGCGCGTGCAGCAGCTTCCGGCAGTAGTGCAGCAGCTGCGCGAGCACGGAGCGGCGCAGCGGGGCGCGCCGGCACGCGCCCGCGCCGCCGCCGCCCAGCACGTCGGCCAGCAGCCCCGACAGCCGCGCCTCCGACCCGCCCTCCGCGCGGGACCCGCCGCCCTCGCGCACCCACCCCATCGAGTGGTGCGCTGCAACCACACACACTGTTAGGTTAGTTCTTCTATAACAACATCACTACTATCCTCCTATAAATGTCCCACAGGCACAGGTTACTTAGAACGAGAAATTTTGGGCCATAGTTCTCCCGCAGGCCCAGTGCGAATTAAGAATTTCACACACCATTCAATTTTAGTGAAAATATACGGATCACTCACGAGTGAGTCTCACGGTAGTTTCATGTTTAAACCATTCAATTTCTTCAGTAGTATGTGCAGGTTTCCTCATGATGTTTTCCTTAACCGTAAAGCGGCGGTCACCCGTTGCGACGTGCGGAGCAATGAATTCTCGTGCGGCGACGACGCAACACCGTAAGAATTTGCTCCGCATCTCCGTCCGGAACTACGTTGCAACGAACCCCGCTTAATTCCTGTCCCGGACCTCATCTCCATCCGAGAGCGCAAAACATCGTGCGATTCGGAGCTAGTGTATTATACCACGCGGTTTACGTAAATGTAGACAAATTAAGATTCTACTTCTACAGTGCAACAGTGGCGAAGGGTACTAACAACCCGATCCCCCGGGTTGACTAAACTTTTGAAGATACCAATCGCTTCTCTTCCATTACTGCACTTTCAAAAACAGGATTAACATTTTTATGGTCCGGCTTTATTCATAAAAATTTTCATGCCCCGCCACTGCAGTACAAAGTTAAATACCGCAGCACCGGATGCCGCTGCGATGTGCGGAGCAGTGTGACAACCGCCTAAAGCTCATAGTATGGCATCACACAAAGTTTAAGTCCTGCGCTGCACTGATTGTATGGAATTACAGAGCACTGACTTACCTTGAGACCCAAAAAAAAAACATCACCAAGAACAGTATCAATCACCGCTCGGCATAAATCGAGCGGGACGGCGGACGCTCGGTCCCTCGATCGGATTTGAAATCGTTCGATTCTGACTCGCTCGCGCACGTGCAGTGCATTGTCCATCGCACCGGGTGATGCGTGATATTACATTACGCGTTCGAGCAATATCACACTTGTAATACTACGTGTATTATCTACAAATATCTACGCGGGAGAGCACGCTGTGGAGAGCGCCCGCGCCGATCGATACCCCGCCCTGAAAGTATCACTCACCGACAGCATCAAACAGTTTGACCGCGTGATGCGCATGCTTCCCGCTCAGCACTTGCAGCATGGGATGTGCGACGCGCAGCAGCGTGGCTTGCAGATCGTACGCGGCGCCGGGGTCACTGCCCTTGCGCCACACTGCGCACACGCAGCGCAGGGCGGCCAGTGCGCCGGCGGCTCCTCGCGCGCACACCACGCGGGACAGTACGCTGTGGAGAGCGGAGGCCGCGCCCGCGCCCGCACCGATCGATACGCCGCCCTAACACAAAAAGTTCCTCGAATAAAGGTTAAGTCACAAAAACCTCTATACGACAAAACATCCAACACATTTCTCATACAAAATAAGTGACAATTATGTAGAACTAGCTTGTGCCCGCAGCTCCGTCTGCGAAGAATTTGTTTACCGCTTCGATCGATATATGCTTAATTACTTTCATACTAAATACAAACTGAAACATGGATACACAGAAAAAGAGACTATCGCTGGGAATCCTCCTCATTCATCATTGAGGTCCTCAGCATTCCGTGCTGCGTGCCATACCCCTACACCACCACTGGTCAGGAGTTTAGACACAAATTTTCCTTATAATATCGACATTTTTCAGTTTGTTTTTCTATAGTCACTTTACGCAGCGACACTAGCGACATCTATGTTTAAAGTGCTCATCGAGAAACGACAACACTCCTTCGGAACTAACCACTCACCCGGACAAGAGATGGCGCTCTTAAGCAATCTTATCAAGATTGGTTTTTTGGAGTCTTTTTTGTATTTTTATTTTTCAACTCTTAATTTTTTACTTTCACGGTCATCCCGTGAAATCCAAATATTTAATTAAATCTTGTTAAGCTGAATTGTTTATCGGAACATGTACTCACCAGATAGGGCTCCGCGGTGGCGACGGCGCCGTCGGTGGCGACGTTAGTAGTGATGAACTTAACGATGGCCGGTACGAAGTGCTCGCACTCGTGGATCACGCGACCCATCGTCTGCGTGCTGCCCTCTGTCTGCAGACACATACATTACAATCACTACAAACTGTCCAAAAGATCCTACAGTAAACAGCACGCAGGTTTTATGCTACGTTTACACGCTTGCCAAGCCTCGACAAGGTTTCACAAGCCGCAACGTGCTAACGGGGGTGTTTGGCATGGCTTGCGTGAGCTTACCGCCGATCCGCGCCAGTGTCGGATTTTCAACACAGATCTTACGGAAGCTTACAGCAAGCGCTTGCGACGTGTTTACGCGCATGCTTGGTGTCGCTCACGAGCTCGCGCCGTATTTTTATGCTGCGCTGTAAACGACTGAATGTCGAACATGAGTACTTTGACAAACGATGAAACTATGGGCTTAAAAAAATATCTCGATCCAAACAAAAGAGCCGAAGAAACTTCAAGGTAGGGTACATCGCCAATAACTGGCCACCTCATACTAAAAATAAACTCTATTCACCCATAATAAAATTAATTTTTAGTATGAGGTGTTAATTACTGGCCACCCTTCAATAACTGGCCAAGTTATACTAAATTCAATTCTGTTTGTAGGGGAACAGAGTTCATTTTCAGTATGAGGGGCCAGTTATTGAAGGGTGGCCAGTTATTGGCGATTTAGCCTATACATTTGCTATGTTTGCCTGTCTGGAGTACAATAACGCACTTACAAGCGTGTAAATGGCATTCAAGCGTTTAAAATACAGGCTTGGGGCTTGTAGAAGTTTGGCAAGATACTCAGAAGCTAGATATCTGAACTTCATGTGGTGCCGTTCACTCATGCTAATAATATTTAAAAGGAGAGCGAGAGGGACTGTATGATACCAACTTATGCGGCGGATTCGTAGCCAGAATACTGAGCCCTTTTATTGGCTTTTATTGAGCCAGTAAGCTACCCTTTTCGGCCTCATTTGCATTTACCATTTACATCTTATGTAAAAAAATGAAAATGTTTTTCGCAAACAGGATATTTGACACCACCCATCAATTAAAATTTAGTTCAAAGCTACAAAAAATCAAATTTTACAGATAAATTATTTTTTTTCTGGATTTTTGGATTAAAAACAAATTGGAATTATTGGTTAATTGTGTCAATTGTCTTTCGTACTTCTTTTACTCTTTTCTTCGGCTTCGAAATTCAATTCACTCAGTGCAAAAATAAAATAACTGTCTTACTTGTAAAGGCAAGCTGGCTATCCACGCCAAAGCCTGCATCGAGAGCACCCAACATCTTAGAGAAATGTTTTCCAATCTGTAAATAAACACGCTATTAGAAAAAAACAGCCGAGTGCCAGATTAGAATAATTAAATTCAATAAATTTGAATTCCATATAAATTTAATAAAGTAAAAAAAATAACCGAGGTGGCTTAGTGGTTTGACCTATGGCCTCTCAAGCAGAAAGTCGTAGATTCGAGCGCGGATTCGCACCTAAAATTTTTCGGAATTTATGAGCGAAATTGCATTTGAAATTTACCATAACCTTTACCTAAGAAGTTTAATGGTGTGTGTGAAGTTCTCAATTCGAACTGGCCCCAGGGGGAACTAAGGTCGAAAGCCTCTCATTCTGTGAGAAGGCCTGTGCCCCGCAGTGGGACGTATACACCGTGAAATTTTAGTGGTTGTTTTCCCGAAACGAGGTGATTTAGTATCGATTGTACAATCGATTTATAATTACTATTTTGACTAGAGTCAAAAATCCAATTGTGAAAAACGAAAGTCGAAAATGACCGCAAACCAATAGTAACGCTTCGTTGGTACCTAACCTATCGTACGATCGTACGCTACTTGTACCAACGAAGCGTTACTATTGGTTTGCGGTCATTTTCGACTATTGTTTTTCACAATTGGCTAAGTAAAGTTTTTTGAAGAGGTGCTAAATATATTTTTTTTCGACAGTAGTCTTCTTCTAGACCGAGAAACTGCAGCTGTTTTATTTTTATGTCCTATTGTTTACTGGAAATATTTTTTTAAGTGTTCGAGATGACATTTGTGAGATTTAATGGCTGACAAGCGGTTCGTGCTCAGTACTTAGCAGAAATAGAAAAAAAAACCGGCCAAGAGCGTGTCGGACACGCCCAAGGTAGGGTTCCGTAGCCATTACGAAAAAATCAAGTAATATTTTTCTAAGGATTTCGTATGTGTACGGAATCATCCAAGTTTAGGTATGTTTTATACCTTAGGCTGCTATTTACTCTTAAACTACAAATAATTTCCAAGCAATCTTAGCCGCTATAATTTTCCTAGTAAATTTGATATATTTACTACCCTTCTGAATTTTTTCAAATTTTTCCACCCAACAGTTTAGATTTTAGAGGGGGGGGGGGCGGCCGATTTTAATGAAAATTTTCACTTTAAAGTTGAATATTTCGCAAACAGATCACTGAATAGAAAAATCATGTTAGCAACCCCGCAATGATTTTAAAAGACCTATCCAACGATATCCCACACTATAGGGTTAGCCGAGAAAAAAAAACACCCGCACTGTACGTCTATGGCAGGTACCGTAAAAAATTTTTTTTTACTTTTTTTTATTCAATCACTTTGTCGGCGTGATTGATATGTATATTGATGCCAAATTACAGCTTTCTAGTACTAACAGTCTCTGAGCTTAGCCGCGGACAGACAGACAGACAGACAGACGGACAGACATGGCGAAACTATAAGGGTTCCTAGTTGACTACGGAACCCTAAAAACGAAGTCAATTGTCAATGTCAAATGAAATCTAACCGTTTGCGTTTCGTTTACTTTGCATTGTCCAAAAAGCAGTTCCAAAATAATGATCAAAAATATTCAATCGTGATTCAATTATCGTGCATAAGTCGTGGAGAAATGCGGTAAAATTGTAAATCCGGATTTTGTGCGGAGGTTGTTAAAAATAGTCCAAAAATCACACCAAAACGCAAAGCAAACGAAACGCAAACGGTTTGACATGGACAAAAGTGACAGATGACTTAGTTTTTTTTCTGTTTCTACTAAGTACTGAGCACGAACCGCTTGTCAGCCATTAAATCACACAAATGTCAACTCGAACACTTAAAAAAATATTTCCAGTAAACAATAGGAGATAAAAATAAAACAGCTGCAGTTTCTCGATCTTCAGAACGCAGACTGTCGAAAAAAAATATAATAAGCACCTCTTAAAAAAACTTTACTTAGCCAATTGGATTTTGGACTCAACTTACTCAAAATACTACTTACTTTTTACTTAGTCAAAATAGTAATTATAAATCGATTGTACAATCGATACTAAATCACCTCGTTTTGGGAAAACTACCACTAAAATTTCACGGTGTATAGCCTGGGATGATGATGATGAGTAAAAAAATAAATTCGTAGTATAGTGAAAAAAATATAGATTACTTACGTATTAACGTCATGTCGTCGTCGTCGTCCGAGAGGAAGGGCTACGGATTAGCCCGAAACATGTCGAGTTAAACTCAAAACGAGACGTGAGTAATCCGTATTTTTTCACTATGGCTGAGTCTCGCTGTAGTTTCATGCAAGTTCGTAGTATATATCTAGTAGGCCATAGTCCAAACCAACAGGCTACCGTGGTTTTCCTACCTCATGTCAAGTCTAACAACTATTATGTAATCCGTGTACTAACTGTGTCAGCGACAGCAACAGCGCGTTTACGGTGTCCGAGGCGAGACGGATGCGCGGCGTGTCGGCGGGCGCGCATAGCGCCGCCAGTGACCAGGCGCCGCCGCCGCCCCAGACGGACCCGTTCAGCGTCAGCCACAGAGACACTACGTTCTCCAGGAAAGTGCAGTCCATCTGTTGATAAAGTTTCACTTAAATAAGTTTTTAAACTTTACCAGACCCGCATGCTAACTGTCTAACTCCCTCACAATCGCCATCGTGTTCATTTTGACAGTTCCTGTATGGGCTGACAATTGGTATCGGAAACAGCCATACAAAAACAGTCATTTCAATCCGATGCCAAGTGTCAAAAAAGTTACACAATTACCCTGCAGGGGCCGTATTGTCTAACGCGCAGAAGCTTACTGTCGCATGCCTCAGCTTGGCAGAAAATGCAGACGACATCATACGACTTTGAAACCATCCAAACGACGTGCCCCAAACCGGTTTTATTCGAAAGGCAATAAATAATGCGAAGATGTTCTTAGACCACTATAACTGTAAATCCCTTCCACTTTATCGTATCCAAAAATCTTTCAACGACCTAGACTTAGCAAATCAATTCAAATTTGACATCTTTCAGGAATCTATACGTTCAATTAGGCGTAGGATGCTGGATTCATTGCACACCTCTGACAATTAGCGTTTTTTAACTTTTATTGTGTATTTTAATTAATGTTGTTATGTTTATATTGTATGATCTATTGTACTTTTATTTGTAGTGTACGTCCCTGAACATGAATAATGCTGTCGCATGCTGTTATTGGTGCATGAACGGGAGCCTAAACTTGTAATTTTTTGATTTGTAATGTTTTGTTTATGTACTGTTGGCATGTCTTAATAAATAAATAAATATATAAACTATAAATTCAAAATTTGGAAAACCCCCAACGCAAGTAGGTCACACGCACACAATTGGGTCTCTTGGCCCCTTTGTCATCATACCCCCCGCCTCTGTACCATTTAAACGGTCTAGCTATTGTTCTGTGCACTAAACAAACCTGATAGTGAAACTCGAGCGCGAGATGTCTGAACACGTCGTAGAGCGTGTGCGCGAGCGGCGGGTGCGGGCGCTGGGCGGGCGCGGGCGGCGGCGGCGCGGCGGGGGGCGCGCGGCGCGCCGGCGCCCGCACCGCCGCCGCCAGGGCGCTGCCGCCCGCCAGCAGCACGCGCCGGGACGCCGCCTCGCCCGCCGCCGCCAGACCGTTCTCCAGCCGAGCGTCCATGCAGCACGAGATGTTGCTGGAAAGTTAAACATACGTCTGTAAAACACCTTCCCTCTCCCGACGCCCCCAATGTGGGGTCATGAAGCTAAACGAACGTGACACCCTACACTTCAGTCAAGCCGTGACCACGGCCACATATATTTTTTTAAACTTTTAATCCAAAAATGATATGTGACTCTATTGTCGCTTATCTAAGTGACGAATTGTTTTTCTCATTTTTTCCAGAACTGAACTTAGCTTCTCGTCCGGTACCAGGTTATCGTGGCGTTTTAGGACACCTGTACCTAGTGAGACATGAGTTATAGCACAAAAAAAATGATCAGAAAACCAAGGATGATTGCGTTCACGACTGTAGCGCCCACACTCCACACGAAGCCCGGCGCGTTACGCCCGCGCTGAGACAACAAGTAGAGTGGGGAAACCCTTGAAAAGGTCTTTCAAAAAGACCGAAAGTAGTCGGACCATTCTTAACTTATCTTATAATCGTGAGTTACATTTTTAGGGTTCCGTAGTCAACTAGGAACCCTTATAGTTTCGCCATGTCTGTCCTTCTGACTGTCTGTCCGCGGCTATGCCACAGAAATAATAATAAAGAGGATAGAAGTGCCTTAGACGCGTGACCTTGGCGCCGCGCTTGTGACTCGTAGGTCACAAGCGCGCGACTTGTGGCTCAGTGCTATTTGAAATGTGGGTATGACAACAAGTGCATTAAAATGGTGTTTTGCAGCATTAGCAATTGCGGAAACTCGTCCACACTGTGTAATTACACTAATAAGGGGATTACATTTCATTGGTATGTATTAATTTAATGTAATAATGCGGTTTATATCAAAATACAACTTGAGAAAATATTTCATTATGAAATATTGGTTTACACGTTATTAACACGAAACTTCATATACCATTGCTACTCATGCCCATAAAAACGCAGATCGTTTTGAATTATACGCAGCAATGTAAAGTAATTTTTGATAACCCTTCCGTCTTGCACAAAAGTTCGTGGTACGGACAAAAAAACAGGTTACGACTAGTACAGACATAATGCCGACGCGGCCGATAAAGAGCGCCGTTATGTAAATGTGGGTATGACTTACGTTGAGTGTTATTCAACGCTATCTCTAAGGTGTAAGGTTCATAATTGTTTGTAAGCAAAAATATTAGTAATTGTGTGCGTGATTGCGTAGTACGGTTCCGGTCTTTTGCATGTGTGCATTAACACAGTAAGTAGAGGGGATGAAGCAGCGACACGAGTTCCGGAAGAAAATAGGAACTAAGGCATTTCTATCCTCTTTATTATTATTTCTGTGGGCTATGCTCAGAGACTGTTAGTACTAGAAGGCTGTAATTTGGCATGAATACCTAGGCTGCCACGAAAGTTTTTAGCTGTATGAAAACTATAAATATTTTATTCCTAAATTGCATGATAAATTAAAGATAATTTATCTATTAACCTCTTTGTATAGTGACATTGCATACTGGCCAGTAACATTTTCTTTTTTGATTTTTTTTGTTGACAATGTCAGTCCAGTTTTGTTTTATGCAATGGAGCTCTCGCGAGAAGCATTTCGTGCTATGATATTCTATGACTATAAAAGAAACTTAACATTCAAGGAATTTCACAAAAATTTATACGTTGCATTTGGGACGTCCGCTCCATCGTTAGCCACAGTTTCGTATTGGTACCGCGGGTTTAAACGGGGACGAGAGTGCATCAAAGATGAGCCGAGACCAGGACGGCCGTCAAGTGCAGTAACGCCAGAAAACGTGATCAGAGCCGAGTGGTTGATTAAGGAACGAAGGAATATTACGCTTCGGGAAATCGAACATGAACTAGGCATTAGATCACCCGCAGTTTTAAGCATTTTACATGATCATCTTCGCGTCAGGAAGGTCGCGTTGCGTTGGATACCACATTTGCTGACCGAAGAGCAAAAAACCCAGCGTGTAGATTGCTGTCAGTTTATGCTCAGCAAATTTGACGGAGGCCATTCCCAGAAGGTTTCTAACATCCTTACTACCGATGAGTCTTGGATATACTGCTATGACCCCCTGACAAAGCAGCAATCTATGCAGTGGGTGTTTGAAGAAGACGGACCGCCTTTAAAAATTGCTCGAGGCCGAAGTGTCAACCAAAAAAATGATCGCCGTTTTCTTTCGTCGCAGTGGATCAGTGGCTGTAATACTACTTGAAGATCAAAGAACAGTTACTAGCCAGTGGTACACCGAAGTTTGTCTACCCCAAGCGTTCGAAAAACTGGGTGAGGAACGCCCAAAGAGCGGCATTCGGGGATTTTTTTTCCACCAAGATAATGCACCTGCACACACTGCAGCAAAAACAATGGACTTTTTGAACAGCACAGGTGTTCAGATGGTGTCGCATCCACCCTACAGCCCTGACCTGGCCCCGTGTGACTTTTTCTTATTCCCCACTGTAAAGAAAATGATGCGTGGCCGGACTTTCATGAATTCGGACGAGGCAGTACAAGAATTTGAGCGGCTTTTCTTCGACCTACCGCAGAACGCGTTTTTTAAGTGTTTTGGGGATTGGTTTTTTTAGAATGAGGCGATGTGTAGACCTTGGAGGGGTATATTTTGAAAAATATTATATTAATTTACAAAAAAAATTAATGGTTTTGATACAGCTAAAAACTTTCGTAGCAACCCTCGTATATATATCAGTTACGCCGACAAAGTGGTTAAATAAAAAAACTAAAACTATTTTTTTAGGGTACCTGCCATAGACATAAAGTGGGGGTGATTTTTTTTTCTCGACTAACTCTATTGTGTGGGGTATCGTTGGATAGGTCTTTTAAAACCATTGCGGGGTTGCTAACATGATTTTTCTATTCAGTGATCTGTTTGCGAAATATTAAACTTTAAAGTGAAAATTTTCATTAAAATCGACCGTCCCCCCCTCTAAAATCTAAACTGTTGGGTGGAAAAATATGAAAAAATTCAGAATGGTAGTAAATATATCAAATTTACTAGGAAAATTATAGCGGCTAAGATTGCTTGGAAATTATTTGTAGTTTAAGAGTAAATAGTAGCCTAAGGTATAAAACATACCTAAGCTTGGATGATTTCCGTACACATACGAAATCCTTAGAAAAATATTACTTAATTTTTTCGTAATGGCTACGGAACCCTACCTTGGACGTGTCCGGCACACTCTTGGCCGGTTTTTTTACATTTATAAATGTCTTAGATTTTTTTTAGTTATCAATAGGCTACCTGGTATTGTTGTCGGGTGCAGGTTTGAACCTGGTTTCTTTTCTCACAGCCTCTCTGATTTCTTGCTCAAGTTGATTCTCAGACTCAGAGTCGTCCGATTCGGCCACTTGCGGCAACTGGTCCATGTCTATGCTCTTTATTGAATCTGGAAAGAAAAAACGACATCGTGAGAAGAAAATACTTCAAACATTTTCGTCGTTTATAAGTTGTCACGTGTGCAAAATTGGAAGAATTCGACAAGCGTGCTTTGCCTTTTTTAGTTTTATCATCAAGCGTGATCCGCAAGCCTAATTTGATCAAAAATAACCTACTTGTTGTCACAAATTTCAGCGATATTGACCTAATTTTTGCAACACAAAGCAGCCATTATTGTAATAACGGAAACAAACTTACTTGGAGACGAAAGGCCGGGAGGGGTAATAATTTTAGGTTTGATGTAGTTTGTGCTCTTTGAAAGACCAAAGCTATCGGCTAAAACGTCTGAAACAATAGTTTTTGTACTTCATATTTTTCCGGTCATTTCCCACCACAGTTATACATGCATTAAGTCTCTCTTTAGGAGTAGAGTACAGAACGAATCTCGCTTAGGCGGTAAACGTTTCTAGTCCCCGAAGAAAAGCAGGGGATCAAGAAATTAAATTATTTAGTGACAAATTGAGATAGTGGTGTACCTGCGACGGAGACGCCGTGGTTGTATTTGCGAGTGGCCTTGCCGGGAGCACGGTCGGGCTCCGGCCAGGTCTCCTCATCCGGCGGGCTGCTCCCACCAGCGCCGCTCTCATATTCCACTAAGTCCTGCACAGACGTCACAATTATAGTTATAACTCAAGCCAAGACGACCGCTTTAGCCTAGTTGGTAGTGACCCTGCCTACGAAGCAAGAGGTCCTGGGTTCGAATCCCGGCAAGGGCATTTATTTGTGTGATGAGCACGAATATTTGTTCCTGAGTTATGGATGTTTTCTATGTATTTAAGTATTTATTTATCTATATAAGTATGTTTATCGTCGTCTAGTACCCATAGTACAAGCTTTGCTTAGTTTGGGACTAGGTCGATTTGTGTAAGATTGTCCCCTAATATTTAAGATAGAGAAAGCGGCTGACTCAGCCAGCTCAGACCTTTAGGCCATATTGTCTAACTCACTCGTAACCAAACGCATCTATCGACACGCGGGCCGAATGGAGCCGAATTGATCGACGTCTTTTTCGCTCTTATTGCTTTGACATAAAGGTTTATCCGATAGCTGAAGCCGATTCCGCGTCGATAGATTTGGAGAGACCCTTATTGTGACGTAACGTAACCACCGGGCGCATGTTATTGCTATTTCTTTCTGCCAAACGGTATAAAGCCGTGCTAACCTTATAGTTTAGCCTATGGCCTCTCAAGCAGAGACGACCCTATCTGCTTTCGAACTGCTTGGTTCGAACCCGGGCTCGTTTCTATGAGTTTTTAAGAATTCATGTGCGAAGATACATTTAATATTTATCAATAAATTCAATGGCGTGTCTGAAGTTCTCAATCCGCATTGGGTTCCCGTGGGAACTACAGCCCAAGCCCTCTCATTCTGAAAGGAGGCCTGTGCCCTGCAGTGCGACGCATACAGGCTGGGATAATGATGCTGAAACCTTATGAGATGGTGGATGGGATTACGAGCGGCTGTGCATTAGACAATAAGGCCTATGGAGAGCCCTCAAGCACAGTTAAAAGTAGTAGTTACTTGTAGTAGAGCGGTGAGCGCGTGTCGCGGCCACGGAGGCAGCGTGACGGCGAGCCGCGCCAGCCCCAGGATGCAGGAAGGTTCTAGAAGCCCCGCGCCGCCGCATAGGGCACACAACCGCCCCACTACCTATAACAATACATCACAAATATGATTATTACAAGTGACATGGTACACCACATTTCTTGAGCCAGCCAGAAGTTGATTATTGCTAGGGACAGATAAAACGCTATGCAGATTATGGACGTTTATAAATTGATGTACAACTTCATTCTTTGTCTTCACTGCCTCTTCGACTAGCGACAGCTTTGCCTCGTCTCTCACGAGGCGAAATAGAGGGCAGCACTAGTGATGCCGGTCTCTCCTAATGATTAGCAGGCCTCTTATTAGGTGGAATGGAACAACGACACGACACGAGACAGTTGTGATTAACCAGCGGATGCAGGAGGCAAGTCGTAGGTCATTGTAGCGATCTAAGACTTTCCTCAATAGTAGACATCTTCAGACTGATGATGGTGATGATGATGTGTACCTTAGCTGCGAGCAGCAGTGTATCGGAACAACTGGCGCTGTCCATGGCAAGCATGTGTGCGACGAGTGCCTGCGCGAGCGCCGCGCCGAGCGCCGGCGTCACCGGGCTCCGGCGCGCCGCCTCGCCGCTCGACTCGCCTTCGGAATTGCTGCGCTTGCCCACCATCGCCATGCGAGCTTTAAGGTTGAATCGAACGCGCTGTAACAACGGACATAAAGACAAATCAAGTATATCTCTGCTTAAATACAAAAGCGACACCACAATAACATAAAAAAAAAATATTCCAATTATCGCATAGGCAACGGATAAACATACATAAATAGATATAAAACACCCAAGACTCGAGCACAAACATTCATATTTTTATACAAATATCTGCCCCGACCGAGAATCGAACCCGGGTCCTCTAGCTTGGTAGTCAGGTTCTCTAATCACCAGGCCGTCAGGTCGTCTGTTACCTGTTGTTCCTCGAGCGCGACCTGTATCCCGCGCCTCGCGGCCTCGAACTCTTGCATTTGGTGCAGCAGCTTCTTATGCAGTTTACGGCGGTGCAGTTTGCACTCGGCGGCGCGCGGCGACGGCGCTCCCTCCGAGCCGCCGGCGCCCGCACGTCCTCCGGTCACCCACTCCCATCTGGGAAATTTAAGTAAGTGTTAACCCCTTCTATACGATAAAATAGGGTGGATGAGACCATAAAATAGTAATTCAAGTAAAAATTACACAAATGTAAATCAAGCGAGCGCACGGGCGAGGCGTAATGTTGATTAATATTACTTAAAAACTGATTTAACTTGAACATAAAAAGTTTGCGGAACACTGATCCAATGAATACGGTTGGTGGATACTAAATGCGCATGTGCTATCTCTGACTGAAAGGCACCTTGTGTGGTTGGACGTGCTGAAGCGTCACATGAAGAGAGCCAATATTGATCCATCCAAGTGGGAGACTTTAGCAAAAGACCGACCATGATAGAGGCAGACGGTGCATAATAAAGTGCGTGACTTTGAGGCGGATTAGACGCTAAACGCGACGACCTGAAGAACGCCAGACCACCTGTGGCCATAAACTATAACTACGTTGGAAGGGTGCTGACCTGTGGCGAGTGTGGCAGAACATTTGTTGCGAAAATCGGCGACGTCAGCCGCCTGAGAGCGCTTCAGCGACGCTCTGAATTATTTATTTATTTATTTTATTTTATTTTCGGAGAACTAACAGCTACAAATTACAGAGTAGGTTAAACATGTAATAACATAGGAGCCAATTATAGGATCTCACAAATAGAACCAAGAAAAAAAAAAGAAAGAAAGTACGCGAACAATCGCAAAGTTGTGCCACACAAATTTTGATACAAAAAGATAAAATATCAGAACTAATCTCTATACAAAAAGAAAACACATATTGTATTGTATGTTTCTTCTAAGTAACCAGCAACTATACATTATTTGCATGTAAACTTTAATGTAACTTCCGTAGCGACAATATTTTATATTGTTTTTGTACACCAGTTTAAATTCCCTACCGTATCATGCAAGTATTATTTACTTATCGATGTTTTCAAGTCCCTGTATGGTGACAGATAAGACGTTTAAGATGGTAGCTAACACCTACCGTTTCGATTTGTTAATTAACTATGTATTTCGTTTTATTTTCTATGGAACTTAAGGTCTGTTTGTTGTTACTTAAGTTGATTTATGTTGAATTGTGACTGTTTGTTTTCTAAATAAATAAATAAAATATATATATTAGTAAAAAGCAGTCACTACCTAGTACCTAAGCACGCTCAATCAAACCACCCCCCCACCAACCGCCGCCTCACCGTAGATAGATTACAGTTGAATATATCGATATCCAGCTCTTCCGCAACGCCGTTCACACTACGACAAGCTCGCCTCAAAAAACTATTCCTCCTGTATTTATATGAAACAGTCGCTGTGGCCGAATACGGCTAGGAGAGGATGAAAATGTGGTTGGTTGTGTACTACCTGGCGTGCTTAGGCGGCGGCGCGGCCACAGCGTCGAGCGCGGCGGCGAGCGCGGTGAGCAGCGCCGCGGTGACGGCGGGCTGCGGGCGCGGCGCACGCAGCAACGCCAGCGCGCGCCCCGCCAGCGCCTGCGCCACGCCGCCCTCGGGCTGCGAGTGCGCGAACAGAGACTTGCGGCTCATGTACATTATCAGCACCAGGACTCTGCCGACAAAAAACTAACTTACAGTACCCGGCCATAAAGATTGCATATCGGTCTTTGGAACAAGACTCGGCCAAATGTCGGCTTCGTAGAGCGTTGTCGCACATTACTTGTAAGTAGCGTGCGACAACGCTCTACGAAGCCGACATTTGCCGAGTCTTTTTCTAAAGACCGATGTGCAATCTTTATGGCCGGGTACTGTACAAACAGCTCTGCATTCACATAAAAGCCTGTCAAACACCGTATCCCGTGCGAGCCTGTGGAAATGTAGGGATAATATCAAAATGATAAAAACCAATTGCAATTCTAGGGAAGTCTTCCTTTCTTCGGCTTTCTTAGCGTGTTCCTCCGAGAGGAAGGGCTACGGATTAGCCCGGAATGTCGAGTTAAACTATTTGACACGTGAGTAATTCGTATTATTTCACTATGAGTGAGTCTCGCGGTAGTTTCATGTTTATACCTAATTGCAATTCTAAGACCACACACCAAGTACTTTCCAAAAATCCAAATGAAACACTGGTAACAAATCGTTTTGCAAAAAAAAAATACTCCTTTGCGGCGGTATGGCGGCCATTTCGAATCGTCAGAAAAGTATGGCATGATGATTTTCGCGAATCGACTCGACTATGATTAGCTGTGCATAAATTAGCTTAGTATAAATGGTTGAATTGTTGTCTTTAAATTAATGTGTTCGCGTCGGTATGGCGGGCTGTAAGTCACACCGGATAAGTATGGCATTACGCTACAGCCTTCTGCTTTTTTGTCGACTGTCGGAAAATACAAGAATTTTTGTGGAACAAATCGTTCGACTCTCGTTATTTATCCGACACGTTCGAGTAACGCCCACGCGATTGGGCCGCTGGTACCAGCGCTATGACCATCATTTTACTTTTTGTCAATAGGTAATTAGACCCCTGAAGAACCGCCATACTGGTACAAATGACCTAATACTTTGTGTCACCAACCCCCGGTCAGTGTGAATAGAGCACCGGAACCGTGCAGATGTCTTTTGTTTGTTGTGGTGTCTGCCGATGTCTGTCCCGGCACGTGTCTGGTGCGTTCAATGTCCGTAGATGTGAATCGTGAGACGTTTTACATAGTGTTCTTTTTCCACAGTCAAATGTACAAATTGTGATATTCCAGACTCACCGGTCCAAGGCGACGGGCGGCGCGTCGTGCGCAGCGAAGGCAGAAGCGAGGGTGTCGGCGAGATGCGGACCCCACCAGCCGCGCGAGCCGCAGAGACGCGCCAGAAGCGTCGCCAGCGCCGCGCAGCCGCGCCCGCCCCACTCCCAGAGGAGGGGGGACACGGCGGTACACCATTCCAGGCTCACCTCCTGGTGTTGCTAAACAAACATTACAATTATAACCAGTTGTGGAAATTCTACTAATGCATTCTGCTGCAGAAGATAGTTGAATTCTTGATCTTTTGGAGTCAAGTTTCATGTATAGCCTTCATTTCTGTACTGCCATAGAACCTTGTTATCATGAGAAATAGTATTTTATCAACCGACGAAAACAAAAGGAGGTTCTCAAGTCGACGTGTATATTTATTTTTATGTATTTTACTGCAATAAGGTATTCTATGGGAGTCGAGGAAATGGATCGCATCCCAGTGCAGATTTTTTTTCACGATCAATATCACGATTATTTCTTTCGCAATTGTTGGTCAACAAGACATTTGCAGCGAAAATGTCCCACCCTAATAAAATAAGTGATTCAGATTTTTCGCTTGTATTCTCTATATCAAAAACAAAATTTAGGGGCTGTTTCACCACCCGATAAATTTTAACTGACGGATAAATGTGATGCCGTCTCCATCTATTCGAACAAAACAAACAGAGACGGCATCACATTTATCCGTCAAATAAATTTGATCAATGGATGGTAAAACAGGGGGTTAAAGTAGTATTTTAAAATAACTGTTCCCTGTGACTCTGTGTACGAAGAATTCGTATAACGCTATCCCGCGGGAACTATGCAATTTTCCGGGATAAACCTTCTTGTAACCTTAAATAAAATATTTTTCTTTCTTTCTTTCTTTCATATGTGTTAATCTAGGTTATAAACTATCTGTATGCTAAATTTCATCAGAATCCGTCCAACAGCTTCAGCGTGACAGAGTAACAAACATCCATGCAAACTTTCGCGTAATATACATATAAATTTCATAATGTTAGTAAGATATTTTGTCATCCAATACCTTCACGCATGCGCGTGAGTAGAAGATATGCTTAACACCTAAAACTCACCACGTTATCGACTTGGAAGAAGAAATACAGCAGCATATCGACTATATTCTCGCTTATGACCCTCAACTTGTCAGTGGAAGCTTTCTCGAGCAGCGCTTCAGGCGTCACTTGTCCGTTGTTGATCAGATCCAGAACTTGCTCGTTGCAATCCGAGTTATTCTGCAGCTTCTTCAGGATGTTAGTGCACGTGTGGAGTTGCTGTTGGAGCTCTATGCACTCCTGGTACGCGGCAAGGACTTTAGGATCAGATTCGTTGGGGAGATTAAGGTAAGCCATCATGTGGGCTGCGTTGCCGTTGTATAGTTCTAGGTAGGGATTGAGAAGGTCCATCAGTTTGCCAGTTGCTAGCCTGTGGGGTGAAATTTTTTTTTGTAAAATGGTACATTCGATATTTTTTTTCGATTGGTGAGAATGACAGCTTCAAAACTGACTTGCAGCTACCGGGCATTTCAAAGGGACCAAGTAAGTGCTTTAGAATTTTTTTATAACAGTGCCTACGCCAGGATATAAACAATAAGGCCGCCTGATACACCGACTTATAAGTGAAAATAGCCTTTGTTTTATGGCATACAAGTGACATTGAACCTTAGGATGGTAAAGGTATTTCTTGAACGACTATATTTCTAACCATTCTGTCTGTCAGGAACCCACATTCTAAAGGCCAGCGCAGACTGGATGCGTGTGCGTGTCATGTCACGCACGCACACCACCGGTTGTGGTGAGTGGAGCTATGGGAGAGATGGCACACTAGATGCGTCCACATTGTGTGTCATATTTCTTATATTTTAATTCATTACAACTGGTGCGTAACACGCACATGCGTCTGGTGTGCACCGGCCAACATCTTGAACGGCACACATCGTTTTTGTTACGAACAAAATTGATTCTTATGCGGATGCGGGTAGGTTAATTATTGTATTGCCGTATTACCGGCTATAGACGACACTTGCGTTCAAAAGGTTAAATAGCGTACGCACCTAAACCGGCAAGTAAGGTCCTGGTGTAGAGCGTTGAGCGCGTTAACAGACGCTTGCACGTTCGCTACCTCCGCCACCTCTCCGTAGAACCAGCCCAGCGGGATCTTGCATTTCATGGCCGACATGCCGTACCGGCCGATCGTAGTTATCTGCAAACGAATGTTATCTGTAAAACTAGGTAACAGTGGCGCGGCCTGAATAATTTCACGAGGGAACCCGGAGAAGCGGGAGTCAGGTTTTTGTCTTTGGCTGCGGCACGGCGCTATTTTGCCATAATCACTATCTCTATTTATCTGACTTGATACGGCGCCACGCCACTGTTAGTTTAATTTTATAATAATTAAACTCGTTGCATTCAGAGAACTTTTTTTTCGAATGTATTTGTGTGTCATAGCAAAAAACAATCTTGAATGTGGCGATCTGCTAAATAAGTGAGGATATTTTTCTATTTAATTCTTGACCCTTAACTCCTCTCGGCTAAAGTGTAGCCGTCAGAGTTTAACAATCTTTTGTTAAGAGGCCTTATTGTCTAACGCACTTGGAATCACAATTGACAACATTTCATATTTCTAAGACTATAATTTGATTCGTTCTCTGTATTCTGTTTGGAAAGAGAAAGACGCTGATAGTTTTAAATTTTCACTAGGATTATCAATTAATTTGTTACAAATTTTTAAAGATTTGCTTATTCTAAAAGAGCGTAACGATAGAATAGATCCTGTTATGGCGTGTAAATAGCCAATTTTTAAGGGGTAGCGGAAGGCCAGGAGCCCGCTGGTGCCAAAAATGTAATTTGGAACAAGTGCAGAAGCACTCACCTGGTTGAAGCTCCGGCCGATGTTGTAGGAGGCGGAAGGATGCGGTGGTAGTAGATTTCAGGCTTCATGCACAATTATTACTGCTTGCGGTGATTACGACGATAGGTTATAGATGACAGTCAAAATTAGTGTGACAGTAGTTTATATGACAGACAGTTTTTTCTTCTAGGAGCCAGAGAGCACCCCTGCACTGTATAGAACCAAAAGGAGGTTTTAGCGCGCGAACATGCTCCCGGCCTTGAAATTCGGAGAATTTCAATGAAGATGAGGTGCGGTGCGGTGAAGTATGATGCGGTGCGGTGCGGTGATTGATATAATAAAATGGTCTAATCTACTGTGAAGGTAGAGGATATAATTTTACGACAGGACGCTTAAATGATCCTTTCGCAGTTTTTATCGTGGCTACACGAACCACATTATCAGACCCTGGATAAACATTTGTTACAACAGCTAAGGGCCAGTGAAGCGGTGGGACATTGTCGTCACCCATTAACACGACCGTCCCTACTTTGATGGGGTGGTCTGGGGTACACCATTTATTCCTGGCTTGCAACGTGTGCAGGTATTCAGTACGCTAACTTTTCCAATATGATTGGACTAAGTATGCTGTCGAGCAATTTCTTCATATTGTGAAGATTTCGGCACTCGTTCGACAAGTCAGTAGCGGATAAAAACTGGAGTGGGATTAAGAAATGCACGGGTGTTAATATTTCTAGGTGCAGATCCGAAGATTTATGCTCTAAGCGGTGGCTGTATCGAATGTACACGCTGTATAAAAGCTGTCAAATATTTTATTAATGAAAGCGATGTTTTCACTGAAGTGAAATAATAGCGGTTTAAGTAATAGAGCGGTTTAAATAATAAAGCGGTTTTAAGAAAGAGAGCGGTTTTAAGTAAAAGAGCGGTTTTAAATAAGAGAGCGGTTTTATATAAAAGAGCGGTTTTAATTAAAAGAGCGGTTTTAAAATAAGAGAGCGGTTTTAAATAAAAGAGCGGGTTTAATTAAAAGAGCGGTTTTAAATAATAGAGCAGTTTTACACAAAAGAGCGGTTTTAAGACATTTTATTTCCGTCACATTAAAGTAATAATTATATCAAAATGTGCGGGTAACTTATTCTAAGAAATCAAAAGGTTTAGGTAATCTGTACAGTATAGACTGTTCAGATTGAACAAATGCGGTTAAAGTATAGTTTTGCATTTAAGCAACTTGACAATTTTGGGGGGCAGAAAGATTGGACAGGCCATTCCGTAGGCGAGTTTTGTAACCACGAAGGTCCGTTCCACCATAAATCATGCGACATTAATTGTGACGGTAGCATACCGCGAGACAAACAATCACTAGGGTTGTCAGCTCCAGCAACGTGATAAAAGTTCTGTGGTGCAACATTCTCTTGACATTGCGCAACGCGGTTACTCACGAAAATGGACCATCTATGAGGAGATGATTTAATCCACGAAAGAGCAATTGTCGAGTCTGTGAATGCATATATTCCTGCAATTGGAATGCGAGCTAAATATGTGTCCTGAACAGTTTTGACCAATTTGGACATTAAAAGAGCGGCACATAGCTCTAGACGAGCAAGAGTAGTTATTTTTGTGGGAGACACTTTCGACTTTGAGCATAGTAGCCTCACAGTGATATTACCGGCTGGGTCCGTAACATGCAAGTAAATGACACATCCATAGCCATTGAGACTGGCATCCGAAAATCCGACTATGTTTACCATACAGTCAGCAGAAACGCCAACGTGACGCGGAATTTTTAAAGTTGAGAGCATTGGAAACTCTTGTACTAACATTGAGTAGCTTTTGATTATATGGTCGGGGGGTGTGTCATCCCAGTCGATTTTGCAAAGCCAAAGTTCTTTTATTAACAACTTGGCGTATAATACAACGGGAGCTACTAAACCAAGGACATCAAACAAGCGAGCTACGGTCGACAGTATTATTCGCTTGGTGCACTTCCCACCAGCAGGCGGAGACGTGCTTATGAAGAAAGTGTCATTTGTGGGTTCCCATGACAACCCTAACACCTTTGCAACACTTTGCTTGTCGTTAAAGTTGACAGAAGCACGGTGTGAGTCAGGAAGACTATTTAATAATACAGAGGAATTACTTGACCATTTGACTAAGTGAAATGCACCAGACTTGAACAGTGCGATTAGTTCTTGCGACAAACGCATGGCACTTTCATTGTCAATACACGAATGGACCAGATCATCCATGTAAAGCTGGGAGATAGCTACATTTGCAGCGTCAGGAAAGCGATGACTCTCGTCTGAGCATAACTGTTTGACAGTACGCATAGCCATAAAGGGGCTTGACTTGAGTCCAAAAGGGACGCGAGTAAATTGAAAGGTGCGGATTGGCTCGCTTTCAGAAAAGCGAAACAACATTTTGACATATTTATAGTCATGCGGAGGCAAGCAAATTTGCATATACATTTGTTTAATATCAGACGTCATAGCTACTGGGAATAAACGAAAGTTCAGCAAGAGCAAAAACAAATCAGCCTGTAGATTGGGACCAGTATGCAAGATGTCATTGAGTGACATACCTGAATGAGTCTTAGCACTGGCATCGAGAACTACTCTAACAGGAGACGTAACTTTTTCCGGGCGGATGACAGCATGATGAGGGATATAGTAACCATCATCAGTAACTTTAGACTCTGGTACTTCAGTTAGATAACCATTCTGCATATATTCAGATAAAACTTTATTATAGGCATCGCGAAGAGTAGGGGTTTGCTTGAACTTTTTTTCCAAATACATTAGACGGCGGTGAGCAACAGAACGAGAATTCCCCAGTTCTGAGGGATCTTTAGAGAAAGGTAAGGCCGCAGTGTATCTACCTTCCTCGTTGCGGGACACAGAAGTTGTGTATAAATTTTCACATTTAGTCTCTTCTGGACTTAAATGGCGTTTGAATGGGATTTCTTCTAATTCCCAAAATTTATTTAGGCTCGACTCGAGGTCATTGAGCACCAGAGCGGTAAAAGAAGTGGCGTTACTAGGGTCAGACTTACAAGGATAGTCACCCATTAGAACAAAACCGAAAGCGGTTAGAAAGGCGGGAGGAGCACAAGAACCAGACTCTACTTTATTCCCCAAATAAATATACGGGAACAGCTGGACACCGAGCACTACATCAATGCACCCAGGAATGTTCCACGTGAGGTCTGCGAGCGGTATATTATTAAGGTAAGCCATGTCACGTTCATTATATTCAATAAAATGCGAGGGCAATTGATCGGTTATACAATCTACCACTAAAGCGTGTATGTAGTATTTATTATTCGGATATACGCGGGATTCAATATTTAAGTAAACATATCCGTGAATTGGTCTCGAAGTTAAACCAACACCCTTTATATAAGAGTTAGTTAGCGGTATTATAGGTAAATTCAGTGATTTGCAGCAATCGAGCGTTATTAAATTATTTTGAGATCCGCTATCAATAAGGCATCTAATAATCATTTTTTTATCGCTATTATTTTGTTTAGCATAAACTTGAGCGGTCGATAATAGTATTGTCGAATTTGGTTTCGACTCTGCCTTCAGAGAAACTGAAGCGTTCGCGGGGTTAGCGTTATTGACCGGCAGTGTAGTCGTTATATTATGTGACGGCGGCGACGCGATTCGATTACTGTCATGCGGCGGATGAGCACACGAGCACGCGGCTGTGGGCGGCAGCGAGGCGCGAGCAGCGTGGGCAGCAGCAGCTGCTGGCTCGCGCGAGCGGGGCGCAGCAGGCTCCGCGCGCGGGCACGATGCGGCTGACGAGGCGGTCGGCGCAGGCGCGGCATGCGAAGTTGAGCCGTTCGTGAACAACTGCGTCGATTTAACGTACGGCTTTGCGGGGAAACGCTTATGCGGTTGTGAATTAGTATTAGTATTGTCAAAGTGCAACAACGTATGATGACGTTTTTGACATAACTTGCAAGTCGTACGTGAGCTGCAATGGAGCAGAGTATGTGATGTGCTTAAGCAGTTAACACAACCACGAATATTTTTAATAAAGTCGAATCTTGCCAGCGGCGAACTCATATTTTTGAATTTAGAACAACTATACAATTGCACGTGCTCATTGCTTTTGCACAATACACAGGGTTCGTCATTTGCGGAGCTCGAAGAAGGAACATCGTTACTAGCTACAAAAGCTTTGTAAGTAGTACGCGCGGGTTGAGCCGGTGTATTGGCGGTAGCTTTGTAAGCGGTTCGCGGAGTATTTATAGAAGAACTATTGCCTGACCGTTCTAAAATTTTGACTTGGCTCTGTATAAATGTGACATATTTTTCGTACGATGGAATAGTTTCGTCACGAACAGACATTTCGAAATTTTGCAAAGTCTGCTGGTCAGTTTTTCGCAGAGCACACTGCAGGAAAAAGAAATCTGACAGATCAGGAATGTCTAGTTGTTTTAAAGCGGCCACAGTCGCAGAATATCTTTCGATGAAGCTATTGAGACTGCTAGGCGAGTTTGAGCTCGGCTTAATGTCCAAGATGTTATTGAGGTAGTAAGTACCCAAGGCGCGTTTGTCTTGATATTTTTTCACTAAACTTTCCCAAATAATGGTATAAGTCTCTCCTGTGGGTACCAAACCTGCGGTAATATTTAGGGCGCTATGGGTTAGCTTGCCCATGAGGTACTGCACGCGTTGCGAATCAGTAAGATGGTCGTTATTATGTATATTAGCTTTAAACGACTCATAAAATATAGGCCAATTTTCAGTCCTACCATCAAAGAAAGGAAGATCGATAGGCGGGAGCTTAATGGTTGGACCTTTAGCTTGCGACGCGGGTGTAGAAGTCGAACTCGTTTGCGGAGAAGTTATTTTCAAAATATTAGCACGAGTGCGCTTTATGCGGGCGTATAAGTCCTCAAATGTATCCAGAGTCTCATAATCGGGCTCATGTTGAGGATCAAGGGACATTGAAATTGCATTAATTTCGTCCAGTATTTTTTCAAAATTCACGCGAAAATCATCGATCGTCTCTGATTCCGCCATAAAATTTTCGTTGCTGCGAGAATCGAGTGTAGATATTTTTTTCGACAAATCAAAGAGATGCGAGAATCGACGTAAAATTCGTTCCTCTTTGGTTTTTAATATGGATAATTTCGATTCTAAAGCTGATTTCGCCATAATTATGTAACGCGAAAATTTAGAATTTAGTTTCTAAAAATATATGAGATGTCAGAAGAAAATATGACAGAAATGGCGGTTGAAAATTATGCCTATTGTGAGAGCCAAAAATTACGCTATGTCACAGGCGAAGCGGGTGAATAATTTCGTTCCGGGAATCAATCCGGTTGTTCGATAGGACCAAGAAATATGTTATGGCGTGTAAATAGCCAATTTTTAAGGGGTAGCGGAAGGCCAGGAGCCCGCTGGTGCCAAAAATGTAATTTGGAACAAGTGCAGAAGCACTCACCTGGTTGAAGCTCCGGCCGATGTTGTAGGAGGCGGAAGGATGCGGTGGTAGTAGATTTCAGGCTTCATGCACAATTATTACTGCTTGCGGTGATTACGACGATAGGTTATAGATGACAGTCAAAATTAGTGTGACAGTAGTTTATATGACAGACAGTTTTTTCTTCTAGGAGCCAGAGAGCACCCCTGCACTGTATAGAACCAAAAGGAGGTTTTAGCGCGCGAACAGATCCATTACTTTTGTCTAGTCTCTATTAAAAAAAAGTGATGACTAAATTTGACGTAAAGGTTGTTATCAAATTCAAAATTATGACAGCTCTTTTTTCTAGTGAAAAGGGTAAAGGAAACATATGTCTTCTGTGGCACTATTTCTAAGTATATATGTTTTTAAATTTGTTATATTTTTTTAAATATGGAGAAATAAATTATAATAAATATTTTTCTGTGTTCAGGAGGCGAAACTCTTTCGATTCCTGCAGTAATTTTCAGGTGTTAAAAAAATGAAAGGTTGTCAATCGTTTTCACCCTTTTCCTCTATCACACAGTAAAAGATGCGGATAGAAAGAGAGGGTGAATGATACTGCGAGCGCTCGCCCGTAATATAACACGGCCTCCGGTCTAGCTGTGGGGCTAATTCTTACGGTAGCTTTCAGCAATTTTTGCATGAAAGAGTAACAAACACTTATCTAAAATGTGGAAATGGCATTATGACAGCCTTCTATGCGTAAAAAGGATATTCTAACAAAATATACCGTTTTTCTCCAGCGTTTCCTATGTTAGCCAAATGAGACTTTAAAAATAAATATACGTACCTTCATGTACCGACAGAGCGGCGGCGGCTGTATGTCTGTAAGCACCAGGTGTTTGCTCGCGATGTCAGTGGCGAACGCCAACTTGACGCAGTCGGTTTCCTCGCTATGCACCCACGTATCGATGCACAACGTGACCAAATCCGAGCACGAAGGGATTATCTGTTAAAGACAAAAGTCGTCAATGCATGCCTTTGTATAGCCAAGCCATGTGACATTTTGTTGGGGTTTCAGACCTACGCGTGCGTCTTAACTCTTTTCCAGGCACAGTGCATATAGCGACCACAAAAATCTACACATAGATTTGACCTTACCCACTTTATAATACGGTAGAAAGTCAATCGAATTTGTTTAAAATATGCTTTGCTTTTAATTTAATAGGTAAACAGTATAACACAATGATTCATTTTGTTGCAGCATATCTAAATAGCCGGGGCCTGGAAAAGGGTTAACCTCGTAAGGCCCAGCGTACTAAATTTAGTACATACAGTTATACATAAAAGCAAATGTCCACTTTTCTTGATTCACAACATTGTTTCAAATTATGATAGTCATTTAACGTGGATGTTACGAGGTAATTCTTCAGCACTCACCACATCAGTCAGCCGCACGCAGTGTCCCAAATCCAGCACGATATAGCGCCGTGCACCTGAATGCATGCGTTCAACTACGAGCGTGTGTTGCGGCACGCGGGTCACTAACGCGGCCCAGGGTATACCGCATTGCTCCTGCTCCTAATAAAAATAAATGTTTAGTAGTGTTTGTTGCGATAGCGATAGTCTATCGATAGTATCGTGATACTATCGTGGCTTTGAAAATCGGTCATACTAAAGCACGGTCGCAAAGCATAAAGAATATCGTGCAATGATCTGTCACTACGTGTCTCTATCGCTTGTACGTAAATATTCGCCGTCGCGCTCGCACACTTGAATTTGTACGAATGAGACGGGAAATATTTACACGGGAGCAACTGAGACAAGTAGTGAAGGTCATTGTATGAAATTCTTCCTGGTGCGCGACCGTACTTTATCGATAGTCCTATTGAAACTATCGACCCTTGACGATACTATCGACACTATCGACAGTATTGCAGCATGTCGGTATTTTCGATAGTACCATCGCACTATCGACTATTTCTCAAGGTCAAACTATCGATAGCGAAACTATCGCTATCGCAACAACACTGATGTTTAGTCAACTCGATTGAATGAACCCTGTACTTTGGGTCAAAGTTGCCGCGGAATGGGTCCCTAGCGATGGATATAGTAATAGAGGCAGATCGAAGCGATGGAGGGACGTGGGATGGCGGGTGTTCGCGTTTGATAGGTGAAGAGTGAAGCAAGAGAGGAAAGGCCTTTGCACAGCAGAGGGACACAAAAGCAGACTAAAAAAGCATATCATGCGAAGACCTTTTTCAGGGGTGAGTGCAAAAGTTCAATGTTATTCGTACTTGGAATAGTTTATCCTCAGTAAAGTCGAGTTTCTCTTGCGGATCGCACTCCATGAGGGAACTCTCCACGTCTTCCAGCGAATCCGGGTCTTGAGACATTTGCTTCATCTGCCCTTCTTTTACTACACTCCATAACTATACAAAAATTAATTAGGATTAGTTGACTAAATCGGTTTACAATACAATTGCTACAATCATGACGATTTGCTAAAAATATCTCAACGTTTCGATTTCATTGATGTGGCTGTGGTCTACTCGTGACCACATCCGACGCTATCGTTCGAGACCAAAGTGTAGCGTTATTTATATAGTCGAATTGGGTCGGGCTTTAAGGATTTAAATCGCCGTGCGGATCGCAGCGTCAAACTGCCCCAGCCTTCGCTTCGCGGTTGAGAACACGTCCAGCAGATTACACTTTCGTCAGAAGCAGTTCAGGTTTTATAAGGTTTTAAGGTTATCTTTTATAATTTCAGTTCATATATTTTCATACTAAATATATGGATTTCACGGGATGACCGTAAAAGTAAAAAATTTAGAGTTGAAAAATAAAAATACAAAGACTCCAAAAAAACAATCTTAATTTCAGTTCAGTTTTATCAGGAATGACGGATGTAGATAACCTATAATGACCCTTTCGTCAAATTATTCCTAGAGGTAATTCACCCAGCCACAATTCAGTCCAGAAAATAGGTAGGTTAGGTTAGTTAGGTGGTTTCTTCTGCCCGAAGGGCAAACCGCCCAGAAAAAGGAGCGGAATATGTAGGTTTTAACTGAATTATGGATGAATAAATCCTGGTTGTATTAAGTCTGATCTGACGAAAGCGGAATCTGACGTACGAAGAATCACGAGAATTGCTGTTTCGTCACCAGTTTCAAAATTCTGACCTATACGGAAAAAAAGAAGTGATCTGCCGAAAGTGGAATCTGACGGACGTTTTCTAAATCGCCTTCACTCTCGCGCGCATATTTATTTATTTATTTACGAGACGCGGAGACCCGAAGAATTTGCGGATCGGATTGCGGGTGATTCGCCCCGCGCGAGTGTTGGAAGCTATGATCTCACCTGATTGGGGTCTCCGGGCAGTGTGGAAACGACGGCCGGATGATGTCGCCCGCCCGAAGATTCGAGCTTCGTTCCATCTGAAGCTACATGGCAGCTGACGTGGAGCGGCATCGCCTCGCTCAGTCCCGCACCGAATACGCCAACGCCGTTGTTTTGCGCCCACCACGCAGTCGGGGTCGTGGCTGATTTCGTTTCTACAATCATCATAGTATTTTAGTTACCACCAAAAATATTTTCGAACACCAGATTACCGAAGAAATGTACACCTAAAGTATAAGCTCTTATTCATTAAAACGATTATCAAATCTCAGCGGGATATTGATGACGCTGTCTGCCCGTTACGCTAGCACGTTTTGTCTCGTTGGTCGCTTATTACCAAACATCGGATTTTAGGGGGCCAAATTTAATGACAGGCAGGGAATTCCTAGATCGACAAAGTAAAGTATCGCTGATTTCCCCATGAGCTAGTGATCGCTCCAAGTTTTATTTGTAAAAATAGAGCTTCATAGAAAGTATAAAAATGAAACAAAATAATAACTCAATTCTCATCTTTATTATTATTTTTTGTTTTGTCCCACTGCTGGGCAAAGGCCTCCCCTCTGGTCCTCCACAGCTCCCTGTCCTGAGGGAAATCTGGCCAATCGTTTAATTAATCGTTAAATAATATTTAACTAAAAAAAATATAAATTTACAAAGCTGGGTGCCATCACGGGTATATGGGAAAAGCGTCGATAATTTACTTTATTGATAAAGGAACTCCCTGCTTGTCATAAAATTTTTCCCCTTAAATTCCTATGTCTGCTTATTACGTCTCTATATATCCCGCTGGGCTAGCCAATAAGGGATGAGAAAATAGGGATGATAAGATAACACCACCAATCAACTGATTTACTTTTTATTAGCTGTCAAAACACTATTCTCCCATAGATTTTGTATAAAAGTTGGTAGCTAAGACGCACTTCTATGCCAGCTCAATAACTATTTGTTTTAAAGCAGCTAAAAATCGAAAATTACTTGTTTTCAGTGCTTTAAAGTGTTTCTACTAGAGTCGCGTCTTGGATGTATTGTTTTATTTATATCGTCATCATCCCCATTACTTGCGGGCAGCGTACAATACCTAAACCCTTTTTTTAGCAACATCAAATGCTTTTGTCTATGGCAGTCTCTTTTACGGAACAGACACACGTTACTAAAAAAACATGAAGAGTTAAATAATATAATTGAAACATTACATAACATGCCTTGAAACTGAAATTGCACATAAAATGATTATGATTATGAATCACCGTCGCCACCTTGTAGAATGTAGATAACACAAAAATGTCCTGAATTTTGGAGATGGAGCTGATTAGGATCACGGCCAATGCCAATATTAAGATATTATTTATTTATTAAAAAGTGAGTGTTTAAAGCGAAATGGATTAATGGTGGGTGGGCTATTAAAGATATATAATGGACAGAAGCAGAATGACAAAAGCCCGACGTGTGATCAGCTGTTCATGCGCAAACGACGATATGAATTATTTCAATTGGATGCTGGTAATGATAATTGATATAATAACAATACGTCGGTGAAACTGCAATACCGCGTAACTAGCTTTTTCCATAATTTGTCTAATTTTCACTGTTATTTCAATTAAATTTGAGCCTTATGGCAAAATCTAGTTGCTGCAATACCGCGCGGTATTGCAGTTTCACCGACGAATAATGAGTCTAACCCACCAAAACTCGAAAAACTTTAAAATATGAAATTGTAGCCTGTCATCACATATACATTTTATAAAAATGAGTTATGTGACTTAACCTCTCAATGCCTATCGGCCCAAATTTAGGACATACGCTAAGCAGATGACAACCTTTCTTGATTGACATTAAGTTTCAAATTTTGGTAATCGAAATTTGGCGTGGCTCTAACAAGGATAACGTTAGTTAGTTCATTCCCTAATAAAAACCGTTAGCGCCCATTTTCTCAAAATTCGTGTGGATTGACATGTCATTGCTTATCAGCATCCAATTTTACCGATGACCATCAACAACTTTCGTTGGTGAAGCATTTGATGTAAAATAACCACTCGTCCGTGGCATAAGTGTCATTATCATTAAGGGTTCTACCACACAAGCGATTTTCTTCGGCGATTTTACGGCGGAGCGAAATCGCGACGAGCTCGCTACACCCTGCAGCGTGCACGCCGCGATTTATTTTTACCTGTAAGCGTACTCGCGGCGGTTAATAAATCTCGCGATATCGGAGAAAATCGCTTGTGGTAGGGCCCTATCATCCAGAGTTGGAAATAACACGGTGACCCGAAAATCACCAAAAGCTTGAAAAAAAAATGTACAGAAGCTTCTGAATAACTGACCACGACAAGGTATTGTCATTTCGTTGGTGAACAGCTGATCGGTGACAAATGCCGATCACAAACATAGACCTCGCACCGTGACACAAACATACCCGGAATCTGGGGGAGGTTGAGTAGATCCTTTAGCTGGGAGTCGGCTTTGGCGGCGGGCGGGGGCGGCAGTTCGCCTGCCAGCGGAAGCGGGGAGGTCAGAACGGGAACACCCGGGGCTCAACGGTAGCTTGAATTGTGAGCGAACTACTAGCCACTAGACCTCGTCGAGCTTATAAAGGTAGGGTAACTTCTTAGCAAATAATAGGGTCCCTTTAATTATTTTAGGTTAGTTTTTATCGAATTCGGGGTGTTTTTTTTTTAACTCAGTGAGGCTCAGAAATACTGTATTGAAAACGCTCATAATTCGTGCTACCGTTTATATAAGTTTGAGGATGATTTTGTGCTTTCAGTAAGTTTGAACAAAGCTTCTGGATATTGTCTGGTTAATACCACAGATGACGAGATGAACGGACGATTTGGTGAAGGCCGCAGGTTCAGGGTGGATGCAAGTCGCTTCCAATCGTAATGATTGGGCGTCAATGAGGGAGGCATATGTCCAGCAGCCGAAATGATGATGATGAATATCACAGAACGTGCCAATGAAATTTTTAACATAATTTTGATAGTAAATACGTTTGCTACTCGCACATCACTAATATTGTGTAAAGAAAAAAAAACTTCTCACAAAAACAAAGAGATTCTCATTCATTATTATTAAATTTTGTCACGATCAATTCCACATTCTTCTTTAAACTAGAGCTAAAACTTTTCTTACTAAACTTCCTACAATTGAATTAAACTATGTTCAGTTAATTTCGCAACACTGAAAATATTTGCAACATCTGTCAACCCCATCAAACTCCAGCTCAAAGCACGAAATCATCGTCAACCGCGTTAGTAAACATACACCCAACTAGACAGGTTTAAAACTTACCCATGTCCTGTGGTAGATTGAGCAAGTCCTTCAGTTGGTAGTCCGGCTTTGCGGCGGGGGGTGCTGAGGTGTCTCCGGAGAGGACGCTGGCGTACGTTACGGGGGTCGAAGAACCCCGACCGAGCTCGGGGGTTTCTGCCGCAAACACCGCTCGCTCTAGCGGGAGCCCGTATAAACCGAATCTAAAAGGAAACATGTAATAAGTTTGATAACACACTCATTAAAATTGCCTAGGAATATTTACGGACGTGACGCGGCCGATGGCGTTTATAGGAGACCCATAGCCTTAGCGTTTGGTTGAAGGTGGACTTTCAGGTAACAGGTAATTTTGGTATAAAAATACAATGGTTCAAAATGTCTCATTATCAAAATGTGCAATGGTCAAAAAGTATGTAAATGTAAACATGTTATAATGAACAAAAGACAAAAGACTTAAATGCCACAAAAACCTAAAGCCAAGTTTAGACCAGCAAGAAAAATTGTGCAAGTTGCATTGCATTGCATGGTCGTAAGGCGAATGAGTTAGAAGTGGTCAATCGAACGCAGCAATGAAATGGAATTTGCACGAGTTTTCTTGCAAGTATAAACTGGGCTTAAGAACCTAAGGGTATGATAGAAAAAACCGGCCAAGAGCGTGTCGGACACGCCCAAGGTAGGGTTCCGTAGCCATTACGAAAAAATCAAGTAATATTTTTCTAAGGATTTCGTATGTGTACGGAATCATCCAAGTTTAGGTATGTTTTATACCTTAGGCTACTATTTACTCTTAAACTACAAATAATTTCCAAGCAATCTTAGCCGCTATAATTTTCCTAGTAAATTTGATATATTTACTACCCTTCTGAATTTTTTAAAATTTTTCCACCCAACAGTTTAGATTTTAGAGGGGGGGGGACGGCCGATTTTAATGAAAATTTTCACTTTAAAGTTGAATATTTCGCAAACAGATCACTGAATAGAAAAATCATGTTAGCAACCCCGCAATGATTTTAAAAGACCTATCCAACGATACCCCACAATATAGGGATAGCGGAGAAAAAAAAAATCACCCCCACTTTACGCCTATGGGAGGTACCCTAAAAAAATTTTTTTTACTTTTTTTTATTCAATCACTTTGTCGGCGTGTCTGATATATATATTAATTCCAAATTACAGCTTTCTAGTACTAACAGTCTCTGAGCTTAGCCGCGGACAGACAGACAGACAGACGGACAGACATGGCGAAACTATAAGGGTTCCTAGTTGACTACGGAACCCTAAAAACGAACAGAAGATAAATGGCCAAGCTCCGAAAATGCTCAATGGGCAAAGTCAAAAAGTATATCAATGTCAATGAGGACATTCAGTCCACCTCATTTTGTACATATTAACCCCAGAGTATTCTGTCGTAAAAACTTCCCGACACAAGGTCGTTTAGACCATAGTGAATGCTGCCTTGGAAACATTCTGACCTAACCAACATGTCGGTCAAAGCATGTTCCGCCCCTAAAATATTCAAACAAAATGAGTTGGTGGCACCCACATTTTGTACTTTTTTACAATGTTACACATTTAAAAAATTTATGCATTTTGGCATGTGTACCAAAATGAGTATAACAACTTCCCTTTTGTCGCATCATGGTCCCGTTCGCAAATCGTCCCGTTCGGCAATTCGTCTCGTTGGAAATTCGTTCCGTTAGCAGATCATCCCGCAAATGCATCTCGCCCCGTTCGCGACGCGACTGGTCCCGTTCGTAATTCATCCCGGAAACGCACCACGATTTTTGCGATTTGCTAACGGGACGAATTGCGAACGGGACGAATTGCCGAACGGGACGTTTTGCGAGCGGGACCATATGCGACAAAAGGACAACTTCCACGGTTTCAGGAGTGCTTCACGCCACAGTTTAAACTGACCTGGCCCTCAGCAGATGGTGGTAGTCATCCCCGCGCTCGGTGAGGCACCGCGCCGCTTGCTCGAGCAGCGCGAGGCACCGCGCGACGAGCTCGCTGGCGGCGCCGCGCTGGGTGGCGTGCTGCGCCAGCGCCACCAGCCAGCGCAGCGCGCCCGGAGACTCGCACGCGCCCACGTACGGGATGCACTCGCTGAGCGTCGCTGTTAGCGTCTGGTCGAAGGTGGACTTCCACGGCTTCGGGAGTTGCTTCACGCCACTGTTGATAAACAGTACCCATTCAGTTCTACTAGCTATATAGTGTATTAAAATTAATCGGAATATTTCAGCACATCTGTTAACGATCCAACCATCGTCGGGTTAGTTTGACTATCGATCTAATGTATTCAGTAAAACTAACTCCGTACTGGACCCGCGTGAGTATGTACTACGGCCCAAGCCCTCTCATTCTGAGAGGATGCCTGTGCCCTGCAGTGAAACGTATACAGGGTTATTTGTAATTCACTGACATCCTCTTAACCCTGAATTCCTATCACTCAAACAAATGTTTTTTGTTTTACGACTTTTTAAAATGAAGCACTTTTTTTCCCATACAAATACACAGAGTATCGTAAAAATAAGAGGTAATCTTCAATTTTCAAAACGTTATTACACCAAAAATATTAAGTTATGACAAAAGCCGTAAAACAAAAAACATTTGTTTAAGTGGTAGGAGTTTAGGGTTAAAAGGATGCTGGTGAATTAAAAATAACCCTGTATAGGCTGGGGTGTGAATCTTAAACACCTACTTTACAAGGTATTTAAAATAAGAGAGTATAAATACAATATTACATACAGGTTGATTCATAAGAGGTGGCACAAATGGATTGAACGAAAGTAATGTCATTTTGTCAATTTTGTAGGAAAATGACTGATGCATGTCATATTCATATTTGTGTGAAGTGTATTCAAATAGGTAACACATAGATACTTTCATTCGCTTATTCGATCCATTCGTACCAGCTTTTGTGAATCGATCTGTAGACTACTTCCATAGTGACCAACGCGTTTTAATTTTATGTAATCAAATCACGCCTGTAAGCCCGTTAGTGTTAACGGTACAGGCTGTGAGCCATTCTTACTATTCATTCCTACTATTCTCCCGAGCTCAATGGCAAAAACGCAGGAATATTTTAAGATTTCTCAGATTATGACAAAAGCTGTTAACATCTACATTACAATAGCTTTTTTACTTACTCGCTGGTAATCAGAATGATCTTGACGCATTTCTTGGCGAAGCTCCTGTTAGCGCACAGTATGCAGTTCTTGATCAAAGCATCAGTATGCTTCTCAACAATCTTGACACACTCCAGCTGCTGTATTTCGACAGGGGTTTGCGCATCTTTGTCCTTCCCTTTATCAGTCTTTGCCAGTCTGAGCCTCTGCAATCTTATGGAGATCACCCATATAAGCAAATCGAGCGCCAACTTGCGCTTTTCGCTATCGTCTCTGCTCACAGCTATCTCGCATAGCGTGTCTAGGAAGCTGTTGGATTCGAGCATAGTGATACGCTGCTGCCTCTCTAAAGGCACGTCGGTATGTGGACTCGACCGCACCGTCAACGAAATCTGGTGGAGCCAATCACATCCTATAAAGCTAGACTTCTTCGAGCTGCTTTCTCCTGATTTTATCGATCCTTTGCTCATATCCTTTGCGGGGTCGAACAATGTTTTTATGTGAATCAAGAACGTCCTACCGCGAGCCCTGTAGAGTCTAGGGCTGGTCAGTATCAGAGTGCCGGATTGCTGCGTCAAATCTAACCCTGAAGAGAGCAATAGCGGCCCAGCCAGGATCTCAGCGTTATGCGCTTGTAAATACTCCTCGCTGTTCACGGGATTCTCCAGATTCGAAGACATGTCGGCGTCTATTACCGGGAAATGCACTGGGGAGTCAGATCTGTGACCGAAGGAAGCGTCTTTTTTGTATCCAATCCCATGCAAATTCTGCTTCAGCAGCGTCACTTGTATGATCGGTAAGTTGGCCGAGCAGGACGAATGTAACGTGAACCCGAATTCTATATGAGCTAAGGACACGGTGTAAGGCAGGGTGAGTTCAAGCACGTGCTCGTCCCAAGTAGAGGAGGTATTTTGCAGCCGCCAACTCCGGTTGTTTTGGTGGTCGGAGCGCGAGCGCTGCGCCGGCGACAGCTCGCACCAGAACCCCGGCACGACTGCGCTGTAAGGCACTGTCGTGTTCGTACCATAAGACCCTATCAGAGACATCATAGTTTCTAGATCGCTAGTATCCAAATCAGTCTTATTGGCCAGCATGACAGGAGTTGGAGCGGCACCTGACACTTCCTCCTTGGGAGTTCTATGGAGCATTTCGAAATCTAAATTCGCGAATTCGTCCTCGTCTATGTCACCGGTGGAATCTTTCTCGCCGTTGTTGAGGGCGTAGAAATATATCATGCCGTGCTTGGTAGACACGCTGAGGCGTTCGACCGAAGCGCAGTACGCTACCGAAGTGAACTGGCCTTTCGGTGCGCGTTTTTCTGAGAGCATTTTGAAGTCTGGTAGTGAGTAAAGCCTGAGGCTCCCGTCGTAGCCCACGGCTGCGAATGAGAACTGCTCTTGTTTATCTACTGGCAATAAGCATAAGTCGACAGGACTCTCGTCGTAAGGTAGCTCCATCATTGTGACAGGATTGTCTTCAAGCGTGAAAATCGATGTGTTACTATTAATTTTGTAGAGAATAAAATAAGCTTTAGCGTCAGACTTTTCTATCTTGTCGGCTTGTTCGGCGACTTCGTCGACGTCCATTTTGGTGTCGCCATCGTTGTCGGTTTCTTCTTCGATTCTGACTTTCTCCGGGTCTATACTAGATACGACTACCAGCAGGTGTTCCTTGTCTTCTGTTGGTAGAAGATGCGTGACTTTAGAGTCCTCTCTGAAGTTCAGCTTGGTTGGAAGACTTAGGCACTGTATGGCTATGCCCTGGGACACGACTTCCTCCTGCGGCGGGTCGCTGTCGAAGCCATCATTGTTGCTGTTGCTGATTGCGGTTTGTGTGCCGACTTTGCTTCCGCCGAACGTCGGGAGTTTGACTTTTTCTGTGCCATCACCACCTTCGTACCACTTGAGGTCGGAGATCTCTAGCGGCCCGTTCATATTGAGGTAGTGTGTGATCGGATCGGCTTGCTGTAACACGGCATCAGTTTGATCCGCCAGTTTAGTCCCAACAGAATCCAAATTGCCACTCTTCCAACTCTTCAACTGCGATATTTTCCCTACAAAGTCAAGCATGCTACCCTGTCCGGATTCAGGCAGTTCGGGAAGCAGAACCGTCGGCGGCGGCGGCGGCAGTAACTTGTAATGTTTCGCCAAAAGAATCTTCTTCGGTTCCCACATCTTTGAATCCTCTTTACTCGAGGAGGCGTTAAGATTGATAACATTGCTTATCTGTTCGTCTAAGAGACTAGTGCACTGGGGAAGCTCCGTGTCCTCGTCAGAATACTGAAAGTATATCTCGTCGTATATATTAGCGTCGTCAGTTCTCGCGGCCGTGCAGACCTTCTTACTGACCCCCGGTTTGGAATTGCCGCTGCTATTGGAAGTGTGCACTACGGTTGTTATGGATCCCGCTAAAGAACTGTGTATATCATAAGTTAGTAGGAAGAGCATTTTGTTTATTGGTGTAAGGTTGCTCTTAGCTTCGTTCTGGTCGTTCATGGCTTGTACGCTTTCTTTGGACTTGTCGGGGGCGCCGGAGTCGAACAAGGCTTTACTGGAATCCTCCTCTTTGATCGGCTGGTCTGAGGGGATGCTGTTGGTCCGTGTGATGGTGACCGCGCAGATGAGTGACGGCTTGGTGTTGTTTTTGCACGTCTCTTTCTCCACACCGGTCTCCGTGTTTTGTGCCTGAGGGTATTTCTCTTGTTTTGACGTCATGCCGACAAACGCCATTGCTGACAGCTCGAGACTGTACGTGGCTAAAACAAAATAAAAAATATATAATTTGAATGCATAGTTGACGTTGAGAAAAAAAGTGTGTTAAGCTAAAATAGGACCTGGCTGGACACGTCTGTTGAATGCACCTACAAAAATGGGCTCAAACAGTCAATTGGTGGGTGCTAGAAAGCGGTCAGCAACAAGGCAGACCAAGAAGGAGATATCGGGACTATTTGAATGAGTACACAAAGGACTGGCCTGACATAGCTCTAGACCGGGAGCTGTGGAGGTCAAGAGGAGAGGCCGTTGCCCAGAAGTGGGACATTATGAAAGAATAATTAAAAAAAAATTTACACCAATTACAATTGCTTGATATACAAAGTGTCAGAGGTTTATGAGTAGCGCAGTATATTCAGTGTAAGAAGAGAGGACAATCAAGCTTACATAAAAAATCTCAATATACTCACAAGAGTCCTTTTCCAGGCTGGCAGACCACACTTTGTTGCAGTCCGTGGACAGTATGCCGCTAAAGATCGAGTCGTACGGAGACAAGTGAATGAACTTGGCCAGTTTGAGTCCGCACTCGAACCGCCAGATGTTGACTTTGCCTTCCGTAGAGCCAGTCGCTATCAGCTCTCCGTTGTTACCTTTAGAGACTACTGTCACACTCGGACTGGGCACTGCGCACGCTGTCGCATTCGTAACCTGCAAGGAAAGATTTAGTATGAATTTGTAGTGACACCGTGCTACAGTAATCAGTAATCAGTCACTTTATTTGCTAGAACATAGGTAGGTACAAAGACATATCAGCAGTTAATGTATGAAAAAATCTGCCAAGTGCGAGTCGGAATCACGCACTGAGGGTTCCGTACAAATTTTTAGGTAACCGTAACTATAATAATCCAATGTTAGCAGAGCCCTGCTTCTAAGTAAAATGTATGCAGTGTGGGATCATTTTATTTAATATTCAATATAATTATATCTTTTTAAACAGACAGACAGAGAGACACACAGCAGAGTCTCAGTAATAGGGTCCCGTTGGCACCCTTTGGGTATGGCACCTTAAAAACTAGTTCTACTGCTGTATAAGCCCATATTAACATTCTAATAATAAATCCCTTTATGTTGCCCACTACCTACAAGAACACAGCGACGCATGAAACAGTGTCAATAGACGCAAAATGACCAAAAAGCGTAATGACCAATATCATATTGACCAATTTTAGTAGGTTTAGTAATCTAAAATAATAAATAATTGTCAGTCTTGCATGCGCCCGAAGGGCCAAAAGCACGCAGAAGTAGGAGCTCCGCGCTTGCGGAGCTACGTCGACACTGTTTTGTATCGATTGGAGTTGGGAATATAATGCATACTGCACATTTGCCATGATATACATTTTTCAGCGCAGTCATTTTGCATATGTGTATGTGGCATTTCGCGTATGTGCCAATTTATGTAGATACTAGCTGTTGTCCGCGACTCCGTCCGCGAAGAATAGGAGCAGGTATAAAAAATAGCCTACGACCTAATATGGAGAAAAAAAAATATAAAAATTCGGTGAAGCCGTTTCAGAGCAGTTCGATAACAAACACCGTGACACGAGATTTTTATATATTAATTAGAAGAAGATGTCATTATGCGTGTAATTGGCATGAAACATTTTGAGCATTTACTAGGCCAGCGTGCTCCATCAGGCATGATTGTGCAAGCCATTGTAAAAAAAAAACATCAATAACCTCTTTAACAAGTACTCACCGAAATAGGAACATTATGTGTATATTCGCCGCGTACGAACGGACAGTTGGGCGAGTGCCGTTCGTGCTCAACCCAGGGCTCGTCGGACTTCTCCCAGCAGACCAGGCAGACCATGCAGGTAAAGCACATCGCGCGGTCGTCGCCGCTGGGAGACGGCTGGTGGTAGAAGCCCGCCTGGGCCATCCGCGCCGGGAGAGCCCATCTGGAGAAAAGATTACGATTATTACGATTATTTAACGACCGCTTTAGCCTAGTTGGTAGTGACCCTGCCTACGAAGCAAGAGGTCCTGGGTTCAAATCCCGGTAAGGACATTTATTTGTGTGATGAGCACGAATATTTGTTCCTGAGTTATGGATGTTTTCTATGTATTTAAGTATTTATTTATCTATAGAAGTATGTTTATCGTTGTCTAGTACCCATAGTACAAGCTTTGCTTAGTTTGGGACTAGGTCGATCTGTGTAAGAGTGTCCCCTAATATTTATTTATTTATTTATTTTCATTACTTAACCTCTCGGACGCCGTAACGCAGACCTGCGCCAGATTTAAGACTATCTATTTGCATTTTTATTCTAATATGTAATATCAGTATTGTTTAAAACTAACGAACTAGAACGCAGGTTTTATGGACTTAAAAAGACTAAAGAGTAGAAACGAATGTAACTCTTTAGGCTTTTTTAAAATCCTTCACTTTTTGTATATTTAAGATAGTAACAATATTGATGTTGACAGGATGAAACAATAATTTGATGAATCAACTTTTATGTGTGGTTTACTCTGTCCCCGGTTGGCAAAGTGACGTCTTCATACTGTTTCATAGAAAAATGCTTAGGTTGTCCAGGAGACAAAATTTGTTTAACCATAGCAACGGGTGGCAAAAAAAAGTTGATTCACTTAATTAAAAGACGCGACTCTAGTGAAAAAACACTTTTTTAAGCACTTCAAGGCCTTAGAAAGTGCACTTTTCGGGAAGTGTACGGTCGACCAAGAAAGTGGTCTACCAGTTTTGACGACAGTTTCTGTGACATCTAAATATCCCTAAGTCACTGTCATCATGTTATTGCAAGGGAAAATCAACCTCGTTGTATCATGACGTGCAAATGAACTTCGACCGTAGGGGGGTAGACCATATTTTTGGCCGACTGTAGGTACCTGTTGGGTTGGTAAATGAACTTTTTGAGATAGCGCATCATTCAACAAAGCGATCCTACTAAAGACGTGCAGCTTTATAGAAATTGCACATTAGAGCTTGTCTAATTTAAAATGACGCGCCTCACCACCGCATTTACGCACAGGATTTTTCATGCGATTTGTCGATCGTGATGTTGCACACTGATCATAGTTCCCAAATAGATGAAGAGTTGTAATTATTATTCGCACGAACTCGTCCAAATCAACTGATGCTGTAAAGGGGCGCGCGTCATTTTAGCTTAGACAAGCTCTACATGTAAATGAGTTTTACGACCTTAAGCCAATGTGACAACACCCTCAGTCTAAAATCTCAAAATTGGCTTATGGCCCACCAAAGCGGAAACTATCATCATATTCAGCGATGATGGAAGCTGAATATCAGTCTGACAAAACTGAATAATAGAATTTTAACCAAATTCACATTCGACTTAAAAACAGGCTGCATTTCACAACAGAATAATTTTTCCGACAGCTTGCCTTATCTCATATGTGAATGACAAGTTAACAAATATTTACATTGACTAACTGAAAATAGTTTCCAGAAAACATTTTTTTTGCATACACGATAAACTAATTTCAGCTAATGGGATACTAGCAATTGTTGTATGGAAGATTATATAACATGGGCAATGAAATAAGCGCCCAGCAAACTATAAAGCTAGGTTTACAAGCCAGCGCTGGCTTCTTACTGCCCTCGTATAAACAGTTTTTCAAGACAAGCCAAGCGTTGGCTGCCAACACTGGCAGGAATAAAGCGTCGGCCTATTTTTCAAGCCAGTGATCTGAATGAAATGAATCCAGTTAGCCTCACCTGAACAAAACGGGGCAGGCCAGCGCTGGCTTGTCTGGGGACTGGCGACAGCGATACTGCCTTCGTCTAAACCTTGTTTAATACTTGACTTACTTGTAGTCCATATGAGGCCACCTCTTGAAGGTTTCCTTCCTCTCCGCCTCAGAGTACATGAGGGCTCTGGACTCTTCGTCCCGAGAGCAGGGCATCAGCTCGTTGGCGCGCTGACCAACGGCCGAGGCAATGGCCAGCGCTGGGATCCGTCGGTTCTGCCCTTTGAGCTCTTGGACGACCCCGGTTGTGACCAGGCGCAGGGTGGACTGTGGCAGGCAGATGGTGACAGTGCTCCACTGGAAAAAAAATAGTTTTGTGAGTAATCATGAACGGCTGCCACTTACCGGGCATGCGATCGTCCGACTAGACCACTTGGAACCAACCACGGCACATCGTATTTTTTGGGGTATGTGTGTCAAAATCATAGGTAGACTGGCAGAAAGTATACCAGCGATCATCACGCTAGTTGTTAGGGTCCTACGGGACGTTAAATAAAATCGCGTACTGTATATCTATAAGGCTGGTTTAATCGCCGTCTTTACAATAAAATTGGTTTTTACGTAAATTCTAAAACAAATAGCGGAGGTTGACCGCCGCCGGCGTTGAGTGAAAGGCGAGTCCGTGGCTGGGGCGATACGCCGTCCTCCCGCGCAGCTCGTCCCGCCCGTTGATTGAGCCGGTTCTCAACAGTAGTATATGCGTCGAAGTATCGGGAGTTAATAAAGGTAATTGCGCTCTACATCCCGTAAAGAACATGTCTGCAGTTGGAATGGCCAAGTGGGCATAACACATAATGACAGAACCAAGAGCAAATGCTCATGCAACCTAAGACCAAAATACCCATTCCACTGTTGAGACTTGAGACCCAGATAAAAATCTGAACACTGCCAGAAAGCCATTAAGAGAAGCATGATAGAAATGATGAAACCAGATTAGGAAAAAAAAAGAACAAAACATCGTGTTTTTTTCCACGAAAAAAAAACATGTTTTAATCTTTTTTTTGAGAATGTTTTATTTGGCTTGTTTTAATCATGTTATAAACATAGTTTAAAACAATTCTTGTTCTAAGCAATATTATTAAGTACGTACCTACTTACAAAAAAAAAACAATAAAAAAGATTTTTACAGTGAAACACCAATAAATATCTTATCTAATAAATCAGAAGTATTTACTAAAGTATTTTTTAAATACTAATCTTATTCCTCGTCAGTGAAGCAACAGTATAATACTTATCACTACTTGGGAATTCCCGTAAAAACCGAGGGGTAATCCCCGTAAGAACCGAAAACAATGTTGAATGGCGTTGCCAGCCCACAGAGGCGGCACAGCCTCAAAATGTATTGCAAAATTGGCAAAAAAAAGGGTCGGGTCCCGTTGGCCTTACTTGCATTTAGCCTTGGCGAACAAAACGGCTCAGTAGTACACTGACGAAGTATGCAAAATGACTTGGTTATAATAATGCTATAGTTACAAAATTGTCTAAGTTTCAGGAAGACTTACTTAGCAAAACGTCTAGGTCGTAAATGCACAAGTAGGCAGAATGACTCAATTGTGTAAGGTCTTGATTGTATTAAATTTATTTTCAAAACCAGACCAGACCATTTTACCTATTAAAGCATTATGACATTAAGTCGTTTTACAACCAAGTCATTCCGTCTACTATGGCTTATAGCACTGAGGGCGTTTTACAGACCAAAGCATTTTGCTACCCAGGCAAAATACAACTAAGGTGCTCTGCTCGCCAAGGCTAAATGCAAGTAAGGCCAACGGGACCCGACCCAAAAAAAACTGTATGAAATAAATGAATATAAGTGTAAGTAGGTATAGGTTTTTTATGTAAGTTTTAAACGTGTTTAAAACAAAATGTTTTAAAACATGTTTTAAATAGGTTTGTTTTTTTTCAGTGTTTTAAACAATGGTTTAAACATTTGTTTTAATCAATTGTTTAAAACATTGCCAACCCTGGCTGAAACACGAAGAGATAAAGTAGTAAAATAAGAAAAATTACTAAAGTAACTTTTACAGCTAAGTACTATAAAAGAAAAGTGGAGGTAGACAGGGCACATGATCAGAGATCCTCAGAAAAAAACCGGCCAAGTGCGAGTCGGACTCGCGCACCGAGGGTTCCGTACAAATTTATATGTATCTGTGAACATCCAGTCTTAGCAGACCCCAGCTCCTAAGCAAAATGTAGATTGGCTACTGATATAGACAGACAGACAAAAAAAATATGCTTTTCGCAATTTTTCCTTTATCTGTGCTATAAGGCGTTGCTTCGTACCAAATTTAAAGATTCTGAGTTCACGCGAAGTACCCTGTAGGTTTTGATTCCCTTGCGAGTGTCGTCAATTTGCGGAAATTTGCGACAGAAAAGGCTTTATCTTTTGATTTCGTTAAAAATTTATGCTTTTCGCAATTTTGCCTTTATCTGTGCTATAATACCTTGCTTCGTACCAAATTTCAAGATTCTGAGTTCACGGGAAGTACCCTGTAGGTTTTAATTCCCTTGCAAGTTTCGAAAATTTGCAGAAATTTGCGGCATAAACGGCTGTATCTTTTGATTGCGTTGGCTTAGAAGTTTGATTTTTTCACAGCTCCAAGGGACAGTAGACCTGAGAATTTGATTTAAATTTCAGCTTGATACCTCCACGCATTCTTGATAAAAAGGGTCTTGACAGACGGACGGACGGACAACAAAGTGATCCTATAAGGGCTCCGTTTTTTCCATTTTGAGGTACGGAACCCTAAAAATGAAACAGAGTTGTCTCTGGCTGGTAAACAAAGAAGGCAAGCGTAAGAGATGATCTAAAAGTACTCCACTAGTAGAAAGATATAAGTTTGTAGTTCATAAATATGTACGGTCGACCAAGAAAGTGGTCTACCAGTTTTGACAAAAGTTTCTGTGACATCTAAATATCCCTAAGCCACTGTCATCATGTTATTGCAAGGGAAAATCGACCTCGTTGTATCATAACGTGCAAATGAACTTCGACCGTAGGGGGGTAGACCATATTTTTGGACGACTGTACATCAGTAAATGAACACCTAAATCAATTAATTAGAGCCTATTATTTTTAAACTCTGGTTACTTACTTTTTGCGCCTTGACCCCCTTCCTCGCTGGTTCCGCGTCTATGGAGTTCTTGAGTTCATTGATGAAGTCGGTGAGACCCTCGATGGAGTGCACGTCCAGACTCTGCAGACACTGGTAGAGGAGAATGGCCTAGGACAAAAAATAGAGTCAGAAAACTGCAGCCCGTGACTCAACATAGTTGTTCAACTTAGTGGCTGTGTTTGAATTGTCATTGTAGTTAGTGTCTGTCCGAAAGCAGTAAGCAACTATTTTTTACATGGGTAGACGTTAGTGTACCGCGTCAAGGGAGTGGCTACATTTTAAAACATGAATTAATTTTGAAACAGCTTGTTTTTTTATACTTACGTTTATTTTAGCTTTTGTAAATAATATTTATGTCTATTAGCTGTATGTTTAGTAGCTCCAGAAAAAGTGAGTGTCCATTCTAATCGATGTGGATGACGTAGCCACGATAAATCGATTTACTGTCATTAAGTACAAATGGAAAATCGTCCACTTGAATTGACCATTTTGAATATTGGCCTGAATTGGATTAATCATTAATTGATTTGGTAGTAATTTCTTTCGGCCTATATCAATTTTGACAATTTTCCTAGGGGCATAATTCCATTTTCGACAACATTGTCGAAAATGACGTCATTAAAATTGTAATTTTTCTTATTTGACGTATAATTTCGAGTGGACAATTTTCCATTTGTACAGTAAATCGATAAATCATCAGATACGCGGATGGCGGATCCACTCCGCGACGCCTAGACGCCGATTACGTACGAAAGCCCACGATCCCAGTTTCTGTTATAGTTTCGGCAATTTGCCGAAACCGAATATTCGATCGTTTGACAGAGAAAGAAGTGCTAAATGTGATTCCGAGCGCTTCAGCTATGGTAACTTCAGGTAGTAAAGTCGCGGGTACAAAGTCAGCGGGCAGTGAAGTGGGCAGCGGAGCGGCGAGCGACATCATCTGTTCACCACATCGCCACGCAAAGGTTACCAGACAGCAGTGTTGGGTCAAAATTTAGGTTGACTAATGATTGATGACTAATGATTAGATACGTTAATCATGATTGATGAATAATGATTTGTTAGTTTAGTCATGGTGTGGTGATTGATTCTTGATTAGTTTCAATCTTAGTCAAGCAATCATGATTGATCGTTTATGGTTATCGTTTATGACTTTAATTCATGAGCCACCATGAAACCTTTTCAAAGGAAAAGTCATTACGATTTTCCTTGTTAATTAATGCGATGTCACTATGACGTTTACTGGGAAATGGTTCCATAGTAGCTCATGAATTAAAGTCCTTGACGTGGTGGTTTAAATATATTTTTCTATTGTTTGTTTTCATTTTGATGAAATTGGATCGGTACACGATTACATTAATTTACTCTACTAAGATAACATAAGGACAGTACAAAACTACCATAAAAGCGATAACTCGAACAGAAGTACGACGAAACAAACAAACATTCACATTCCGTTAGAAACATCAATCACATGGTCGTGATTAAAACTAACTATTGAATGACTAATGATTTGTGGCGTTAGCCATGATCAATCATGATTAAATCAATCATGATTACATTAGTCATGATTGATCAGTTGATTGACGAAATTAGTCGATTTGCCCCACACTGCCAGACAGCATACGCAATGGACAGAAAAAACGCTCGCCGCGCAGCTGCCCGCCCTGCAGCCCACTGCCTTCGTGTCGCGGCCCAAAAGTGTGAAGAAATAATCCGTTTTCGATGTGCTGAATAGTACACGCTACTGGCGTTTTTATTAGGTTTTTGTAGCGTTTTTATGACCTAATATCGTACCTTTTTATAGCTAACCATAATCCTCACTAATATTTCAAAGGAAAAATGTGTTTGTCTTTCTTTTACGTGTAACAGCTTGACATGTAACTATTTTCATGGAAACTTAGGATGTAATTAGGCATTCCTAGAGTACATATGTTAGTCAATGCATGTTTACTTTTATTGTGGGCATTGAGTGAAAACATTAAATATATACAATGTTTCTATCTGTACTAAAACAATCTTGAATAGACTCAGGTAACTTTATTCACCTAATTACTTCTGCGACCAACTGTAACAAATGTTCAACAGATTTGAATCATTCCAATTTAATCCACTTTTGATAAAATTTCATATTGAGAGGATATCCATTCCCATTTTGCCTTTATTTTTGAAACTCATGAATTTAAGACTATAGGATAGATTGACATAAGGCATGATCTGTTAATCCCAAACCCTTGTGTAATTGCCATGAGGGTTTGAATTATCCGGTCAATGGCCGGGCGGAGTTGTACACTAACTGCATTCTGAAATTCTAAGTGACCAACAGACATAGGAATTTAGGGGGCAAAATTTAATGACAGGTAGGGAGTTCCTTTATCGATAAAATTAACTATCGACGTTGTTCCCATGTGGTAGTGGTTGCACCCAGCTTTGTTTGTAAGTTTGTTATTTTGTATGTCTTATTTCGGAGACAAATTTGATAAAGTTTACACAAAGCATATTTTGAATGATAGCTGGGTGATGAGTACCATTGCACCTTGAAATATTCACAATAACCTCGTAAGGCCCAACATGCTAAATTTAATACATCATGTCAAAGCAAATGTCAACTTTTCTTGATTAACATAAGTTTCAAATTATGATAGTCAAAATTTGACGTGGGCTTTACGAGGATAAAGAAGAAGGTAATTTATTTATTTTTTTGTTTCACTTTTATACTTTCTACAAAATTATATTTTTACAAAAAGAACATGGAGAAATCCTAGCATATGAGAAAAGCGTCGATAGTTGAGTTTATTGATAAAGGAACTCCCTACCTGTCATTAAATTTTGCCCCCTAAATTCCTATGTCCAGTGATCAATCATCAAGAACAATGCACCGCAACTTAAACTCACAATGATATTATATGTATATTTTACCCAGTTCCTCTACCATTATTTTGCAGCTATTAGAACATACAATGTCATTCATGTGTGTTGTAGCATCTAAAGAAACCTTGAGTTTGACAGCTGGCAGCAATTGTATATACCTGTTTGTCTTTTAAGCAGAGTAGGTTCCTGTTATTTTTAATTTATGTTAAAATTAATTTTGATTTATTTTTTACAAATATAATTGAATCATTGTTGCATGCATATGTTGTTCTCTTTGAAAGGGTTTTCATGATGATAGCCTTATCCTATTATTAAAAATGTTGGTTATGACAACCTAATATTGTAGCATTGATTAGATAAGGACAACAATGCCTACGGCCTTCGGGACAGGCCTAGCCTGGTGTAGGTGGCACGGGTAACCACTATCTGTATAAAAATTAAGTATGGTGAATCTGTACCCTGTGCAAAACTTAAATTATGAAATCTATAATATATCTGGTTGAGTTTGAAGTGCGTCAGTGTAGTTTGGTGGTGGTGAAAGTTGGGAGTCTAACATTTGGTAGCATAGTGAATGGTTAGGATACTCCGAGGATGAGCTCTGGTTTAGTTCAAAGTGCGTCAGTTTAGTTTGGTGGTTGTTTCTAAACAAATTCACTGCAAATAAAGTACAATAACCTATGTTGTAACCTGTTGTATGTGTGTGGGTTTTACAATATGATCGCTAATCACAATTTCAAAAAACTAAGAATTGAATTTGGAAAAACCAGCCCCATTTATCTTGAAAACAGGATGCAGTAACAAAATAGCTTAAATAACTGTATAAGCACATTTACCTACGTTGTTCAACCACTTATTTAGTTTTAAGTAGAGTAAACTTTGTTTTTTTTTCTCTCTTAAGTTAAATACAGAAGTCTGTTATTTATTATGGTCTTAACTAGATTCTGCTATAAAATGTTATCTGGTTCTCCGCGATACAGGCGAAGCCTAGTGCGGTGACCCCTGGTATTTATTGTCAGACATTATGTTTTTCAAATAAACAAATATTTTTTTTTTAATAGCTATAAATCCATTAACATGTAAAAAGAAACAAAAGTGGTGGACAAATTTAAAATTATGATGGCACTTTCAAAACCCAGGATGCTTTAGAACCTTTGTTCTACGCCTGGCTAAAACGTATTATGCCTATGTTCCTACTTAAACCTAAAATGTGTTTAGTATAAAATGTGACGTTCCTAATCACTATGCTTAAATCTCTGTTGTACTAAAACACATTATGACTAAATCTGTTTGGGCTATGTTGTAATAAGACTTAAACGCAATAGGACTACAGCAGAGTCAAATGACGAATTAGGTACAGTACCTACATATAAATGAAGTTTAGGCAAAACGAGAAATAGGCATAATGGTGAATTAGGTACATTCCCGAAATAGACATTATACTCAATAGATCAACAGTGAAATAGACAAATTAACCATTATAGCCTAAATGCTACCAAAGAATGAAGTTTAGGCAAAACGCGACACAGGCTTAATGCAAGGCTTTATACAGCAAAAAGCAAATGTCCTGGGAAAATTTAGGATGGTTGGCAACCCTACTCTATAGCCAACTCATTTCTGATTAAAAGTTGCAATTTGATTGTCTTTGGCTATATGAGCTTAACATTGCTGTCAGGTTAGAATACAATCCCATTAATATTTCACTACACTTACCTAGATTGGACAAAGGCCTATTCATGTCATCTAATTATCTAAGAATTTGCAACAACTAGCAACTAGCTAGCAACTATCTGTATATTATCTGTGCTTACCTCAGAGAGGACAAGTTCTATTCTTATTATTTTATCGGGTTGCGAGGATGGCAGCGGACGCTGGAGCGCCGTGTGGAGCAGTAAGACACCGTTGTAGTCGGTCCGCGCGCCCACGCCGCTGCTGTCCCAGACGAACACTCTGTCCGCGCCCGGAGCATACTCCACCCCCAATGTACCCCCATCATCTGCAAACACCGCAACAAACCAATCTCACTCAACGCACTAATTATTGTTTATAACGAACTGTCAAGCGAAACAATGTAGGGCAACTCCGCACGCATAAATGAATGCGAAGAAATGAAATTCCTTCTCAAGTCGCCAATTATACATAGACCGCGGCGATGAAAGAATGCAATTCTATGTACACACATAATAAGCATCAGAAATCGTGACTTACCCGCTGATAGACAAGACGACTGAAGAATCACACCAGAATTGACATCCAAAACGTGTACACCACCAACGTCGGTCTTCACCAAAATTATATTCAAGTTACTGTGATACGTTAAAGAAGTAACAGGAAAGTTCATACGTATATAACCATCTTCTCGTAATATCAAAGAATCATCGCCCATCGTGGCCGTGAACACATCTGTCTATTCTACGTAAACGCCATTTGTAATTATACTTTTTTTGTGTCAAATATTTTCGTGTGAGAGAGATGGCCAGTAATAAAATATGTAAGTTGTCTTTATTGACTGAAATATCTTTATTTATTCTTTGACTAAATTTTATTTTAAATCGGAAATCCCATTGGATCTTAAGGCTTTATCGCAATATTGCGTTTTATTTTAGTTTCATATCAGTATTTAGAAAAGTATTATAAGGAAAAAATTTAAGTGTTGCCATATAAATGGTTTTTCTCCATCCCATCTGCATCCATAAACAAGTGCGTGACGGTGTAAAGGAACGTTCATATTTAACGTTGAACTATCTAAAATAATAATAAAATAATTATAAAATTTCAATTTGTATTTGCTATTTTTCTATCAAATAATTCCACTTAAATAGGTATTAATATAACATGTATATCTACTTAATGATTTTTGCAACTATACAGTCTACACAGCCTGTCCTCATAGGTTATCATTATCACATCAGAATTATTTGCCTTCAGCACAATTTCCAGCATAACCGCCATTGCCGAATGGCATGGATGAAACGGCAGTAGGTTCAATCGTGTTAACGCCAAAAACTATATTGTAATAGCGAGCGAGAGAGCAGAATGTATGTCTACCTACGGCCGCATTATGTCGCGATATTGCCGATAGCAGCCACACACTGTACCCTGTGAATCCGATACACTGTAACTCCCATAGACAGTGTACTGAAGATACAGTGTATTGGATTCACAGGGTACCACTGCTTTACTCGCGCATCTCATCAATCTCATCAACATCATACACTCTGCCTCTATGCACTTCTCTATTCACTTTTGAGCAAAATGAATGTCGAAAGTGGCAGCGTGCGCATTATGCTATGACGATAGCATAATGCGCACGCTGACCTTCAGAGCAAATCTGACTTGTACTTGGCCGATTTTTCCTTACAATATTCTTCGGCGATGCCGAGAAATTGACAATTACAAATCACACCACACACAAAGACTCGAAAATATCATTCATAGTTACATAACAAGACGTAACGAACTAACGATGGCTCGCAGTCTGCCTCCTTTCCTCGGCACTACCCTTGCCACTTGCCGGATGTGCGGCTGTAGGTAGCATTATGAGATGTAAATGAAACCATCTTTAGTAATCTTAGGACTGAAAGTGGCAGAATTTCATTTTGCCAATTTTTTAGGGATTTTTACACGGTGGCCGAATAAACAAGGGTAGGATGAATAAAAACAATTGCTTTATATTTACATTTATTTAAAAAATCTCTTAAAATAATATCTCATCAAAAAAACGTAATTAAATAAAAAAAATATTGGACGGAATTTCTTCGTATAAAATAAATTAATAAAACTTAACCTTATTGTGCACCTTAATATCTTATTAACAATACTGCGGTAACAGGAAAGAAAGAAAATAAAGCACTTTTCTAAAACTTAACTAAAAATTAATGGCTCAATTCGCGATTATAAGTTTAAAGTTTTAGAAAGTCATTTCATTTCATTCATTATACATACACATTATACATACGAGGGGCGTTCAATATAAAGTGAGAATGAGATGCAAACTCTTTTAATATTACGAAATTAAATACTGGCCGGTAAAGCTAATCTATCTAGCTGATTGCTATGAAAAAAAAAACTAACTGTCTTTTGTTTAAAAAAATATACGGTAATTTCTTTGCAATGCTATTGAGTACGTTAGTGAAAATGGAGAAAATTGAACTGCGCGCCGTTATCAAATACTTGTGTTTGAAAAATTTTTCTACGGACCAAGTCAATTTGGATTTGCGGGACACTTAAGGGTCTAATGCTCCTCCGTATTCGACAGTCGCACGTTGGTGCGCCGAATTTAGACGTGGAAGAACATCGACAATGGACGACCCCCGCTCCGGACGCCCTACTACAGCAGTAACTGAAGAAATTGTGAAAAAAGTCGAAAACTCAGTTTTGGCGGATCGTCGTGTCACGATTCGTTTTATTGCTGAAAATGTAAAGATTTCAACGGGGAGCGTGCATAATATTTTACATGAACGCTTGGGTATGAAAAAGGTATCTGCGCGTTGGGTACCAAGAATGCTTACTGACACGCAAAAACAAACTAGACTAGAGATTTGTTAAGAAGCTTTGAACCTGATGCAGCAAGACCGGGAACTTTTTTTGGCGCGATTTATAACAATGGACGAAACATGGCTCCATCATTACGACCCAGAAACGAAACTGCAGTCTATGACATGGAAAAGGCCATCTTCTCCAACTCCGAAGAAATTCAAGGTGAGCCCATCTGCCGGTAAGGTCATGGGCTCTGTTTTTTGGGATGGTAAAGGGGTATTAATGATTGAGTATCTCGAGCATGGAGCCACTATTACGGGCACATTATACGCCAAACAAATAGCAACATTGCGCAATGAGATCCGCGAAAAACGGCGAGGTAAACTCTCGAAAGTTGTGCTGTTCCACCAGGACAATGCCCCGGCACACAAGTCCGCCGTTGCAATGGCTGCAATTCGTGATGCTGGGTTCGATATCCTTAAGCATCCTCCGTATTCACCAGATCTCGCTCCCAGTGATTTCTACCTATTTCCGAGATTGAAACAATACCTGAGAGGCCAGAAATTTGAAGACGACGACGCGGTAGTCGCTGCTGTACAAGATTTTTTAAGTACTCAAGATGAGACCGTTTTTAAAAATGCAATTTTAAGTTTAGAAAAAAGATATACTAAGGGTATTATGCTAAAAGGTGACTTATGTCGAAAAATAAAATGACATTTAGTAAAAGTTGTTTATAACATACTCATTCTCACTTTTTATTGAACGCCCCTAGTACACATACATGACAGCCCCTGTATTCATCGAAGGGACGGCTCACCGCCAACGGTTTTAATAGCAGTTGCATAGTACATCAGTAGAATCACTGGGTGTCAACGACAGCGATGGGAAAGTACTCCTAATGCGCACACAGTGCACTGACTAGTGCGATGGTGTACTGCGATAATACTATTCATAATTAAAATGACATGGGTATGGCATTTGTCGATTCTGCACGTCTCCACGTCATTCCGTTTCTACGTCAGCCCTATGAGTATTTCTATGAGTATGTTGAACAAGTAAAGACGTGGTAAACTATCAAAAAAACGTGGCGTTTACACCAAATTATCACTTAGATTATGCTATTGGGAATAGATTATAAAATCCACCTAAAACTCCCATGATTTAATCCCTGACATAGTGGGATCCGGCGCATGCCAGAAGCAAGGCCCAAGCAAGTCGAATTTTGTCGCAGTAGTTGACAGTATCAGACTTATGATGCCTTGGTATATCGCAGCGTCGAGCTCCTGGATCAAGTAATATTATCCGGTAATAATACGGTCCTTCCGTATTATTATCACTGCTTAATGTGATTATAACAGACTGAAGTGTACGATGCACAGAAATAATAATAAAGAGGATAGAAATGCCTTAGTTCCTATTTTCTTCCGAAACTCGTGTCGCTACTTCATCCCCTCTACTTACTGTATTAATGCACACATGCAAAAGACCGGAACCGTACTACGCAATCACGCACACAATTACTAAAATTTTTGCTTACAAACAATTATGAACCTTACACCTTAGAGATAGCGTTGAATAACACTCAACGTAAGTCATACCCACATTTACACAACGGCGCCATTTATTGGCCGCGTCGGCATTATGTCTGTACTAGTCGTAACCTGTTTTTTTGTCCGTACCACGAACTTTTGTGCAAGACGGAAGGGTTATCAAAAATTACTTTACATTGCTGCGTATAATTCAAAACGATCTGCGTTTTTATGGGCATGAGTAGCAATGGTATATGAAGTTCCGTGTTAATAACGTGTAAACCAATATTTCATAATGAAATATTTTCTCAAGTTGTATTTTGATATAAACCGCATTATTACATTAAATTAATACATACCAATGAAATGTAATCCCCTTATTAGTGTAATTACACAGTGTGGACGAGTTTCCGCAATTGCTAATGCTGCAAAACACCATTTTAAAGCACTTGTTGTCATACCCACGTTTCAAATAGCACTGAGCCACAAGTCGCGCGCTTGTGACCTACGAGTCACAAGCGCGGCGCCAAGGTCACGCGTCTAAGGCACTTCTATCCTCTTTATTACTATTTCTGTGGTACGATGTATGGGAAAGATTCGTCGCTAACTTCTAGACCAGTGATGGTGTAGGGGTAAGCACGCAGCACGGAACGCTGAGAACCTGGGTTCGATTCCCAGCATTGGTCTTTTTTCTGGGGTTTTTTCTGTGCATCTATATTTCAGTTTGTATTTAGTTTGAAATATGTGGTTTCACGGGATGACCGTAAAAGTAATAAAAAAAAATGAAGTTGAAAAATAAAAAATAAATAGAAAAAGATACTTCATACTTAACTTGTAAAAGTTGGCTTAGTAGCGCCATCTCTTGGTCCAGGTGAGCGGTTAGCTCCGAAGGAGTGTTAAAGTCTCTCGGTAGAGGGCATAACATAGATGCGCGCTTTATCACTGCTTAATGTGATTATAACAGACTGAAGTGTACGATGTATGGGAAAGATTCGTCGCTAACTTCTAGACCAGTGATGGTGTAGGGGTAAGCACGCAGCACGGAACGCTGAGGACCTGGGTTCGATTCCCAGCATTGGTCTTTTTTCTGGGGTTTTTTCTGTGCATCTATATTTCAGTTTGTATTTAGTTTGAAATATACATAATTTTGATCATATTACAAAGACATAGACTCGTATATAATACGGTCGGATCGTGAACCGGAATAGTAGCTAGGGGTCTATTACATGCCCCCCAATGTTTGGTTTCAGGGGATATGAAGGCAGTGCCGGCGTTAAGTGGGGGCGCCACAGGGGATGCTTCCCCCGCCAAACTGGCACTCGATTTTGATTTCCTTAAGTGGGCACCACAACATTCTTGCCAGAGGTGTCAGTAGTCGTAACGCCGGCACTGCATGAATGGGAATTCAATTTACACATTTTCCAATTGCACTCCAGAGGTACTGAGAGATGGTAAGTGAGAATAGCATGTAATCCCTCTAAAACTCCCAAGACTCCAGCCAACGAAGGCCAGTCATTGTGGAATTCGGTTCGTGGGCGAGCGGGCCGCTCATACCGTAAGCAAGCGGCGCGAACAAGTAGAAGCTGTAGACAGTCGTTGATAGAATCAGACCTATGATGCCCTGGTACACGGCGGTGCCTAACTCCTGGCTTAGATAGCTCTTCACGCTTTTCAGGAGGTATTCAGTTAAAATACCTGTAAACAAAAACGTAATAAAATTACTGGAAAACAGGTTACTTAACAGTAAGTTCAGGTAAAACCGATTACGCTGTTTTTTTCTGAAAGTTACGTTATTATGAGCCTTTGAGCCTATTTTAATCAGGGAGAGTGTAGATTTCTACAGAATTCACTTATTTTATCCCACGAGAATTTGGAACTTTCCCGGGATATAAGAAGCCTGTTTCAATCAGGGGCAATGTAACTTTCTGTAGAATTTACTTATATCTATAAACTATTCTTCTCTTAATAAACTATTTTTTTTTACCTATCCCTTGGGAACTTTGCATTTTCCTGAAATTATCATACATATTAATCAATGTAGTAAATAAACTACCTGTGTGCTAAATTTCATTCAAACAACCAACTTTATTGTTTACACGTACGAAGTTGCGGGCAAGAGCTAGTAGATCTATAAATATCTTTGATGCTGTCTCTATTTAATCTAATAAAATAAACAAAGACTGCATCATAGATGTCAAAACCAAAAGCAAAAATTTATTTCTGTAAGTAAGCCACTAAGGGCTCTTTTTACTCGACTATCGAAGGAGGGTTGTTATACATGTCTTTTTTTGATTCTACCAGCGCTTTAGAAAGACCATGATTGGCAATAAGAATGCGCGCGCTGCAAGAAACTTGGCACAAAATATTTTTTATAATGCATTGTACTACGGCTCAAGCCCTCTCATTCTGAGAGGAGGCCAGTGCCCTGCAGTGGGACGTATATAGGCTGGGATGATGATAATAATGATGATTGTACAATAAAAACTCACTAAATAGTTACGAACAAGTGGAAATTAAATAGCACAGCAAAACCAGAGCACTACTCCACTGGCACGATTTCATTATCCGAGAGATGTGAATGTGTCATGTAAAATAACAGGAACAACGGAGAGTGGTGAAGCAGGTATGCGACAATTACACTACTTCGTTCGCCTAATGCGGTCGCCGAACTTGTTTCGAACTACTTCGGCGAACGAATGTCGTCTTCGCATTAGTCTGTCCGCCTAATGCGGTGGCCATATCTAGGCGGTGGCAGCTGTCGCTCGCCGAATGCGACCGACGTACTACATTGTTCTTTACACTGTTGCGGCCACCGCATGTGGCATGCGGTCGTCGACTTAATGTAATTGCCGCAATATGAATGAACCCTTGGTTATCGAGGCTTACCAGTGAGCATGGAGCTGAACACGAGCGCCGGGAAGTAGTGGTGGAAGTATAGCACTCGGCCCATGGCCCAGAAGGGCACATAGTGGAGCGCCCAGCCCGCGAAGCTCCAGCCAGCCGCGTTCAGCAGCTGGGAGCTCGAGGTGTCTGAATCAGTCAAAATTTATTCAATTTAACACTTTCCCTGTCCGTGCCTTAAAGTAGAACCTTATTAGTCTTATTACAATGGAATAAGAGCTATTATGCCCCACATATGGGTCACTCTCTGGACTGTGAATGTGTTAAAGCCTAATGACCGGCGCAGACCGGATGCGTGTGAGCGAGGCGAGTGGAGCTGTGGAAGGGATGGCGCACTAGATGCGTGCACATGGTGCATGGCACGCACACGGATCTGGTTTGCGCCGGCCTTTATCACGCTGGCGATTTGCGGTCGAGTTAAAAGCGATGCGAGCGCGCAGTGAGATCACCGTGAGCGCGCAATGATTACGCGTGCGTAACGAATTCGCTGCGCGCTTTCCTCGTTTTTATACTCATTCGCAAATCACAATAAAATTGTGTTAAGGCTCTTAAGCTGTAACAATCAGCAGAGGCCGGAATTTTCACGGTAAAACAAAAGACTGTCGTATAGAAACTAGTATTAGAAACATTTTTTTCTCGATATCGATTGTAACTGTCGTGAATGATTATAATATAAAATAATTTAAATCGGCGTGTTTTTTCATATGCCAAATAATATTCATTCGTTATCGATAAAGACAAGTTTGTAACACTAGCTAGATTGCAGCAATCATTTGTTTTGCCGTGAATATTCCGACCTCTGATATCTATCTAAGAGTCAGGTGTAATAAAATGTATTCAAAATATTCCAGCAGACGGTTGGGCAAATTTGACTAAACAATCCGCAAAAATATTCCATCGACATTTCTTATTCAAGAAGCCGGACTTTGAACATCAACCAATATGTAGAAATATGTACGTATGTATGTAGATGTACAGCGGAAGAAGTTACCTTGCACGACAATCCCTCTTGCTTCAGCTCGCTTATTCCTGACAGCGTTGACGACGTAGACGAACAGAAACGTCACCAGAAAGGCCAGATTCGCCCACCACACCACCGGGTTGCCCAACAGATACACGCGGTGCGAGCTGCCGGAGAAGAACTGGCCCTGAGGATAGTTAGGATACTTTACAAACTGTCAGGCGCAGAGCTAATAGGGATGTTGACACTAAAAAATAATTCGAAGACACGACTCCAGTAAAAAAACGCTTTATTTAAGCCCTAAAAACCACATTAATTTTCGATTAACTACAAAATTAAGATTTTTTGTTGCTTTAAAACCATTAAGAGGGTTTATACCTGCTGAGCTGGCAACGTTGTATTTTTGTTACTTTTTCTCGATTATTCCATAAAAAATGAATGAAAATTAAAAATGTTTTGTATACAAATTGTTCTAATATATAAGTTAATGTGTCTACTGCAATAATAATTCGTGATAGACTTTTATTTTCTTTAAAAACGAACAAATTATTACCTAACGGTTTTTTTAAGAAAACAAAAGTCTTATCACGAATTATTATAGCAGTAGACACATTAACTTATATATTAGAACAATTTGTATCCAAAACATTTTTAATTTTCATTCAATTTTTATGGAATAATTGAGAAAAACTAACAAAAATGCAACGTTGCCAGCTCAACAGGTATAAACCCTCTTAAATAGTTAATTGATTGAGTTGGCGAACAAGTGACGTCATAAGTTGCTATTGCCATTCAAACTCTATGGGAGAATTGTGTTTTGACAGCTCATGAAAAGTACGTCAGTTGATTGGTGGTGTCAAAGCCAGCGCGCGTGTCTGTTCTGTACCATTTATTTGTTACTTAACCCTTCTCTGCACCTTTTGAACGCCACACATCGTTATAGTTACGAACAAAATTGATTCTTATGCGGATGTGGGTAGGTTAGTCTGTGTATTACCGTATAGTCGTCTATAGACGACACTGGCGTTCAAAAGTTTAACACAACAGCGTAATCTAGATTCTTCATTGAGTGCATATTATACGGCTGATACGGCGGTAGCTACGCCCCAACATTGACATTCCTTTTGATTTAATGCGTCGTTGATAAGTATTACTTAGAAAGTTGGAGCGCTCATATTTCTTCATTTTTCCAATAGTCTTTATTATATGATGTAGTCGGTTTTCTGCTTTACTCTTACCCGGTAGTTGATGGGCCATTGCCAGGGCTGGCTGGTAACCTCCCCCTCCTTGGGCTTCAGACCCGCATTGCCCTGCAGCATCACGGCATGAGACTCCAGGAACCGCTCCAGGAAACCCGACGCGTAAGCCTCGAAGCTCACTTTGGGGACTGGAGAGGAGTGCCGAAGTTGGAATTATTGGTTAAAAACTCATGATTTAAATATTATACCGCGATGTGAGTAGGATTCAAAGGTCGTTCTTATTCAATTTTTACGTGAAATAATTGTGACGTGACGTGAAATGAAATTTCTGACGGTTATATTCCCAGTATAGTTAGTACAAAGGCCGGTCTTAGATAATTTAAGACAAACAAACATTTTATTTTTCTTAAATTATCCAAGGCATAGGTCGATTCATGACACTGTGTGAGTGCCGTTTAATATGCAGGGGCCTCCTAATATTTTCTAAACAAAGTACTACTTCTTCGTTATTCAAGAAAAATATAAAAATTACGTGTGATTACATTAGTAAGAAATATAAGTCCGATGGTTTTCCGCGCGAAATCGATACGGAGCATAAAAAAAAACGTTTAGGTTCACTTCGTCCACATTCCCATTTTGTCAACTTCCTAGTTCGTGAGCAATCCCATTTCGTCCACAATCAATTCCCACTTCATCCACTTCCTATTATGTCAACATTCCCATTTCGTCCACATTCCCATTTCGTCCATATTCCCATTTCGTCTACATTCTCATTTCGTAACAATGAATAGTATTGACCCGCACCGTGCTTAGGAAGTATTTTTTTCTTATACCTAAATCACAAAATAATTTTCCTGAGAATTAAGCTAAGTGATAGCGAAAACCGCATTAAAATCGGCTAGGAATGTTGACGAAGTGGGATTGTGGAGTGGACGAAATGGGAATATGGATGAAATGGAATGGGAATGTTCACGAAGTGGGATTATGGACGAAGTAGGATTGTGAACGAATTGGGAATGTGGACGTAGTGAACCTAAAAACGCCTAAAAAAACACGATTATTTAATGTTTTTCACTTATTTTTTCATTCCATTCATTACAGCATTGACAGCTTTTGTAAATTGACCCATGAGCTCACACAACGCGAAATAATTCATCAACACGCTTAGTATAAGTTTTACTTCACCAAAATACTTCTCGATCGCGTTTACGTAAAAATTTCAATTCTATGGAAACATGGACGCGCGGCCGCGGAGGCGCTGTCCATGTTTCCCTAGTAATAGATTTTTTTACGAAAACGCGATCGAGAAGTATTTTGGTGAAGTAAAACTTATACTAAGCGTACAGGTTTTGTGTGGAACTAACCGAGTAATTTTTTTATTGATATGTGGGCCGATCCCAGCGGCACTGCAATGCCGGGCCGACCCGTGACGGGAGTGGAGCGAGCCCCGAACATCCCGTCGAATTACAAAAATCAGTTTAATATACTGGTCCCTCAGTGAGGGAACTTTCAGATATTAAGCTGAAAAGAACAGATACTACACTTTGATCTTAGCCAAAAGGCCGAGAAGCGATAACAATATAAAGTAGTACGAAGTGTGTCATTAAACTAGGAAAAATCTTAACAGCGCGATGTAGAAATGCCTAGCGACCGAGGCAGCGGCATCTATCGGTGCATGTTATAACTAAATTGACATTAAAACAAGATGGCCGGTGTATACTGACTGACAGCAGATAAAATAGGGGTGTTACGATGAGTGTTCTACTAACTGCTACTTTAGCGCTTATTAAATAAGGATGAATTTCTGTAATGCAAGTCAAAGTGAAACGATAGATATGTTGTTGCATAATAAAAAAATAGATGGCGCCAGGTACCTACTTATTAAAGATGATTTATTATAAGTATAAGCTTAGAAGGCAGGAAATCCCCACGGGATAAGGGACCATCCATAAAGTACGTAACTTAAGTACTCACGGTCATCATAGACGTTGTCTTCCACATTCCACAAAGCGTGTTTATCCCTCAAGTTGGGATTGCAAGCCACCTCTTGCTGCTCGTATCCCCACTTCGGCAGTTGCTTGCCGGTCGTTGTTAGAGCGCATGCCTGCACATAAGCATTCAAACTTTATAATACATTGTGCATTAAGGGCCGTTAGAAGGAGATTACTAACGAGTGTCTTTTAATGACTCGAGTTTGTAATCCCCTTACTGCCCGTGATAATTTCGCATGGCCTTTCAAACATGACGTTAATGTGACGAGGTTAATAGTTATTTGTTATACAAGGGGGGAAAGTTGTATTTTACCTGCGAGTGTTCATTTTGAAACACGAGCTATCGAAAGGATTCTATGATTGACCACGAGCGAAGCGAGTGGTTCAAAAATAGAATCCTTTCGATAGCGAGTGCTTCAACACACGAGACGTAAAATAACTTTTCACCCGTGTATAACACAAAACTTTTCACCTCACTACAGCGAGGAAAATAAGAAAAAGGGTTTGTACTATCAATTATTATTTATTTACCTCTTTGCCAATACAATAATTTTGAAGTACTTATAGAAATATTGGTAAAATCAAAAATGATGCAAAATAGCCTAAGCATATCCAGTCTTTATGGAACTATTCCAATACCGACATATCGTCACTACTTTGAAAAAATCTCGTATCTCCAAACAATGAATAAACCAAACTGAACTAACTTTATTGCACATCGAGTAAAGTTCAATTAGGCAGATTATCGATTTTGAGATACGAGCAAACTGTATTACTGTTAAATTGTATACTGGCCCTATACTACGAAGCGCGAAATTCGAACTTCGTTTCATGCCGTTCCGCTCACGCTAATGGTATTTATTACGAGAGTGAGAGGGACCGCACGATCCGAACTTCGAACTTCGAATTTCGGAGTAACCCCCCTGGTTTGACTTAAGTTTTTTTATTATTATTTCGGATGCGTTTTGTTCGCACATCGACTTACTTGGACTGTCAGAACTTTTTATCCGTTTTTACAACAAGAATGAAGGTTAATGTTTAATGCTCATATTTATGAATTAAAATAAAGTTGTAAAACTGTATTTAGTGTTTTTTACTCGATGCAATTCATTAATTGTGATGTTAAAAATTCAGCACTTTTAACGTTTTACGTTTTGTTAGCTGTCAAATATCACTTAAGCTGCCTTCAAATGTCAAAACTCTTTCTTCACTTGTGGATAAAAAGCGATTTTCTCAATAGATGTCAAACAAACAAAAAGGGCTTTCCGAGCTAGTGAGGTGAAAAATTGTTTACCTATTTATGACTTTGACCCTACCATATCAGGAAACCTGCACACACCTGCAACGCAATTCCATGGTGTCCGCATGGGAAGTACAGACCAAGCCTTCTCATTCTGCGAGGAGGCCCGGGCCCAGCAGTGGGATGTCCATAGGCCGAGATGAGAGAAAAAACTTACTTGCAAGTAATGCACCAGCATGAGTTTGCTCTTGACTGTTTGTATCTCGTCGCCGTCTTTGCCGCCAGCTATCACGATCTTCCACACGTCGTTGGCGTCGCCCACTCCGTCCTAAACGAAAACATGTTCGCCGTGAACTCAGTGCACTGAGGCAACCCTATTGTTAGCATAAGTATGTATAGTCGACCATGAAACTCCTTTACCACCCTAAGGATCAATGTCAGTTGTATGACTTAAGACGTCAAAGACTATTTTCACTTACAAGTCAATGTGACAATCGGCCTTATTGGTTTTATTCTGATGGAGGAACTGTCACAAAAAATGGTAAAGCACTTACATGGTCGACTATACCTTAAAACTGGGTTTCTTTAAAATGTAGGGGCTACTTTGGAAAACAGTTTTTACGCCGTGTCCTTCTTTTGTTAGACCATCTGTCGCAGTGAAGTAACTACCTTGATAAATTACCTAACTTTTTAACACGTCATTTGCTCAATCGAGCTATGAATATTTGCGTTTTTATAACCATTTTAAATCTATCAAAGAAGCCCCAAAATTTCCTAAAGTAACCCCCAGTTTACCGTATATACTGTACCTCCTGAGACCCCCAAAAAATGTTGTGGGGTCAGCTAGTATTTATATATAAAGCTTTTAAGTTTTCTTATACTTTATAGAAGGTTCCTAAAATATTAAGAAAATCGAGCAGACCCGGTGTATATTTAGCCTGTGGTGTTAATCCTACCTCTCCGTAGCCAGTGACTTGCATGCATTTGTGCGTGAGCGGAGCGCGTTCCCGGTGCGAGTGCAGGTTGCGCATGGTGGGCGCATGCGTCAGCCGGACGAGGTCGCCGCTGCGCACGGGCACCGCGCCGGCCGCCGGCTCCGCGTACGACCGGACGAGCCAGCGGTTGTTGTCGTCTTTGTGAGTGTACGTTGTCACCTGGACAATTGACAACATTTCATATTTCTAAGACTATAATTTGATTCGTTCTCTGTATTCTGTTTGGAGAGAGAAAAACGCTGATAGTTTTAAATTTTCACTAGGATTATTAATTAATTTGTTACAATTTTTAAAAGATGTGCTTATTCTAAATGAGCGTAACGATAGAATAGATCCATTACTTTTGTCTAGTCTCTATTAAAAAAAAGTGATGACGTAAATTTGACGTTAAGGTTGTTATCAAATTTAAAATTATGACAGCTCTTTTTTCTAGTGAAAAGGGTAAAGGAAACATATCTATTCTGTGGAAGTAATTGTAAGTAAATACCTATATGTTCTAAAATTTGTTGTATTTTTTTAAATATGGAGAAATAAACTATAATAAATATTTTCCGTGTTGAGGAGGCGAAACTCTTACGATTCCTGCAGTAATTTTCAGGTGTTAAAAAAATGTAAGGTTGTCAATTGACAATATTAGCCCCGTTATCAAGCGGGCAGTGTGCTGGCTGGCTACCTCATATTCATCATCATCATCCCAGCCTATATACGTCCCACTGCAGGGCACAGGCCTCCTCTCAGAATGAGAAGGCGTGGGCCGTAGTCCCCACGCGGGCCCAGTGCGGATTGGGAACTTTACACACACCTCCACCTAATATTAGTGATGTGCAATACAAACTATTCAAGTTTCGGCGTTGTATAGAATAAGAAAAGTTTGCTAATGTTAGTTAGCCACCAAACTGCCCGCTTGATAACGGGGTATAGTCATTACCATTATCATGGTGAGGCGATAAAGTCCATAAATCTGGGGCTCTAGGTGAAAAGGGGTTAAGTTTGCAGAAATTGAACAGCTATTTTCTATTTTGTGTGTAAAGGGGGTTAAGTTGAAATCAGCTGTTCAACTTCTGCAGCATTAACCCCTTTTTCACTAGACTTATTTCTATGAAAATTGCAATTATTTTGTTTCAGTGTCACAACTTTTCAAAACTCCCTCCTTAATACAAACTTCTACTCGTCCAGGATGGCTTACTTACTGGTCTCTGCAGTAATGTACTAATAACTTAAGTAGGTATGGCATTATTGTAATTATTTGTATTTTAATGCTGAACCATTGTCGTTCGAAAATAAATGAATTTATTTATTTAGCTAATCAATTTCATCATCAATCATCATCATCTTCATCATCATTTCGCTAATTTGCTAATCAAACGCAAATGATAGACAAGGTTTTTCCTAAAGTGGCCAATCACTGGTGCTTGGGCAATAACTGGCTAGTTTACCTTATGGATGTACAAAACTTGCCTGTTGCTGTCTAGCGCCCACTCCCGCGGGGTATAAGTGATAATGCGAGTGAAGGTAGCCGCCTCCAGTGCGGTGGTTTTTGAGCGTAACGACGGCACCATACGCTAAGACGCGCGGCGCACTCGCGTTGTGGAGACTGTTGCCTATTAGGCGTGCTTGGAATCCGGAGGAGTAGAAGCCATCGCCGTTACCACTGTTAACCAAATATATCATCGTCATCATCCCACCCTATATACGTCCTACTGCAGGACACAAGCCTCCTCTCAGAAAAAGACGATTTGGGATTGGGATGTAGTTCCCACGCGGGCTCAGTGAAGATTGGGAATTTCACACACACCGTTGAATTTCTTCGCAGGGGGGTGCAGGTTTACTCACGAAGTTTTCCTTCACCGTAAAGCTCATGATAAATTTGAAATGTAACTTCGCACGTAAAATCCAAAAAAATTTACAAGTGCCAGCCCGGGCTTGAACCTACGAACCTCCACTTGAGAGGTCATATGCTAAACCACAGGCTACCATGGCTTTTTTTTATACATATACGTAATTATTTTATAGGTAAAGTTATAAAATGTATTTTTTTTACAGAAATATTTGATGTCTCTATGCGTGTGTGTAGAATACCTTTTAGATAACACGGTTAAATGTATCCAGAAGAAAAACACGTACAGGGCGGTCGGCCAAAGTATAAGGGTGATACTTCTACCGATCAAATGTTTCACTGTCAGACTCTGAAACAAAAAAATACATAAACAATACGCTCTTGTTACAAATAAAAAAAATATTCAAAGACGTAACTCACTAAGCTATCAATACCTACTAGTAAGACAAAGTAGATAAAAAAAATGTAAAAGACAAAAATTACACAAGAGTCTCAAAATATATTACGACATACCACAATAGGGATGTTGACGTTGACACCACCAAACAACTGACGTACTTTTTAGGGGCTTTCAAAACATAACTCTCCCATAGAGTTAGAATGGCTATAGCAACTTATGACGTCACTTATTCGCCAACTCAATCAACTAACTATTTATTTGTTTTAAAGCAACAAAAAATCTAATTTTGTAGTTAAAAAAATCAGGTTTTCAGGGCTAAAATTAAGCGTTTTGTTACTGGAGTCGTGTCTTCTAATTATTTTTTAATGACGTCAACATCCCTTTTCTATCTGTTTGGAAGGGGCTTGATGACCCCGCTGAAGGGTATGTATTACAATACCGAAGTACGAAAGACCAAATGTATTAAAACATCGAATGGGTCAAAAGACCGACACGATTTTTTTCTGAAACCGTAAACTTCTCAGAATTTATTAAAACGGCATCATACAGAACCCATTAGGTTAGGTTAGGTTTGTTTTATAACAATCTTAAAAAGATAACGGTTTCAGAAAAAAACCGTGTCGGTCTTTTGACCCATTCGATGTTTTAATACATTCGGTCTTTCGTACTTCGGTATTGTAATACATACCCCCGCTGAGGGCAGGATTCAGCTTTATCGCGTTCACTTTACTCACCACTGGTTTACTCAAGTCCCCCAGCACATTCCACAGATCAGCTATGGTCCGGAATCCAACGAAGAGCACCACGAAGAGCCCCACGAACTTGACGGACATGGTGCAGGCGAGAGACGTGCCCAGGAACACCTGCCAGGATACCAGGCGCCCAGAGAACGGCGGGTGCCCTTCCGCTGTTAGACTACGGACCTGTGTGCGGACCGACGGCTTCTTACAAGATTTTATTTAACAAGCAATGATCTTGTGTGCAGTCGAGAAAACTTAGGGCCGGCGCCCACTGACGGCATGGCACAGCGTGGCATTTTATTACTATCAAGTTATTTTGAATCTGATTTCAATGAGTTTAGAATTCATGTTACTTTATTGGTTATGCGTGGCATCGGCCCTCAGGACGTCGCGGCATCGTGGTATCGAAATAAAGTAACATGAATTCTAAACTCATTGAAATAAGATTCAAAATAACTTGATAGTAATAAAATGCCACGCCGTGCCATGCCGTCAGTGGGCGCCGGCCATTAATCGTATACCATGGTGGTACCTTTTTAGGCCGACCCATGTTGCGCTTTAAAGACTGCGTCAAGCGTGACATGGTTGCTTTTAATATCCCTAGCAACCAATGGGAAGAGCTAGCCGAAAATCGTGGCAAGTGGCGACAACTTGTTCACAAAGGCCAATCAAGGCATGACGATGCCTGGTTTGAGTCGCTGAGGGAAAAACGCATAAAGCGCCACCACCGGGCCACCAACCCTCGACCATCTGGCGCTGCGTACACTTGTCGCGAGTGCGGCCGAGGGATCTTATCCCGTATCGGTCTTTTTAGCCACGAGCGGAAGTGTCGCCAGGGTGCTACTTAAATGTAATGTATGTAAAGGCCTATTATTACCTTTTCAACCGACGAAAACAAAAGGAGGAGGTTCTCAATTCGACGTGTATATTTTTTTTGTTTTTTTTTTTTTTTTTTATGTATGATCACGCATAACTTTTTACAGAGTAGTCCGATCTTGATGATTCTTTTTTTGTTGGAAAGCGTATACCCCGAGGGTGGTCCCATTTAAATTTGGAAATAATATTCCTACCCTAAGGGTACGAAAACAGGGGATGATTGATTGTTCAGTCACTGATTGTACTATATGACCAAGCATAACTTATTACAGAGTAGTCGGATTTCGATGATTATTTTTTTATTGGAAAGCGTATACCCTAAGGGTGGCCCCATTTAAGTTTGGAAATAATATTCCTACCCTAAGGGTAGGAAAACAGGGGATGATTGACTAACTTTTTACAGAGTAGTCTGATTTTCATAATTCTTTTTAATTGGATAGGGTATACCTTGAAGTTGGTATTATATAAATTTGGAAAAAAAATTACCCCAAAGATGAGAAAAAAGTATAAAATAAAAACTTTTTAACAAAAAATTAAACCGCCGAAAAAACTGAAAAGCAAAAAATAATACCTTTTTTGTTTGACCTTAATCTAGGTACCAGTTTGAAGTCGGTGCCTCAGCACGAGCCAGGAGGAGTGATAGAAGCCAATCAGGTAGACGATTAGTCCACTCCTCATGGCTAGTGCTGAGGCACCGACTTCAAACTGGTACCTACATTAAGGTCAAACAAAAAAGATATTATTTTTTGCTTTTCAGTTTTTTCGGCGGTTTAATTTTTTGTTAAAAAGTTTTTATTACAATCAATTTCACGATGGTTTCTTTGGCAGATGTATAAAATGTTAACATTACAATTGCAGTAGAGAGTTTCGGCCCTGGTACGTGATTCATTCTTCGATTATATGAAGTATGGTGTTTTCAAATCTTAAGTAAAATTTCACCCCCTTTTAGTGATCGGATTGATTTGTTTAGTATGCAATCGCATAATAATACCTATGCAATAAAGTATGATTATGATTATGATTATGTAGGGGTGGAACTAACAGGTATTCCATAGACTTACGACAATACTTTTATTAAGTGACAAATCTTTCGATGTATTCAAAACATGGTTTTATCGATTGGGCGAGCGCGAAGCGCGAGTGAAGCGTGCCCGCTTCAGCATGATACAGTTTTTGGAAATGTTTCAAAATGGCAGAGTCATGAGGATAGTAAACGTAAAAAATATATTATTTATACCGAACGACCGCTTTAGCCTAGTTGGTAGTGACCCTGCCTACGAAGCAAGAGGTCCTGGGTTCAAATCCCGGTAAGAGCATTTATTTGTGTGATGAGCACGAATATTTGTTCCTGAGTTATGGATGTTTTCTATGTATTTAAGTATTTATTTATCTATATAAGTATGTTTATCGTCGTCTAGTACCCATAGTACAAGCTTTGCTTAGTTTAGGACTAGGTCGATTGGTGTAAGATTGTCCCCTAATATTTATTTATTGTTTATTATTATTATAATTTATTTATTTCTAAAAAAACGCGAGGTCTACAGCTCATAATCACTTATGCAGCTATTAATCACTTATTTGTTTTTGTTTTTCATAGTAACTCGACCAATTATTGGATGAATTACTATGAACAATCCAAATTTCAAAATTAAAAAAAAAATCTTGAACAGATAATCTATCAACGATACTGAATTACGTGTCAAAATTTGTGCACTGATTATAAAATTACCCTGTATAATAAACAAAGAAAAACGAGTACATACCTTCATCGCTCCATACATAGAACAGCTCATGAAAAACAATAATAAGGGATCCAGGAGAATATATCTATTGAGAGTCAGAAATCCAACATCTGCGAAAAAAATTACAATTACATTCACGAAGACTTTTTAACGCGATGTCCTATCCTACAAATATAATAATATTATAAACAACAAAGATCCATGAGCAGATTGGGGATGTCATGAAGAAAGATCAGGTAAAGTGTACCCGAAACCGGCGAGCATGTATGAAAAAACTGCCTTCCCCTTTGCTGTGTCAATACAAGTCTCGACGTTGTAGCTATGTATGGGAGCTCCAAATTTATCTGATAACTCAATTTAAAGAATAGTTTTTTACTGACATTGCATTGCATTGCCAGGGTATAATTAATTAGTACTTACCACATAGCAGGAGCATTGTTCCTATGAACGTAGAGTCGAGCGACTTCGTCATTTCCCATAATGTTAAAAACGTCAATGGAACTACAAGGGCTCCTAAGGTGGTACAAAACTGTAAAATAAATTTTCACGTGTAAAACCTAAGTATACATATCGCCACGAGAGTTGAGTTGAACGATTACGCACACAGCTACATAAAGTAATAATTGCAAAAAAAGTAGTGAATGAAAATGTGAGTTATTATGATCTTATGATGAAATACTTACGCAATACTATGCATATTATAAGCTTTATTTTCTCATATAACCTATTTTTGACATAAAACAATTTGAAACCGATAAGAAATATTCGCAACAACAAAAAAAATCGGTATTTTATGAATAGCGAAAAATTTGCTTATCTGATGTAAATAAAATACCTACTCAAATTACAATATTTTATTTTCTGTTTTTTGAACTAGATGTATCTTTTTTTAATAATTCTTAACAAAGAATGAAGAATTTTTTTTACTTAATCTTGCAATTCACTGATCAATCTGTTGAACTTGCTATCGGTACGAATAAATGTCAAAATCCCGCTGTCATTACACGACATGTTGTTGTGTGCGTGACGTCAACTCTCGTGGCGATACCTATATTTTTAATTCAAACCCACGTCCGGGACAACTAACAATAAGAGATACCTATTACTCTGCGGTTAAAATTAAACTGATTACATAAATAAAGGATGTCCCAAAACACAACGAAAAACTGGTACAAGACTAACCAATAAAAAAAGTATTATTTAATAATTCTATTCGCCAAGAGATGTCGCTGGTTATATCAAATTGTTAATTTTTAGTACTGCCACCCTCCTCATGATGGCGCAACTGGTATCAATTTCGGGCGAAAACGAATACTCTAGTACTACTACTCGATAAGAGATGGCGCTATTAGTACACTTTTGTCACACTTTTGGCAATTCTACTCGCTAATAGATGGCGTTAGTTACCTATTTATTTTTGTATTAATTTAGTGAAATGAAGAAATAAACTTACAATTCTCATGCCCTCGTACTTCGCTCCTTCATACTTGTCGCCAGGTTTATCAAACGGAAACGTTCCATCATATCCTGTCAGCTTCCCAGATAAGGCTATTAACATCTGAAATATTATTAGTAAAAACACTTAATAATATCTTCTTTTTAGGTACCTCAAAAGGAAAAAACGGAACCCTTATAGGATCACTTTGTTGTCCGTCCGTCCGTCCGTCCGTCCGTCCGTCCGTCCGTCTGTCTGTCAAGACCCTTTTTCTCAAGAACGCGTGGAGGTATCAAGCTGAAATTTATATCAAATACTCAGGTCTACTGTCCCTTGGAGCCATGAAAAAATAAAATCAAACTTCTAAGCCAACGCAATCAAAAGATACAGCCGTTCATGCCGCAAATTTCTGCATATTTTCGAAACTCGCAAGGGAATCAAAACCTACAGGGTACTTCCCATGAACTCAGAATCTTGAAATTTGATACAAAGCAAGGTCTTATAGCACAGATAAAGGAAAAATTGCGAAAAGCATAATTTTTTTTGTCTGTCTGTCTATATCAGTAACCAATCTATAATTTTCGACACTCGCAAGGGAATCAAAACCTACAGGATACTTACCGTGAACTCAGAATCTTGAAATTTGGTACGAAGCAAGGTCTTATAGCACAGATAAAGGAAAAATTGCGAAAAGCATAAATTTTTTTATCTGTCTGCCTATATCAGTAACCAATCTACAATGATCCCACACTGCGCACATATTGCTTAGGAGCAGGGGTATGCTAAGACTGGATGTTCATAGATACATATAAATTTGTACGGAACCCTCGGTGCGCGAGTCCGACTCGCACTTGGTCGGTTTTTTTATATAAGACCCCTTTTGCCTCAAACGAGCAGACGGGTCACCTGATGGAGAGCGATCACCGTCGCCCATGGACATCCGCAACACGAGGGGAATCACAGGTGCGTTACCAACCCTTTTAGGACTTTTCATCATTCAAAATCTAAAAGAACTTGGTGGCTTTGCTTTGTTTAGCAACATCAAGTAAGGTTTAAATGAGTCAATCAACTTTTTCGCGTTACGGAAAATTCGCAAGCTTATGAGACAATAGCCGGGTCTCCACTGAACAAACTGCCTCGCGAGGCAGCCATTTACGACGCGATTTTGAACCTTGTGTCGAACAAAATTATGCCTCATGCGCTTGCCTCGCGAGGGCAGTTCACTCAGTGGGGACACAGCTATTTAAAATTAAGTAAAAAGTAATATTATGTATACATGGTTACCCAGTCAACGATGTTTGTCCCTCGATTTGTATGGAAAATAGTGGTTTGTCACTTGGACCAGCATATTTTATGCTAAACCTTTATTCTGATTTGGATGATTTAAAGTGCTCTTGCAATAGAAATTTATTGAGTGACAAGAAATGGTCATTTACACATACTTGATGAAACAGTGCTTTAAAAAAATTCACAAGTCAAGAAAAAGTTGATCAACCCATGTGTGTACTTTAAAATCAAATCATGCAAGTATAAATTCTTCTTTTGTGTGACTAAAATATCTTCTCTATTAATTGTTAGATATTAAATATAAAAAAAAAAATCAGGTATTCATAAAAACACACCTTGCCAAGAGGAGGGTGCACATCGAAAAAGAAAGTTCTGTTGATGTACCAGCTGGCCATTTTACCAAAATGGGTCTCGTCCCAACTAAAAATAAAGATACATAAGTTGTTTACAACAAATGAAGAAGATGGTGGGATGTTGGAAATGTAAATTAACATTTTAATCGCTTTTCTTGCTGTGGTTATTAACCATTACAAAATATGTTTTTAATTTCCAAAACAGAAAAAAAAATATACACCGTGAAATTTTAGTGGTTGTTTTCCCGAAACGAGGTGATTTAGTATCGATTGTACAATCGATTTATAATTACTATTTTGACTAGAGTCAAAAATCCAATTGTGAAAAACGAAAGTCGAAAATGACCGCAAACTAATAGTAACGCTTCGTTGGTACCTAACCTATCGTACGATCGTACGCTACTTGTACCAACGAAGCGTTACTATTGGTTTGCCGTCATTTTCGACTTTCGTTTTTCACAATTGGATTTTTGACTCTAGTCAAAATAGTAATTATAAATCGATTGTACAAACGATACTAAATCACCTCGTTTCGGGAAAACAACCACTAAAATTTCACGGTGTATACAAGAAAGAGCAAATATGATGTAAGTTTGTCAATCCATCTGACCATAGGCGCCGAGAGAGGGGTGCAAGGAGGTGTACTTGATCTCCCTGACATGAAAAAAAGAAGACAGTATGACAATGGTACAGTCAAGGGCAAAAATATGTATACACTTTAGTACCTTGTCACTTTAACCACTGTGACTGTTCATATATAGCAGTTCAAATATGACGAAAATAGACAAGGTACTAAAGTGTATACATATCTTTGCCCTTGACTGTACAGAAAAAACCTAGTATCTAATAAATAAAAATCTCTTGTCACGGTGTTTGTTATCAAACTCCTCCAAAACGGCTTCACCATTCTGAGAATAGGTTGTAGGCAATTTTTTGTACCCCTATTCTTCGCAGACGGAGTCGCGGGCAACAGCTAGTAATCAATACAGATACAAGATGCAATGCACTCCCCTGAAAATAATCCTGCCAGTGTCAAATAAATATGAGCTTACATATTTTTAATTTTCAAAGACTAGAAGAATACATAAATGTGCAACTTGGATGAAGTGAAAGTAACATTCATAAATCCATCATTGTCATCATCGGTATCAGTTAGTGAAAACATATATAAATCCCGTTATTACCTTATCCCGTGGGAAAATTTTTAATATCCTGAAATCAGTTTTTTTTACTTTTGTAATTACCTACATGCAGGGCCAAATTTAAAGAGACTAGGGTATAGTCTAAGAAACTGAATCACATACCAGGGTGAACGCTTTTCATTCCAAATATCATGTTGACATTCCATACATCTGCTAAAGATATCATCGTGAAATTGTTTATGAAAAGGTTACACGGTTTCCTTGACTGTACCTACCTTATCATCCTAGATAGTTACGGAGATAGGGTCACTTTGAGTCAAACGCATAAAATCCATTTATTTCTTATCCCGTGGGAAATTCAACAAATTCATCCTTATTCCTTGCCTACATCATAAAGGCAATCTCTATGCCAAATTTCAGCCTTCTAAAGCCAAGAGTTTGGGCTGGCTGGGATGAGGCAGTCAGTCAGCCGGACAATCACTCAGCACAATCAGTCAGAACTTGTAAAAGTTGAACCTGAGAAAATTCCTGAGACACACGAGGCTTGTTCAAGCTAGGATAGAAGGCTAGCGTTAGTAAGCTAGAAACTTTGACTTTGTGTATTCACGAAACCAAAGTTGCTAGCTTTAAGTGACAGAGCCCTTTTAGGGCATACCTACCGGGGCCTCAGTCACCAACGAAATTACATTCAAATCAAATAATAGAAAGGTGCAAAATTACACTTCGCACTAGCTTTTATCTTCAGATTTGCTCTTGTGAACCAAAGCGTCTTGCGTTTTAAAGGAGCAAGCAATCAGATAAGCAAGGAAGCAAACCTACAATCATACAAGCAAGCAATCATTTAAGCATGCACGCAAGCAAGCATGCAAGGTTTGGTAGTTCCAATATGAAGGCGTACCAGTTGATTGATGAATGTTACTTTATTTTATATTTATTTATAATATATATTTTTATTTTTTATTTTTTTATTGATTAGCCATGACACTCATACCTGGGTCATTCTAAAATTTTGCGCAGGTAAACTTGTCCCACCCTAAAAAAAGTTGTTTCCGGTTACACTGTCTATTTTCTGCGGTTATTTAAGTGAAATGATTGATGATTGCAATCAGCAATATATCACAGATAATTATTGACTATCGCAATCAAAAAAAGATTCTTAGTATTTCTGTAATATATGTAATAATGCGTGGTAACAGAGTGGTAGCTCCATACAAATAGTAACAGAGTGTTCTGCCTAAAATTTTAGAATGACCCACCTACATAGTGACATTTATGTGTTATGTGTGCACACCCAATAATCATACTACATTTATACAAGACATCAATCACACACACAATACACACACACACACACACACACACACACACACACACACACACACACACACACACACACACACATGCACAATTACGCATATGCACACATGCACTCGTCTAACTATGACAATTTTTGCCTGCTTGAATATATTGTGCCTTGCTTTCATTTATATAGTTTTAGTTTTTTATTTTAGTTTTTGTTTCCTTTTTTTATTTTATTTTTACCTTCTTTTATTTTTGCATTTGTTAAACATCAAACTTTTTTGCAGGAGGAGCACTGCTTATCCTAGAGCACATGTTTTACCTATCTAGGGAGTAGTTTCAAGTTATAAGGACTATGTATAAAGATGTATACTTTTATCAATAAAGTTATATAAAGTTATATTAAACACTTACCATACATGGTCTGGTTCCAGGACTTTGTAAAACCTTGTTAAAAATGTAGCACCACAAAGGACTCCAAATGTTATCCACCATCTGAGACAGTCAAAATGATGATTTAAATGTTTAGAATAAAGATTTAAAACTAACACTTCAATTTTTTTTTGTTTCTTTCATTAGGTACTGTCTAGGGATTAAATTTCAATACGATCACAATTATAAAACACCAAACTAGACTATAAAATGGGGCATAATTCTACTTTTACAGCTTAAACAATTCATTTGTACCCATTGCTAAGTAGAACGAAGGAAATTTTAACATACATCTTACCAATAAAACGTAATGTTTTTGGTCGTCATGTAACATTGCACTGAAAATTAATAGATTTGTGAACTCGTACGTTGTAATTTCACTATACTTTTAGATGGAAGCAAAGTTTTCAAAGTTTGAAAATAGTTTTCGAAAGAATGTACATAAGCAGGCAGGAATTTACTTACAGTTGTGTTGATGATGTAGAAACCTTTTTAACTTTACTAGACATTTCTATGTGTGTTATACAAAATGTTTTGAGTCGTGTATTTACATTCGTGTATTATATTGGACACCTTAACTATTTAAATAAAAATACTAAAAAAATAACGGCACTTCACTCAGTTTTGCAAACGTCACATAGTAGTAGCAGTGCTGCCAGGTCTAATTTGAAAAAGTCCGGAAGGAAATATTACGTACAAAACAAAAAAGGAAATCGCAAAAAGACAGTAAGTAAACACGTAAAAATGTTTTTTTTTTTAGTTTTCATTTTTCTGTGTTTGTATCGAATTTGTGTAAATAAACATCTCTCTCTCTCTCTCTCTCTCTCTCTTTAAGTTCATTTTAATTTATTAGTTTTCCATTTTTATTTGTTATTACTTTCTAATGTATTTTTCTAATGTACCTATGTAGAATATGTGTAAATAAATTATATTATTCCTTTTTAGTCTGAATACAAGGGTCTAAATTTACAAACGTGAAAATAAGTGATTCAAAACAAACCTTTATTTTTGTGTCTTATTGTGCTGTTTTTATGCCATTCTCATAGTTAGATTAAAGGTTTGTCTCTAATGGAGAAAAAGTAAAATCAAAAGCAGTGTGGGAAGAATTTATTAAGGCCCAGGCAGAGCCAGTTCAGTAGAAAGATCATAAACTAATTTAATGAAGAAAAAGATAGAATTAAATTTAAATGTGGTTCGTGCCTAATACATAAAAACAGTAAAACCCCATTTACTATTTTTTAATTTAGAAAATATTATCTTGCACTGGTAGAAAAAGTTGGTGGTTGGATTGGACGTTGGTTTGCAGGGTAGGGTAAGGTAAGACACTCGAAGTCAGTACGACGCAAAGAGTATTGTAATATTATATGAACAAGAGTGGCAACTCTATGGCCAAATTTGCATGTATGGAAGGTGCTGCTGCCCTACGCCCTGGTGAAGAACTAATGTGACGTATCTATAGATGTATACCTATCTATATGTATATGTTGGTAGTGATGTACAGCTATAATTACGCGTAATTTTAATTGATAGGCTAATTGCCACTATTCGTATTTTAGCCGTCTAATTCAAATCAGCATACGAAGTATAAGCGGCTAAACCCGATTTGCACTATACGGCTAAAATACGAACATTGGCAAGTGGCCTATCAATTAAAGTCCTTGACCGTACAATTTGGTACGCCATGGCCATGGCCGATGAATGAAAACTGACAAGTTTGACAAGTCAACCAAGATGGCCGCTAATTTAGTTCTTTACCAAACAACCAGAGATCGCTGTAGTCACATGAAAAGTGTGATATATGTAAGTGTGCCCCCCCTGGTCCGACGCTGGCCGTGCGCGGTGTAAGTGATGATAGTGTTGATGTAAGTGCAGAGGAAAACGGATAGTTCTGCACGTTAACTTTGACGCCCTAACTTTGGACAGCTGTGTGCAGGACGCCGCACTTTAGACGAACAATGTAGGTACATTAGATTTATTTACCTGTTAAATTATGTAGCTTAAGTTAATTATTAAAGATATGCGATTCCTCTTTTTTATTCCCAATGGGTTAGTTAGTAAAGTCGGCCGGGTTTGATTCCTGGGCCACTGCGGAACCTTGTCATAGTGACATTTACCTCACTCAAGAGGCATTGTTATCCTAACTTAAATTTTGTTACTATGATAGGGTTCTATGGTAGCCTGGGGGTCGAATTGGTTGACTACATATTTAAGTATTTAAGTATTTTTTTCGAAAACATAACCCTCATTCTGACGTAGCTAGATAAAAACTGTACTTTTTTCTAAATATTAGTAGAACAGTAGACGTCGGGAAAACAGTAGATCTGCTGAAAAAATAGAAGACCTGGCAACATTGCATGGCACCTGACAATGACAATTTTGACATAAAGGATGCGTTCAGGGAGCCTCTACCCACACTATACATCGAAATCAAAATAACTTTGTTATATCCTGCTACGTCGATTCAAAAGTTTATCACATACTTTTAGAAGCGGAATGCAAATTTAACACATATAGTGTTCACGGAGGTTACGAATATTACTGAGATGCGATTAGTTCGTTTAACATCAACTTTGGTAGTGTTAGAAGTTGTAGCTGTTGTAGTGCTGATAGCGACTCCCCGAACACACCCAAAAAGAAACTAACTAAGTAAACCGGACATTATTGTCATTCGGTAGACCAAGCCCTATACTACGAAGCGCGAAATTCGAACTTCGTTTCATGCCGTTCCGCTCACGCTAATGGTATTTATTACGAGAGTGAGAGGGACCGCACGATCCGAACTTCGAACTTCGTTTTTCGTAGTAACCCCCCAATATATTGTACGGGGTCGTACCATGGTCGTACACTAACTGCACTTGTCAAAGTTGTCAAGATTTCATTTCATTTCACTTTTCGTGCGTAGGTACTTCCATGGTACTTCTCTTCAATGCAGTGATGTCAGTCACAACATAACAAGTTAAAAACTTTGTTGTGATACTGTGAATCACACATTTCGCATTCAGCTCTCGCGTGAATCGTAATGGTTGTAAATTGAGCTTGCATCATGCGTCGCGATTATTTTGCGATTTTTTTTATTCATTGTATTTTCCTATACACTTGTTCAGGAGAGCTAACTACTGAGAAAAAGCAGGAGTTTTTAAATGGCTTCATAGAATCATTGAACAATCAACCGGATAAACCCTACATTTATGAAGAAGGGGTGTTCGTAGACGCGCAAAAGACCGTGAGTATTTTATAATAAGATTAAATTAAAAAAACAGAGTTTGCTATTAATGGATTATTTTTAGTTGTTATCGTTTGACCTTTTATCAAATGTTTTGTAAACATCCTTGAAAGCGTGCGTAAATTAACTGAGCAATTAATTTTTGCCTTAATTATAAGTTGATGCATGTGCATTCAAGGCACCCGTCATAAATGGAAGCCAGCAGCGAAGCTGTTTGGCTTTGATGATGGTGCTGCCCTACCACACTCTGACTGACAGACTGACTATTAGTTTTCCATTTTTATGTGTTATTACTTTGTAATGTATTTTTCTTTGTATAGTATATAGAATATGTGTAAATTATAAGTTGATCCATGATAATAATAATCATTATTTTTGTAAATTCTTTCTTAAATCTTTAAAGGGGATGAAAAAGCTTTCAAAAAAAGAGCGTACTCCTACCTAAAAGGCCGGCAACGTACTTGTGACTCTTTTGGTGTCGCAGGTGTCCATGGGCGACGGTAATCGTTTACCATCAGGTGATCCGTCTGCTCGTTTGCCCCCTATATCATAAAAAAAAAAAAAAAAAAAAAAAAAAAAAATGATGGTGGAAGTTTGTATGGGGAGTCAATAACCGTTGAACCGATTTAGACGAAATTTGGTATGGAGATAATTTGAAACCCTAAAAAGCACATAGGATAGATTTTATCCCATAAAATTGCATAGTTCCTGCGGTACAGTAATAAATGAATTTTTTGCAGATGAAGTTGCAGACAACAGCTAGTATGGATATAATTTTAAATTTTTATTTGATTGATCTTTTTTGTTTAATTTACCCAATGTTCAACCAAAAACTTTACATCAAAGAAAGTGAAAAGTTATTTTGACTTTTTTTACACTGACAAGCAAAAATAAAGGGTTGGTTACAAAAATGACGATAACTACAAAACCCGCTGTGATAGCTTCTTCGAGTAAATGAGTTTAGTAAAGAGTTTTATTCTCAATTAAACTTTTTCTTGTTAAGAGTAAAACTCTTTACTAAACTCATTTTACTCGAAGAAGCTATCACAGCGGGTTTTGTAGTTATCGTCATTTCTGTAACCGACCCTTTATTTTTGCTCATCAGTGTATATTATGATAAATGTGAGTTTGTACTGTTTGTAAAAACCTGTAATTCTATTTGTTCTAGAATGAAGATGGCAATTACGAAATTACTGTGCGTCTCAAAGTCAGTGATATCCATGACATTGATGTTATAAAAATACTAAAATGCAGCGTCTCAGTAGTTGATGGCAACAATGGAGTGGTGGCACAAAATGAGCACCACTGCGAGGAGGATCCTACTGGGTCCCTTAGTGACGGACAGGACGGACAGGATTCAGTGGACACTGGGAGTACGGAGTCACCGGTGGAAGCAATTACGGGACCAGTTCAGCTGGCTAATGAAGTACAATCTAATGCAGAGGTAAGTTAATATCATTTTTGTTTTGTTTTTCAGTTTTAAGGAAGGACCTGACCTTTATTAAAGTCTTTTTACGAAATAAGCAGGTGATAGCAGGCTGTTCTCTGCATCTAGATGTGCGCCTATTTTGCGTATATTACTGCAGACAAGATAAGTAACAGCAGGGAACATTTTCAAAATATTTTTACACAATTGAGGGATTTAATTAAAACAAAACTTAATGAATTCCTTTGTTACGAAAGTTAGCCATATAGTTTGTATGAATAATTTTCTTTACACAAAGGCTGCAATCGTAATTTTGTTTGTCACTATTGTTACTGATTTTTAAAACATGTTTATTAATAAAAAGAGGCACCTACCTGTATTTTGTTAACAGTTTGTGTTACTGAATAAAACATTTTTATTTTTTTTATTTTTATTATTTATTTATTTATTAAAAAAATAGATATAAAAGAAAAATATTTATTTCAGGAATTATTAACATAAATTACTTATGCACTGATATTTAAACTGAATTTAACTTTTATTTTTATTATGTATGTATTGTATGTCAGAAAATTTAAAAGAACTGACTAATCTTAAAACTAGTCTAAAAGACCCAAATAACGTATTATTTGCAAAGATATAAAATAAAACAAGGAATAAAATAAATGTAACAATCATTAAATGAGATTAATAGATTAATAAAATAATGATTAAATTAAATTTCTAAACTAAAGATCTATAATGATCACTTAACTAAACACAAACATGCAAACAGTCAATTTATAATTGATCTTGCTAATCAGACTCAAGAATCTCAGGCATGCAGGCTGAGTATTCGGCCTGCAGGTAGGCTTTTGCTTTAGTTCCAACTGAAATCCATGTTGAAGTTAATATTGGAGACCCGTCTATGGTTATCCCCGATTTGTTAGATGCACTAAACTTTTCATCCTGTGACAAGACTCTTGAAATGAATGCATTTAACAGAAAGGTTGTTGCCTTCACAATCTTCTCTTTTGGGGTCAGAGAAAGCCAGTCAGTCCTATTCTTTGAATTGATAATGTCTAATTTCTTCAAGTATGGTATCATAATTATATTAAAAGCTATTGCTCTGTGCTCCTCAGACATATCTGCAGGTAATATGCTTGCACACACCTGATGTCTTGACACTGCAGGCCATTCTTTGTGTATCTTTCTCAATTCTTCCAGAGTCACAACAGTAGGAAGGTCTTCCTTGCTAACACAATATGCTTGCACATCCGGGAAACAGGCCAAAATTCAAGACATTGTAACTGCCTCAGGGCCTATAGCCACTTTATCAAGTATTTTCAGGTTTTTCCTGAGGGTTATGTTATAAAACTAAAAGATAAATTTTAATCTCGTCAACTTTCATCGTGTAAAACGGAACGAAATTGTAATTGAGTTGAGTTAAAAGTTAAATACTAGCTGTTGTCCACATATTATCTACCACGGAGTACTTTTATATACTTGTTATCTACTTTGTGCCACAGCTCATCGGTATTCCGCGGGAACTACAATTTTCTGTAGTAAAAAGTAGCCTATTCTATTTCACAATGCTTAACCTATCTTTTGCCAAATTTAATCAAGACTGGTATGGCGGTTTTGCCGTGAAACATAGCGAGACATTTACTTTCCCATATAAGGTATTGAGTAGCTTAATCCCGCGGCATCGCTCCCATGGATGAATAAGAAATTGGCTAGCTTTCTTTAAACATGAAACTACCGTGATCACGATAAACGGACGTGACGGACGTGACGTGAGTGCCGATAAACGGATCACTCACGTCTTAAAACGAGCAAACTCGAACTGCGAACTTGACATGTTTCGGGCTAATCCGTAGCCCTTCCTCTCGGAGTCGCACGTCACGGCGGCTGCCAATCGTGCACTGCGTGCCACCGCCCTGGTCGCGCGACCACTCGACGCAACTGACAGCGACACACAACTACCCCCGTTTTCATCATCACTTTTATTGTCCTTGTCAAATGTAGGGTAGCACACAAGACGTCAAAAAAAACTGTAAAAACTGTCGTTTTAAGACGTGAGTGATCCGTTTATTTTCACTATTGGCTAGCTTTCTATTCTGTGAGAATTTAGAAAAATCTACTTTAATGTGATTCTATGCCAAATTTCAAATTTCTAGCTCAAGTGGTTTAGACTGCATTCTCTGCCAGTCAAGTTATTCTTTTTATTTATATAGTTGCAGATATAGATAGTATATGTAGTATGGATGTCTGGAAAAAAACGTATGTAATAAAGACATTAGGTATTTACAAGTTTTTATGATTCATTTTAAATCTTTGATAAATAAGCTATTAAATTTAATGTCCCTTTATTCATAGTACCAAGCTAATCAGTTAGATATGGTTGTCAACTTTAATGACTGTAGAAGCAAGCATGTTCACTTATTAAATAACTTTTGCATCAAGGTGAAGTCTCCCCTTTTACGCCGTATAATTTGAACATCCACCAATGTATGGAAAAATTAGTAAACCACAATTAAAATTTAACCCGGAGTCAGTAGCGTAGCGTAGGGGGGCGATGGGGGCGACCCGCCCCGGGCGGCATGTTAAGGGGGCGGCAAATATTTTGTAAATATTTGGGCAATTCCATATTGTAGTTTTTTAAATTGACTAAGTAAAATTTTTTGAAGTAGGCAGGTATACAAGAGGGTGGCAAAATTTTCTTCCGCCCCGGGTGGCTAACACCCACGCTACGCCACGAGTCTACGGGTTTAAGCGCAATACACACAGAGAGCGGGCGCGGAGCCCGTCGCCCGATGTCACAAAAAGCGCGCGGGCCAGTGCAGTGTTGTTTTTTACTGTTATCTAGCATATTCTAGCATATTTTATATTACACTTGTTGGCAACACTGCACTGGCCCGCGCGATTTATGTAACGTCGGGCGACGGGCGCGGGCCCCGCGCGTGACCCGCTCCGCGCCCGCTCTGTGTGTATTGCGCTTTAACATCGATATGTCCGGGCGGCGAGAAAAATTCAAACTTTCATCGGACAACGTATCCTCAGTTCGTACAAAGCAACGACTTTTCAACGACGTCAGTTGATTTACAATGGGTTGAGGTGTTTAAAGTCACAACTTTTACGGAATTGCCGAAAATAATAGACGAAATGTAATGTTATCAATTCCAATAAACTAAGTAACGTATACGTTGAGCATGTTTTGTCATTGATGGGGATTGGGGAACTAATGGACCAATGAGCGAAACTGCTTATCAGTCAACATATTTAGTAATGGCGGAAAATTTGAGAAATTGCGATGTTCTCCGGGTCTGTTTATTTTAAAGGTAGCAGTCCTACTTCCACCCTATGTTCACCCTTATGTAGTTAGTATTCCATTGACCCGCACAAAGTGGTTCGCTTCCAGTTTCCTAATACGAATTGCTAAGGAATGGAATTCACTCCCATCACCCATCATCTGTATTTCCGTACAGATACAACCTTGGGCTCTTCAAGGCTAGAGTGAATAGGCTGTTACTGAACCGGTGAGCTACACCTTTGGCATCATTTGCAAATTTGGGTCAATCACTGGCCAATCAAATGTAAGCGGGCGTCGGGCGGGGGGACGTAATTATTTACGTGAGGCATTTTTGGGGATTCTTTATACCCCCTAGGTCCACGATGAGTTATCGTGAGATTCGCCTCGACCCCCTCCTTCCCTCCCCTTACCCCTAATGTCGTATAAGATTTTTCAAAAAAATTATATTGAGTATAAATACGTTAATTTATTAAAAAAACACAATTTATTTTATTACTTTTATTAAGACTTAGTATTTGAGATTATTCGGAGACGTGCACAATTAAATTTTCCAAACTTTTATACCTGATTTACACTCTCGCCTCGTCACCTCGCCTCGCGCCTCGCCTCGTCGTTTCGCTCCGGACGCGAGCCTCAAAATCAAGGCAAATCACGAAACGAGGCGCGAGGCGCGCTGTTCACACTCTCGTCTCGTGGCTCGTCCCGCAGTTCGTCTCGCCACTCGTACGCGAGTGTAAACCAGGTATTAAGTTTAACCTAATTTTCTCGCATTTTGGCACTATTCTTTGCCAGAAATAATTACGTGATATTTGCTGAGACGCCCTCTCTCCCCCAAGTAAGATTTGGTGAGATACCCCCCCGGAATACCTCACGTAATTAATGGACGCCTCCTAAGTACCTTATGTACGTGCTGAAATAGCTGTATGTTTTAGGTACGAGTATATATTCGTTTTCTTAGGTGTTGTTTTGTTTAATTATTATCTCTGATTCAATAGGGTATGGGACATCCCCTTCACCTAAAGGTGATTCTATCCTGACGTCTCAGAGAGTTGCAGTTATTGTATTGTTAATACAGCTTATGTACTAGGGACACAGATTACGTAAAAATACTATAGTCCGAGAGCTAGCAACATTAAGCCCCGACAAAATGATCTGGCTTATTTATTTTCTCACTCTTTAAATGTCAAATTTAAAGACATAAAATTTTCTCGAAACACCTCAGAAATTTTTTGCGTATAAAAATTATATCTTTAAAAATGTAAGGATTGATTTAGCTCCGCTACCCGTCAGCCAGGTCTGTGATTCTGTGGTTGGATATTATAGGGGAAGTATTACACAAGTTTTCAGCGTGCCTCAAATACCTACTCAAAATTGTCAATCAGCTCTCCTACTACGTAACAGATCCGAAGCTCGCGTTTGGCAGCCGCGATATTCATTAATCATTGTTTTTCACCTACCAGCCGGCTCACCGCCGACGGTTTTAGTAACTGTCGTAGAGTACATTTTCGAGTGGTATTGTCAAAGACAAAAGAATCACTGCGTCAAAGTTGACGGTGGTAGGTAACTCTATTGTGTCAATTTGTGTCGAGTGACGGAACACTTCTAGGGATCCTATTGTGATCTATTTATGCTTATAGCATTACAGTACACTCCTGACATATTGTTATTAACGGTGGTTAGGTAAGCGAATTCTGAGTACAAATAATGACATGAACATTACCTCATTGTTTATAAGTTGTCAGGGTCGTCGCAATAGGTACAGTCGAAATGATTAAATTTGGTATGAGGCTTTAATTTTTGTATTTGCGCTGAATCGTCTGGGTCCGAAGAAGTCTAGATTCGATTTATAATTACTATTTTGACTAGAGTCAAAAATCCAATTGTGAAAAACGAATGTCGAAAATGACCGCAAACCAATAGTAACGCTTCGTTGGTACCTAACCTATCGTACGATCGTACGCTACTTGTACCAACGAAGCGTTACCTACTATTGGTTTGCGGTCATTTTCGACTTTCAGTGAATTACAAATGAAATGCCTACTCCCATTTCTAGTTTCTAGTTTATATTTCCTTTATTATTTGTTATGTTATTTTAGATATTATAGTACTATATATTTCAAACTAAATACAAACTGAAATATAGATGCACAGAAAAAACCCCAGAAAAAAGACCAATACTGGGAATCGAACCCAGGTCCTCAGCGTTCCGTGCTGCGTGCTTACCCCTACACCATCACTGGTCTAGAAGTTAGCGACGAATCTTTCCCATACATCGTACACTTCAGTCTGTTATAATCACATTAGGCAGTGATAAAGCGCATCTATGATAATGCCCTCTACCGAGAGACTTCAACACTCCTTCGGAGCTACCCGCTCACCTGGACCAAGAGATGGCGCTACTAGGCCAACTTTTACAAGTTAAGTATGAAGTATCTTTTTCTATTTATTTTTTTATTTTCTTCAACTTCATTTTTTTTTATTACTTTTACGGTCATCCTGTGAAACCATATATTTCAAATAATAATATATTTCATATATTTGAAATATATGGTTTCACGGGATGACCGTAAAAGTAATAAAAAAAATGAAGTTGAAGAAAATAAAAAAATAAATAGAAAAAGATACTCATACTTAACTTGTAAAAGTTGGCCTAGTAGCGCCATCTCTTGGTCCAGGTGAGCGGGTAGCTCCGAAGGAGTGTTGAAGTCTCTCGGTAGAGGGCATTAACATAGATGCGCTTTATCACTGCCTAATGTGATTATAACAGACTGAAATGTACGATGTATGGGAAAGATTCGTCGCTAACTTCTAGACCAGTGATGGTGTAGGGGTAAGCACGCAACACGGAACGCTGAGGACCTGGGTTCGATTCCCAGCATTGGTCTTTTTTCTGGGGTTTTTTCTGTTGAAATATATGGTTTCACGGGATGACCGTAAAAGTAATAAAAAAAATGAAGTTGAAGAAAATAAAAAAATAAATAGAAAAAGATACTTCATACTTAACTTGTAAAAGTTGGCCTAGTAGCGCCATCTCTTGGTCCAGGTGAGCGGGTAGCTCCGAAGGAGTGTTGAAGTCTCTCGGTAGAGGGCATTAACATAGATGCGCTTTATCACTGCCTAATGTGATTATAACAGACTGAAATGTACGATGTATGGGAAAGATTCGTCGCTAACTTCTAGACCAGTGATGGTGTAGGGGTAAGCACGCAACACGGAACGCTGAGGACCTGGGTTCGATTCCCAGCATTGGTCTTTTTTCTGGGGTTTTTTCTGTTGAAATATATGGTTTCACGGGATGACCGTAAAAGTAATAAAAAAAATGAAGTTGAAGAAAATAAAAAAATAAATAGAAAAAGATACTTCATACTTAAATTATAGTACTACTTATTATAATATATGGAAGAGCGGGGCTTCCCAATACAGGCATTTTTGCTTACCGGGCAGCTCCATCCCTTACTATAAAAGTACGTTCAAATTTTTGAAAATAAAGAATTTTTGTATTTTGTATTTTTTGTATATAAGAATTGCTCGTTTAAAAGTGTTAATTAATATAGATAGATTAGCGTGAGCAAGACAGCAGGATACAAAGTTTGAATTTTGAACTTCGTAATTAAGTCCAGCAGTGGACGACGGACGTACTATGTCTGAAATGATTGCAATGTGATTTTTTTTTATGTTAGAGAGGCCAGACAAACGAACTAGTGGGTCACCTGATGTTAAATGATCACCACTGTCCATAGACACCCGCAGCGCCTTACGCGATGCCTGTGCGTTGTCGGCCCTAAAAGGGAGAGGAAAAAGGAAAGGGAATAGAGGAGGGGGAGAGGTATTGAGCCCCCGGCGCTCTCACTGACCGTACGAAACGCAGCAGCAGTGCTGCTGCTTCACGCCAGTGTTCTGTGAGAGGGTGGTACTGCCCCGGCCGAGCCGGCCCATTCGTGTAGCTACAACATGGCTCTACCACTACAAAATATATATTGGTCATTTGACCGATGACCTATATCACGTTCTCTATAATACAAATGTAGATCATTGGTCCCTTTATCATAATGAAAGAATATTTAATATTATGTTATCTAACTCATTACTATTATTAGATTATTATATGCACACTTTTAACGTAGTAATTAATTGCCATGACATGACATTGTGTTTTATTGCAGCGTTTGTCTCTTTTTATGGACAGTATAGTCGGGGTAAGGAAAGGTTCGACAATTTTCGACCTTAACTCGTTGACATAGAGTCGAAAAGTGACGAACCTTTTTTTACCCCGACTATACACCCCTCCCAGTCCAAGCCTTACTCCACCAGGCTTATTGTATAACACAGAGGTTTTCTCTGATAGACCACTTTCAAAATTTAGCTGGTTCCGGTGGACCCCTTGCAGCTACATTTCTACCATATATTCCTAAAACTCGACAAAAATGTGAAGATTGGATCTAACTATGGACCCCCGTCGAGTCTCCCGTGGACCCCTGGGGGTCCACCTGGACCACAGTGGGAATCAATGGTCTAACACTTCTGACGCTTGCCTTCGCGATCACTATTTCATTCTGTCAAACGGTTTAAGATGATGACAGAAAGAGATGGTGAAAGCGAAGGCAAGCGTCCGCGCGTTAGACAATACGGCCTCAGGTTTGGAAATTTTGGAGATAATCATGTTCATTGAGTTATCAGAAAATTATCCAGTTATTTTCCAACAGTAGAACGCCTTAAAATAATTCTAATTGTTACATTTTTCGTATTACACATACACATCACGTTAATACAGAATTACAGACCATCGACGTAACGCCAAAAAAGTGATGCACAATATTACTCGCGTTCGGAACATACATTCTCATTCTTATGACAAGCCTTTGAAAAAATGGAGAATTTATGAAAACTTTCGAAAACCCCTCCCCCCTCTCCTAAAACTTGAACTGCGACCGCCCCTTCAATGAATTTCAATTTCACCGGTTCAATGAAGCTTTAGACATGAAGTGAACAGCATTGATAAAATCTTTATGTGGCAAGGCAAATACCATACAAAATAACGAAGTTTATTTCGAATCTGATTAAAAACAAAAGCTGAATATATGTTACCGGGTTTAATTTACAACTCCACCTACATCTGTGTAAATATGAATATGCTATTGTAAGAATAATTCATTGAACTACGCTTAAGGCTTTTACTTTACGTAATGTTCTTTGAAGGCCAAGGATGTAAACATTAAGTCATTAAGTAATACACTTTAAATAACACACTATATACGTCCCACTGCATGGCATACGCCTCCTCTCAGAATGAGAAGGCTTCCCACCCGGACCCAGTGCGGATTGAGAACTTTGAGGATTGAGAACACACCTTTGAGTTTCTTTGCGGGTGTGTGCAGGTTTCCTCATGGTGTTTTACTTAACCGTAAAGCTCATGGTATATTTCAAATCTAATTTCGCACGTAAATTCCGAATAACTCGGGTAATTTTTTTAGACATTACTAATTGTGTGTATACATGTATAGTAATATAAATCTTCCCAGGTGAATTTTTCGCTTCGAGCCATTACATTAAATTTGAACCTTAAGACTATGACGATACCGTTTGTTTTGAAAGATAAGGGCTCGAAGCGAAAAATTCACCTGGGAAGATTTATACTATAACATGTTACATGTTTGCAGTTTATGTCTTCTAATATATAAAAATCTCGTGTCACGGTGTTTGTTATCGAACTCCTCCGAGACTGCTCGACCGATTTTTATGATTTTTTTTCTCTCTATTCGTTAGGTCTGAAAATAGCTCGTAGGCTAATATTCTTCGCGGACGGAGTCGCGGGCAACAGCTAGTAAAAGCTTATAAAAATGTTATAGACTCGTTTAAGTGTTATTTGAATATAGACTGACATTTATCAAATATAAAGAGTTATAAAATAATAATCCAATTATCATTTATCAACTATCTATGCTTTCTGATTGCCGGTTCTATACTATACACATTTGTTTATTCTGTTGTCAGCAAGTGGCAATGACCTCTGAGGCGCCACGAGTCTATATCTATTTTAACTGAGCGTTAACCTTAATGACCTGATTAATCAACGCATGTTTAGGGTTCCATGTATGGGTATATATCTGCCTTAAAGATCCCTATATGGTCTTTCTCCATCTTAACAAAATCGGCCTATCGTGAAACACGGCCATATTTACTAAACTATTGCTTTATGTTGGCTGGCATAGATACTGGCTGTAGCCAGAGAAAGTGTATGTGAAAGCTTGCAATATTAATAATAATAACCCGTGGTTTGTCCTGTGGCCTTTCAAACAGAGCGTCGTGGGTTCAAGCTCGGGCTCGCACCTCTCAGTTTTTCAACCTTGGTGCAATTTTTTAGAATATATTTATACCTACATTAAAAAAAAAGATAACTCTTTGTTTTTCTTTGTTTTCACTGAGAACAGTGTAGAGTGCAATGCTTTGTTTACTTTCGTAAATTGAGTATTCAGATACTTGGCATGCTTCGTTATGTTATGTTTAATAAACAAGTATTGCTATGTTCTGTTTACCAAATATGTGATTCGGAATGCGTTGTTTAGTTTATTATTTGCGCCAGTCAACTTTTTTTTGTAAATTTCTATTTACTCCTTTACAAGTAACTCTGTAGTCTCTGGTTAGTGAAACCATGATTTTGCAGTAATTAGATAAACTGTTTATCATAGTGCGTATGTGAAAACCAAAATAAAAATAAGCATTTCTATGAAAAAATCTGGTCACCCAGGGGACATACCACTATTTTCATACAAATTTCGGGGACAACATTGTCCCCTGGGTCACCCACGAAATAGAAGCTAAACAAAACAAAATAAATACGGCAATTACACCATTATTGACTACAAAAATGTAGGGTTTTGAAAAGTATACTTTAAATAAGGAAAAATAATCAGTTTTTAAATTATTTCGGTTTTCATAGAAAGTAGCAGAAAATCGTTTACAATAAAAAGTTGATTGACCCATTTTCGTTATTAAGTTCTACTCCTGTTTGTGCATTTTCCAAAAGCCTGGCCTTACTCTACTATAGGTGAAAAACTTAAGAAAATGACCTGTTGTGTGTAGTAGTAACGTGTCCATAAACAAATTAACGTTCCAAATTTGAAAAATGACTTAAGCTCCACATCAATTTTGTGCACTACTACATACTTAAGTTTTTTACCTATACTTAAAATTGATTTTTGAACTTCTTAACGTGCCGTTCCATTTACGTAATATTAAAGAAATTTGATATTGAAATATTTTGGGACCCTGCGAAGGACATAGGATAATTTTTATCCCTTATCCTAGAAAATTACATAGTTTCCGCGGTATAGCGATAAACGGATTCCACGCAGACGGAGTCGCGACAACAGCTACATAATGTACTTTACTGTAAGACATCAAACCTGAGCGTTTCTCAAAAAAATGCCACTTTTTTATGTTCTAATAATTCTATGTTATTTACTCAGAATCACGAGCTCTTTCAATCTTAACAAAAAAATGTCCCTAAGTTTTTTCTTATTTTGTTACTATTCCATACACTTTGTATGGCGTAACGAAAAGAAAGAACATAATTTTTTTAAAAAAATATATGACTAACGGGACATTTTTTCTCTCCTACAGGGATGCAAAAAGAGATCGTGATTCTGAGTAGGAATAACACAAAATTGCTGGGAATAAAAAATAAAAGTGGCATTTTTTTTGATAAATTATGCTCATCTACTGGTTTCTTCCTTAATATATTTTTTTAGCTACTTGCCTTTCGTATACGGTAACGTCGATAACCATCGCAAATTTTATTAATTACAATAATTTGATGACTCGAAACTACATGCATATGAGGAAGACGTTTTAAAAAGACTTATTTCGCATCACAACTTGTAATATAAACAACAATAGACCTTATAGACGAGAGTGTTGAGTAGGACTTAATAGTTTTGTTTTAATAGCGTCATTCCTTTATACCTGTTTTTTATAACCTATTGTTCGTTACAATGCAATCAATACCTAGGTATATGTTTTCCTCAAATGTGTATTGCCGAGTTATTATGATAATATTTTTACTAGGTGGGCGACTTGATAACCTATAAACCTGTGCCATTGCCCCATATGATTAGCTTTTGTTCGTTCTTGTATCTCACGTCGTTATTTTACGTTAGTGGTTTTAAACTGGACATCATTTTTCTACTATAAAATGTCTTTCGGCTGAAATGATAATGATGATGAATACTAATGACTTTGCCATCAGGTGACATCCGGTGAACAGTTCGTGGCGGTTCCCAGACCCAGCGTGCCTCGTTCTTGTATCTCACGTCGTTATTTTACGTTAGTGGTTTTAAACTGGACATCATTTTTCTACTATAAAATGTCTTTCGGCTGAAATGATAATGATGATGAATACTAATGACTTTGCCATCAGGTGACATCCGGTGAACAGTTCGTGGCGGTTCCCAGACCCAGCGTGCCGTGCATCGGCTGCGCGACCCACGTGGACCCCACCGCCGCGGGAGTCCCGGAGATGGCTCATCTCGGCATCAGGCATCTCGATCTGCATGACGCAGGCACCAAGCACGCGCTAAAGTCTGTTATCGATGTGGAGAGGCAAGTTCAGGTATGTTGAAGGGAGCAATGGATTTGAGTGCTACTTTCCTTAAAATCTTTCTGCAGTAAGGGGGCGTCCATTAATTACCTTAGACATTCAGGAAGGGGGAGGAGGTTAAGCCGCATCACATCCACTGATGATCAAATGGGTTAGTTAGAGAGCCTGACTACGAAGCTTGAGGTCCCGGGTTCGATTCCCGTGTCGGGGCAGATATATGTATCTATGAAAAATACGAATTTTTTCGGGTCTTGGGTGTTTAATAATGTATTTAAGTATTTATCTATCTATATAAGTAGGTTTGTCCGTTGCTTAGTACCCATACCATAACACAAGCTTTACTTATCTTACTTTGGGACTAGGTCAATTGGTGTGAATTGTCCCGTGATATTTATTATTATTATTATTACTTCAGGGAGAGGGGGTCTCTGCAAATATCACGTACTTTTTTCCGCAAGAAATTGTATAAAATTGTAAGAAAGTTGAGTTCAATTAAATAAAACATGTTCCATCGCTTAAATATTGCTGTATCTAACAATAATAACTCTCGTGGCTTTGTGAATGTCGCAAAGCCGTAGAGTAGAGCAAGTTTTTATTTTTTTGCCTACTAAAAATACACATTTTAAAAATATTACGTGAGATTGAAGGACGGGGAGGAGGTTGAGCTAAATCTCACGATATTTCACCAAGGGGGAGAGATTTGTCGGAAAATCGCGAAAAACATTTCACGTAATTAATGGACGCCATTAATGACATGCTTATAACTGTCAGCCAAGTAATAGGTAGTAACGGGCTATTTTCCGCAACACGACGTCTCTATGCGCCTATTTTACGTAAATAATTATAACAGCCGAGTAATTATAACATATAATATGCAATAATTCCACTGATGACCCATTTAGTTTATGGGTCAATCAACTTTTTTTTGTATATTTCTATTTACTCCTTTACAAGTAACTCTGTAATCTCTGATTAGTGAAACCATGATTTTGCAGTAATTAGATAAACTGTTTATCCATAGTGCGTATGTGAAAACCAAAAAAAAAAAGTATTTCTATGAAAAAATCCAGTCAACCATGGGAAATACCACTATTTTCATACAAATTTCGGGGACAACATTGTCCCCTGGGTCACCAACGAAATAGAAGCTAAACAAAATAAAATAAATATGGCAATTTTACACCATTATTGACTACAAAAATCTAGGGTTTTGAAAAGTATACTTTAAATAAGGAAAAATAATCAGTTTTTTAATTATTTCTGTTTTCATAGAAAGTAGCAGAAAATCGTTTACAAAAAAAAGTTGATTGACCCTTATGACGAATTCTTCGACTGTGCACTAGGTATAATTATTAAAGAATAATATTTTCTTTTTCAATTTACATTTGATTAGATTATATTTATTGTATCTCTACTGATAATGCGCGTGCGCGGAATTAATGCGGATTCTAACTCAAACATCTTTTGCAGGTAGTAAATGGAGTGCGCTACATTCTCACGTTACTGGTTGATTTCAATAATTGCACAGCACGTTCTGTCGAGCCGTGTCCAGTAAGTACTCCTTGCAAGATTTCCATACTAGAAAAACCATGGAAGAAGTTGCCTGATGGTTCGAAATATCGTGCCATACTTGCTAATAACTGCACCGCGGAATGGCTGTTTGGCGACGAAGGGGAGGTCCTACCCAGCGAAAGGAACAACGAGAACAACGAACTTTATCCCGATTCATCAGGCAATTTTGACGATGATTTAAGAGTAGTCCACAATTTTGACACACAAGCACAGCCTAACCAAGAAAAAACTTTAACCGATGATATAGTCAAAAGTGTAGAAGATCAAATTATTCCGTATAGCGAATTTAAAACACCCGACGGTCCTGGAACAGCTTCTGTGGCAGAAAATTCTGCACCAACCTTAGAAAACACGGAACATGCCCATGAAGATGAAACGGTTAAACAATACGTTGAGGATTCCGCTCAAGCCCAACAATCACATATCAATCAGCCTAATTCTTTAAATGAGGACCAAAGGAGAGCAATTGACGACATGATGAATTTTTTCAACTTTGCTGGTTTCCATAAATCCTCCGATGAGCATCAAAGGAATAAGAGAAGCTACAATGACGACTTAAAAGTTTTAGCTCTTGCGAAAAAGTTTCAAAAAATGAAAAGGTCAATTGACAATGCTAATTACGTGCACAAACTAGCGCGAACTATGGTGGAATACTTAAATGAGCATGACATGTTTGTTAAGAACAGAATTTTGAAAGATGTATTAGCAGCAGAGCAAGAAATTGAAAACGATAAACACTTCTTCTACTTGCAAGCTTTAATTACGATTCCTTGCGATAGTGAACATTGCAAAGAAAAAGAGCATTCCAATAAAATTTGTAACGGTGTTATAGACGGCTCTAATAAAACTTTACCTCGAATACTAAATACTTTCTGCTATGATGACGAGAAAGAGATTCCTTCAAGTAAATTAAAAACGGTTCCTTTTGACGATCCTATTCTTATCAAATTAGCGAAACGTGCATTATTAAAAATTGAATCACAGTCTACAAAAGATAACGCATTGAGGATATTAAAAATTTTAGATGCGACTACACAAAGCACCTCGGGAAGGCTTACTAGGATTTCCATGCTACTGTCGTATACAAATTGTAAAAAGACCTTGGATTTCAACAAGAGGTTGAACTGCAGCATAGTCGAAGATTTGGGTTCAGAAATTTGCGACGTAACTATACACGAACGTATAAATAAAAAGAAAGAGATGAAAATGAATTATATCTGCAATGAAAAAGGCATACATGAAAGTTTCGTAGATACTGAACATCGAAACAAGAAAAATAAAAATTTGGATGATCCTGAAATACAAAACATGGTACAGGAAGCGCTCCAGTATTTAGAAAAACAATCAAATATAAATAAGAAACAAAAATTAGTATCAATAAAGTCAGTATCGACTAAAGTTGTTGCAGGACTTGTAACTGATGTTGCATTTACGGTTGGATACAGTGATTGCCAAAATGACGAGAATGTCGACGTAAATACTTGCCAGTTGCTACTAAATGAAGCTATCCGTGAGTGTAAAGCACAAGTATGGGACAGACCATGGTTAGAGAATGGAAGACAAGTCAATGTTAAATGCGAAAACGAACCGAGTATAATACCTGTCGCAGTTGAAGACAGGAAAATTCCCAAGAAGTATGCCAGGCTTGGAAGTCAAACAGAGCGGAATCCGGATGACATTAAATATAAACAGTTAGCTGAAGAATCTCTTCAAAAATACCTCGATTCTGTTGGCATTTCACTAAGTGAAAAACTTGTTCAGGTATCAAGAGTGACGACTCAAGTAGTATCTGGATTGATTACTGAAATAGATTTTGATGTATATCCTACAAATGGTGACATCTTCGACTGTCACTCTAAGATATGGGATCAACCATTGTTGAAAAAAAAAGATATCTCCGTGGACTGTAATATGTTTGGCCAAAAAGTTCGAGCAAAACGAAGAATAACAGGCGGCGTAACGGAAGTAGACCCCACTGACCCCAAATTCAGAATTTTAGCGGAAGAGTCGCTGCAAAAATACCTTCAGACTTCCGGTGGTACTCTGACTGAAAAGAAAGTCGAAGTCACTAAAGTCACAGAGCAGGTTGTTGCTGGGTCCTTAACAAAAATCGATTTCACGGTACGGCCTATAAACGGCGATTCGTTCACATGCCATTCTGAAGTGTGGGAACGAGCTTGGCTCAACAAAAAAGAAATTGATGTAAATTGCAATATAAATGATCAACGGTTCAGAGCTAAGCGACAAATACCTGGTGGCCTAACAGAAAAGGATCCGAGCAAGCCAGAATATAAGGCTTTGGCAGAAGAGTCGCTGCAGAAGTACCTTCAGACTTCCGGTGGTACTGTGACTGAAAAGAAAATCGAAGTCACTAAAGTCACAGAGCAGGTTGTTGCTGGGTCCTTGACAAAAATCGATTTCACGGTACGGCCTATAAACGGTGATTCGTTCACATGCCATTCAGAAGTGTGGGAACGGGCTTGGCTCAACAAAAAAGAAATTGATGTAAATTGTAACATAAATGATCAACAGTTCAGAGATAAGCGACAAATATCTGGTGGCCAAACAGAAAAGGATCCGAGCAAGCCAGAATATAAGGCTTTGGCAGAAGAATCGCTGCAGAAGTACCTTCAGACTTCCGGTGGTACTGTGACTGAAAAGAAAATCGAAGTCACTAAAGTCACAGAGCAGGTTGTTGCTGGGTCCTTGACAAAAATCGATTTCACGGTACGGCCTATAAACGGCGATTCGTTCACATGCCATTCTGAAGTGTGGGAACGAGCTTGGCTCAACAAAAAAGAAATTGATGTAAATTGCAACATAAATGATCAACGGTTCAGAGATAAGCGACAAATACCTGGTGGCCTAACAGAAAAGGATCCGAGCAAGCCAGAATATAAGGCTTTGGCAGAAGAGTCACTGCAGAAGTACCTTCAGACTTCCGGTGGTACTCTGACTGAAAAGAAAATCGAAGTCACTAAAGTCACAGAGCAGGTTGTTGCTGGGTCCTTGACAAAAATCGATTTCACGGTACGGCCTATAAACGGTGATTCGTTCACATGCCATTCAGAAGTGTGGGAACGGGCTTGGCTCAACAAAAAGGAAATTGATGTAAATTGCAACTTAAATGATCAACGGTTCAGAGTTAAGAGGGAACCAAATAAGCGGTCCAGAGTTAAGCGCCAAATAGCTGGTGGCCAGACACATCAAGACCCGAGCAAGCCAGAGTACAAGGCTTTGGCAGAAGAGTCGCTGCAGAAATACCTTCAGACTTCTGGTGGCAGTTTAGTTGAGAGAAAGATCGCAGTGACTAAAGTTACTACTCAATTAGTTTCTGGATTAAAAACTAGAATTGGTTTTACCGTAATTCCGTCGAACGGCGATTCGTTTACATGTCATTCTGAAGTATGGGAACAGCCTTGGCTCAACAAAAAAGAAATTACTGTAAACTGCGAGTTGAGTGATCAAGTAAACAAAAACAAGCGAGAAATGTTAGGTGGCGGACTCATAGATGCAGATCTCAGCGACCAAAAATACAGGGTTTTAGCAGAAGAATCGTTGCAAAAATATCTGGAGAATTCAGGTAGTACTCTGGCTGAAAGGGAAATCGAATTAACTAAAGTTACTGTTCAAGTTGTTGCTGGGGTATTGACAAGACTTGAATTCGATGTACTTCCTGCAAATGGAGACTCATTTTCTTGTCGTTCAGAGGTACTAGAACAGAATTGGGTCGATAAAAAAGAAATCAATGTGGACTGTCATATTAACAAAAAGAAAAAACGTGAGATCGGTGGCAATGGTAGAAGACGTGGATCACCACAAGAAGAAGATTCCAGTAAACCAGAGTTCAAAGAGCTGGCGGAAAAATCTTTGCATAAATATTTAAAGTTGCAGAATAGAAAAACCCGCCCCCACGTTATCGAAGTCAAGCGTGTTACATCTCAGGTAAACAAATAAAAATACACGCACGTACTCCCACACACACACACACACACACACACACACACACACGCGCACACACACGCACACACACACACACACACACACACACACACACACACACACACACACACACACACACACAAGTACACACAGATACGTGTTTAAACCACAAACAAAAATATGCACGCACACACATACACACTGAAATGCATGCTACCAAACTACAAATTAAATTAAATGCATGTGGTATTATGTAGATCAGTATTTTAAATGTTGTTGACTCACAAAACGAAAACTGCATGTTCGTAGATGATATTTTGCATGTTGTTAATGTAAGAATCATTAGAATCAGTACCACATAACTAGCTGTGAAAAAGTGAAGCTCAGCTAATATTTTGCTATAAAGTACAATTGCACATTTGTACCATCAAAAATTATCAACTGTTGTCAATTAACTGTGTGAATTATTAGGTAGTTGCGGGAAGGCTTTATGAAATAGATTTTACTGCATCTCATACCACATGCTCCAATAATGAGATTAACCTTTCTGAGTGTAGAGCAAATAATGAAGTACTGTTTTGCCACTCAAAAATTTGGAGCCGTGTTTGGTTAAAATCAAATATAATTGAAGTAATTTGCAATACTAACACAAGTGAACGTCTTAACAATGAGATGATTGATGAAGATAAGAAAAAGACAAGTATAGAGGTTGAAGCTCATGACAAACGTCAACGTAAAGACATAACAAAAATTATAAATGACGAGTTAAAAGGTAACATAATTGGGACACAAGGTAAACCATTTGGTTTACAGAATGACAAACTGAATTACAAAGGAAATAGAGATCTTGCACAAGAAGCGATACTTAAGTTCGAACGATTATCTAATGCAAAATATATGCACAAAATACTAAAAATTCACCGTGTTTCTGAGCAAGTTAATGAAGGGATTCTGACTACGATCGAATTCTCTATGTCACCCACGGAGTGTCTTATTGGTAATGCGTTGAATTTCGACGATTGCAAATTTAAAGAACCTAAAGTTGAATTTTTATGTCTCTCTACTATATGGGAAAGGTCATGGATATATCTGAAAGATATAAAAGTGTCATGTAAAAATCGAAAATCCAAACACGTAAATCCTACAGAATGGGATGATGAAATTCCTGGCGCTCGTCAAATTGAAAGAGAAAAACGCCAGCTTAGAGGAGAGGATGATGACTATATAGACGATGATCTTACATTCTACTACGCAGATCGCGCTGTTAAAGAAATAAATGACAGATCTCATAGTCATAACTTACAGAAACTTATAACTGTCCATGCGATTGACGACACTATGCAAATGGGTGCACGCATGATTCGGATGTACATTGAAACGGCTACCACTTTCTGTTTGCGTCCCCAAGTAGGTGTGCAATTATCAGAATGTGAGGAGATAGATGGCTTAAATCGAAAGTTGTGTCTTGTTAGATTATGGCCCCATCCCGATGATGAACTAGTTGTTCAACATGTGGCTGTAGTATGCGACGACGACAGTGACTTCTCATCGGTGACAGGATTGTCAATACCTTTATTAATAACAGCCTCGATAAAAGAAATAGAAAAAGCCCAAAATATTAAATTTAAATTAGTCCATCAAGGGGAACCAAATATAGTTCCTACTCTCAGTTCAAAACACCCTATTAAGATGAATTTTGTGGTTGCAAGTACCAATTGTTCGAAGGACGTAGATGTTTATAAACATCGAGATACATGTTTCGTAGATACTGCAAAATCACCTAGTGCCTGCGAGTCCATGACTTGGTTAGTACCAAACAGTATGGAGGTGAAAGATGTTACTGTCAAATGCTACGGCAATACCGTAGATCGAAAGAAACGATCTGCAAATATAAATACAGATAAAGCAAGTGTCGATATCACAATCGGTAAACTAGTTGACGAATCATTAGAGAAGTTAGAAGCTTCATCTGCGCATAGATATAAACAGAGAGTGTTGCAAATTAACACTTATTCTACAAAAATTCAAAAGGGGCGAGTGACTACAATTGACTTCGACGTAGGCTTCACCTCTTGTTTAAAATACGAATACGTCGCGAATATTTCTAGTTGTGAGTTCATCGAGCATCTTCCGAGGCGGCATTGCGTTTCCCACGTTTATGAGCGACTATGGGTGGAGAACAGTAGAAACATAGAAGTCATATGCGAAGACGACGAGTCCCCGTTAGAACCACACGTAGGATTGGAAGGATCCGAAATGGCTATGGAATTAGCGACAGAAGCAGTAAAGCATATCGAAGCGAAATATCCGAATCCGAGGAGGCTTAAAGTAGTAAGAATATTCTCCCTCGAAAAGCAGGCTCTCGCAGGCATTCATTACAGAATGAAAATAGAGGTCGGAATTACAGAATGTATGGCGTTGAGCGTCAAATCTGATTGTAAACTGAAGCAGGATAGCAATTCTAACAAATTTTGCCGTGTTAACGTGTGGATAAGGCCGTGGACGGAACATGCACCGAATTTCCGCGTCTGGTGTGACTACCAAGAGAGTTTGACGACCGAACACCACCATATGCTGCAAGCGGAGCACCTCTTCTATGATTTCTTGACAACGTACAGCCCCGACTACATGGACAATTACACTGAAATGTCAAAGAGGTTTACGATATTCAGAGCTAACGTAAGGAAGATCCACGAGTTGAATGTTCACGAGAGGGGAACGGCGAGATATGCGATAACGCGGTTTTCTGATTTGACCTATAACGAGTTTACCAGCAAGTATTTGGGGTTAAAGCCTGGTCTGAAGAATGCGAACAATATCCCATTGGTCAATGCGGAGATCCCAAAACTGCGGTTGCCTGACAAGTTCGACTGGCGGGAATACGGTGCTGTCACGGAGGTGAAGGACCAGGGCTCTTGCGGCAGTTGTTGGGCGTTCAGCGTTACTGGTGAGTCAACTTGATTTTTGTGTTAGTTTTATGTACATCCAAAGATGTTCATAAACTTTAATTTTACTCCGATCTATGTTTATAAATCTGGCATTCGGGTGATTTCAATTTGTATTCAGATATTTGATTATTTTATTATAATCGAAGTTGGTTGTTTCTGTTACTAACTTAGTGGCTAAACCAGTTTATCAAATAACTAGTTTTGCCCACGACTTTGTCAGACGCAAAATTTGTACTAATAATAAAGAGTCGATTCGCACTCAGAGACGTCAATTTAAAAACTAATGTAATATCTCCTAATACGACTAGAAGTGTCAAGTCAATGCAACCATTACTAAGTCGTGGTCATATAAAACGGTTGTTAGTGAACACAACCTAAGACATTTGTCGATTTCCCGCGGGATTCCCGGGTTATGTTCTATCTTTTTTTGAAAATGCTGACCAAATCCGTGTAGTCGTTCACTACACAAGCGTTTGAACCATATGCATAAACAAACTTAAACGTTTTATTTTTAGTTAAAATTGCTGATTAAGCCCCAGCCCAGGTTCATATAACCTTTTTTACTTCTGAGGGGCTCAGAAACTGTCTTATGCTTATACACTGGTGCTTTTGTCCTACACCAGGGGTCTGTTGCATAACAAAGTACAACTTATATTAATTACAAGCGGAACTCCCTTTCTAATTAATATAACTGAAGCGAGAGTTCCGCTTGTAATATTAGTTGTACTTTGTTATGCAACAGGCCCCAGGTGTATAAACTATGTTATAATAAATTAATAAAAAGATGAAGGCAAATATTTCATATTTATATAACCGTATCTCATACCAACAGTTGCTAGGCAAGTTTAAATAAGGGTAAAATTCTCAAGAAATCTTTAAATAACCTAAAGTAAACCTGACTGTTGTGTTAGCAAATTGAAACCGCAAAATAGCACGGACAATTCGTTTCACATATAGATAAATTACATTTGACATTAGAGGGTACTGTCAAATTAATGGAATCTGCCGTTGAAATTCACAGATGCAGATGCCATCCCGATCACGTAAAACACCATGCCCAATAAACAATAGGGAATAAATAAAGGTGCTTCAGTTTCACGATCTTTTAACACGATGATTATCGAAAAAAAAATTATTAACCCAATAAAAAAATCGTGAAAAACATTTATACGGTTGTTCAGTGATATTAAATTAAATTAATATTAATAAAAATAATAATAATCGTATTCGTATTCCAAGCACTTCCTGAATGACTTTTTTTGTGCAGGCAACATCGAAGGTCAATGGAAGTTGCAGACCGGCAAGTTGCTATCGCTATCGGAGCAAGAGTTGGTCGACTGCGATAAGTTGGACCAGGGCTGCAACGGAGGCCTACCGGATAATGCTTACAGGTATTACATAAGTTATTCAGGTGCCTTTAACACACGATCCCGTATTTGTTGACCAGGAATGAATGACAATGATACACGATGAACTAAAACAATTACTTTGCTCACCCATTATGATAGCTAGCGTTTATGCAAGAAATGTGTGTTCATGCAGTTCCTCCACCTTGTCACACACACAAACCCAACTATCACCACCACCAAACTGCGCACATTTTGCTTAAGAGCAGGGGTCTGCTAAGCTGGATGTTCATAGATACATATAAATTTGTACGGAACCCTCGGGGCGCGAGTCCGACTCGCACTTGTTTTTATTTTGTTATTGTGCTGGCTACACCGGTGAAAATTTCAAATGTGTTGTTAACGTTATTCATAATACTGAAAAAAAACACGTTTCTTGTATGATGAGATGACCCCTTTGATTTTTAACTTTATTTTACTTTTAGTATTTGTTGTTATAGCGGCAACAGAAATATATAAGCATAAGGCGTGTTCACCAAGATTGCTAGTTTTTAAGTCAAAACTATTTTTGTAAAGTGTGAGGTTTAAAACCAATAAATTATTATTATTTATTACATCATCTGTGAAAATTTCAACTGTCTAGCTATTAAGGTTTATGAGATACAGCCTGCTGACAGACATACAGACAAACGGACATTCGAGTCTTAGTATTCGGGTCCCGTTTTTACCCTTTGAGTACGGAACCCTAAAAACTAGATGGATAAATTTACGCATGCACTGATTTTTCACAATATTCATAAATCAATACAAATGCTCTCGTAAAATAAATTAGGTATTATCCTTATGATTATTACGCGATTCAAGGCCATTTGTTGTACTAAAGAACCGTAAACACTTGCCAAGTAATAAAGTAAACAGAATAATTAGCATAGTTTGAATGGCTTTTGTTGATGCATTTGGTGTTGTCACGCGACGGCGACGAACCAGATGCCAACGGCCGACGAACTTTAGTAAATAATAATATAACAAGATCATTTTATCAACAACAAATACTAACAAGATGACTTTGCGGTGTATATGATGTTTTGAAATAAATCCGGAGCATTTCACCAGCTTGCAGCTTGGGTTAGTTTGATTGATCACTCCTGTAACTGTTTTTCAGGGACTTTTTAAGTGTGCTTGCCATACATTCCATCTTACAAAAAGGCCTCTTTTACATATCACTCTTTTATACAGGATGGCCAAATAACAGGAAACACTTTAGTTTTGTAATTTAAGATTATAAAAAAATATGAAATATAAAAAATATTAAGTATTTCTTGTTAACTATTAGTATTTAGGGCATTTAAATATGGAAAATAATGTCAGACAAATATTCATCTCTAGCAGCATGGCAGATTTGAACCCTATTCATCGCGTTTTTCATTACATTTTCACATATTTCCTGCGTTATCTCAGTGACTGTGTCTCGAATATTTTGTTTTTTTGTTGAAGGTTCATTGGTCTGTTAACATAGACACGTCCCTTTAGATAGCCCCACAAAAAAAGTCAGGAGCTGTCAATCAATTTTCTTAGAGTTTCCGCAATACATTATTGGGTTGAGTAGAACGTTATAATAATTAAAACACGTTGTTCAGTCGTAAAACGCACCGTAACAAATTTTCCGTATCTACACAAAGTAATTTTCATGCTACAACTGAAAACAAAATGGTGGCAAAAAAAGTTTTATGTCTCCAAGCTGGCCACCCTGTACTACTAGCTCTTTCGGAAAGACCATCCCAAGAAAATTATGCCGCAAGGAAAGGTTCTTTTTATTTTAAATAATATTTATTTTGACACGTTCCCGTCAAAATATGTGTGTATGGAATGGTCATCCATATGTGGAATTGTCAACCCTGGGGTAGCAATTTTTTTACCCTAGACCGTGCAAGCGGTTTTTATAGATATTACATAGATAAGTTAATTCATTGGTTCCACAAAACAATAAATATGTATTACTACCACTATACTTACGTGTACTAGGGGCGTTCAATAAAAAGTAAGAATGAGTATGTTATAAACAACTTTTACTAAATGTCATTTTATTTTTCGACATAGTCACCTTTTAGCATAATACACTTAGTATATCTTTTTTCTAAACTTAAAATTCCATTTTTAAAAAAGGTCTCATCTTGAGTACTTAAAAAATCTTGTACTGCAGCGACTACCGCGTCGTCGTCTTCAAATTTCTGGCCTCTCAGGTATTGTTTCAATCTCGGAAATAGGTAGAAATCACTGGGAGCGAGATCTGGTGAATACGGAGGGTGCTTAAGGATATCGAACCCAGCATCACGAATTGCAGCCATTGCAACGGCGGACTTGTGTGCCGGGGCATTGTCCTGGTGGAACAGCACAACTTTCGAGAGTTTACCTCGCCGTTTTTCGCCGATCTCATTGCGCAATGTTGCTATTTGTTTGGCGTATAAAGTGCCCGTAATAGTGGCTCCATGCTCGAGATACTCAATCATTAATACCCCTTTACCATCCCAAAAAACAGAGCCCATGACCTTACCGGCAGATGGGCTCACCTTGAATTTCTTCGGAGAGTCTAGTTTGTTTTTGCGTGTCAGTAAGCATTCTTGGTACCCAACGCGCAGATACCTTTTTCATACCCAAGCGTTCATGTAAAATATTATGCACGCTCCCCGTTGAAATCTTTACATTTTCAGCAATAAAACGAACTGTGACACGAAGATCCGCCAAAACTGAGTTTTCGACTTTTTTCACAATTTCTTCAGTTACTGCTATAGTAGGGCGTCCGGAGCGGGGGTCGTCCATTGTCGATGTTCTTCCACGTCTAAATTCGGCGCACCAACGTGCGACTGTCGAATACGGAGGAGCATTAGACCCTAAAGTGTCCCGCAAATCCAAATTGACTTGGTGCGTAGAAAAATTTTTCAAATACAAGTATTTGATAACGGCGCGCAGTTCAATTTTCTCCATTTTCGCTAACGTACTCAATAGCATTGCAAAAAAATTACCGTATATTTTTTTAAACAAAAGACAGTTAGTTTTTTTTTTCATAGCAATCAGCTAGATAGATTAGCTTTACCGGCCAGTATTTAATTTCGTAATATTAAAAGAGTTTGCATCTCATTCTCACTTTATATTGAACGCCCCTCGTATTTGCTGTGGAGTTACATTCAATTTCGTGGGACTAATTGATTATCGTACCTTTAATGTTGATTAAAATTGACTATAAAAATAATTTATTACTTCACAGGCCTTTAGCCGCGCTTTCGATATGACAATTAAAATTACGGGTTTTTTTTATAAATTCCCAAAAATTGCATCGTGATCTTAATTTATGTTGTATGATGAACGAAAACTAAAAGATTATTTTATGTCTAGACCCTATTACTCCATTAAAGAATATTACGCTAATGCGTTAGACTAAATTATTTTATTGTAGCATATCAAATTTCATTTGTTTATCAATTATTCTGTTTGACATTTCCGTATTTAATTTTCATTCAAATGCTCAATTTTATTCAGTTTTATTCATTTTTTCTGGATTATTTCCTAACTATTTCTTGAACGCTGACATTGCATCTCTAATTTAATTTTTAGTTTAATTCTTTATTTTAATTTGACTTTATTGTTATTTTAATGTAATTGAATTGAGTTTTATTAATGTAATTTTATCTTTGTCATTGTATTTAAATGGAATTAATTTTCTGATTTAATTCGTACTATAAAATATTTTCTGTGTCTGATCTAAAATTGTATTTGCATGCATTTGTATGTTTTATCGCAAATAAATGACTGATTGATTGATTGATTGACGAACACTCATGCAAAATTTCATCTATCTAGACTTGGAAAGAATAAAACAAAAAAAAAAACAATAAAATAAAATCAATAAAAAATGCGAATGTCACGAAATGGTCCCAAATCCGTGAAGTGCCAGTCTTGCTTGTTAACTTGACGGTTAAGAGTTTGGCATTTTACATGAATCCTGTGGGAATCATCATCCAAGCCTACGAGCTTAGCCTATTTATTTTACGTCCTACTGCAGGGCTCAGGCATCCTTTCAGTATAATTTCTGTCAGACTACATACATAAATACAATCACGCCTCCTTCCCAGCTAAGGGATAGGCAGAGACTATTTGTTTCCACCTGCTACGATCCTAACATACCTACATCTTTCGCTTCCACAACACACATTAGTCTTTTTATACACTTAGATTATCGGGATAAAAAGTTCCCTATGTGCAATGCAGTGGGTCATCTCCAGAGGAGACAGCTGCTGGTTTTAGCGTGATATAGTAACAAACAAACGCGCACGCATGCACAATTGCACATACATACTAAAAAACTTTCCCATTTATAATATATTAATAGGATTCTAACATAATATAGGTAATAAATTAAGAAACGGTCCTTTTGCGTGTAATTGTAACGTGTCTTTATAAATACAAATACCAAATTAGAGAAATGACTAGATGATATGGAACTGTACTGCCCGTAGAACTGATAGCCGATGTGGCCAAAAGGTTCTCGAGTGGCGTCCACGAACCGGAAGACGCAGTGTGGGTAGCCCTCCAACAGGATAGAGCGTCGTCCTGGTTCTGGTTGCGGGAACGCGTTGGATGCGGATGGCGTAGGACCGGTTTGTTTGGCAAACCTTGGGGGAGCAGCGTTCAGCAGTGGACGTCTTTCGGCTGAAACGATGATGATGATGGAACTGTACACTGCTACATGCAAGGACCCTAACGCATTCAATGCCTTGAATACTACTGTGATTTCATATTTCATGTATTACTTTTGACCACCTATGAATGTACCCCTATTTTTTGTGGGCGCTCGACCCCATTGATCGGACTCGACCCCACTGATCGGACAACCCAGTCCGCCGGCTCAGTCCACCGCTATATACCCGTAAGTGGTCAACTGAGCCCCTGGGGTCAGTGCTCTGCGGGCTCAGTTGACCCCGAAGGGGAACGCACTGTGCGAAATCCGGCAAAAAGCGGAAATACGGAAAAAAATCTGGCAGTATATGGGTTAAGTTTTTCACTTATAATTACTTTTCAGAGCGATAGAAGAGCTTGGTGGCCTGGAGTTGGAATCTGACTACCCTTACGAAGGGGAGGACGATAAATGCGTCTTCAACAAGACCCTCACTAAAGTTCAGATCAGTGGCGCCGTTAATATCTCCTCCAACGAAACTGACATGGCCAAGTGGCTCGTTGCGAACGGACCGATCTCTATAGGTGAGTTATTCAATCGTGAAATACTATCATAATTTGAAATCAAACCGGTCTAGTGGGAGTTGGTGTCATACATGAAGGGTTCAGTACCTTCGTACAATTTATTTGTGTTATTATTCTGTAAAAAAATCAAGTATATAAGTAGTTAATGCCATTATAAAGATAGAGTTAAAACGCTGAAAAAAAAACACTTAGTGCGGAGTTTGACTTTCACACACACCATTGAATTTTTTCGCGGGTGTGGGCAGGTTTCCTCACGATGTTTTTCTTCATCGTAAAGCTCAAGATAAATTTCAAATTTAATTTCGCTCAAATTAAAAATAGGCGCGAGCCCAGGCTCGAACCAACGAACCTCTGCTTGAGAGACCACAGGTCAAACCACTGGGCTGCCACAAATCTTAATAAAAAAAAATCTTATTCACCTTTTGTCCCCAAACAGGGCCCAATTGCATAACAAATTACAACTAACATTACAAGCGGAACTCTCGCTTCAATTATATTAACTAGAAAGGGAGTTCCGCTTGTAATATAAGTTGTACTTTGTTATGCAATTGGGCCCAGGTATTTACTAATAATGAATTTATCGCAGCCTAAATACAAATGCGACACAAATAAAAAAATATATAGTGCAGAAAACTATTAAATATTTTAAATGTGATTTTGGCAATAAAACGATTTTGTTTTCTTTTTATTTGTGTCGCTTTTTTGTTTAAGCAGCGATAATATTCTATTAGAATAGGTGGTATAAAAATTACACGGTATTTCAGGTGCTGAACTGAAACAATTACTTTGCTTTGTTGTGAAGGTCGCGGGTGAGCAAAGTAATTGTTTCAGTTCATTTATATTACGGTATTTTATTTATATAATTTGCCTTCACAAGCCGTAATTAGATAATGGTTTATAATTAATTTTAAATTGATTGTTTATTTGTCCAATTAAAATTCATGCACGGGTAGTGTTATCCAACATTTGCTTTGTTGTTTGTAGTAGTATGTCAGTGTGTCCGTTTTCCGGTCTACCTCAAAACCTAATTAGACGGAACAAGGTTCGTCCTTGACATAATTCAGATAAAAGGAAATCCTACTAATTCCATACTATTATTATAAACGCTAAAGCGTGTCTGTTTATCTGTTACCTCTTCATGCTTAAACCGTTGAACCGATCCAGATGGATGATATTTGGTGTGGAGATCGTTTGAGTTCCGGGAAAGGACATAGGATAGGTAATTATTATCCTGGAAAATTGCATAGTTCCCTGGGGATAGCGATAAACGAATTCTTTGCAGTCGGAGTCGCGGGCAACAGCTAGTAAAGTTGGCCTGCCGCCCGCACCTCTCTCGGCCCCTTTGTCGTCATACCCCCCAGCCCTTGTACCGCATGGGCGAGGATCGACTCGTTTAAACTGTCTAGCTATACAACGTGCCCACCAGGTTTCCGCGAAAGTCTAACCACGCATTCCTGAGGCCATATGGAGTAATAAATGTTATGTGAACCTAGGTCGAATTATGCTTTTTAACTTTTTTATTTTTTCATACATAATAAATACGCAATCCCAGCACCTCCACCATTTTTATAGTAGAATTTTTGGCACGTTGTATTAGTATAGTAGTATTGTATTTGTAAGTTTGTGCTGTTTTGGCTCTTGCTGTAAAGGTCCAATGTTTTTTTACATATGAATAAATAAATGTATTTGATTCCGATTTGATTTAATATGACGAATTGTTATTTTCAGGCATAAACGCTAATGCGATGCAGTTCTACGTCGGAGGCATCTCGCATCCCTGGAAGCTGCTCTGTAACCCGTCGAATCTGGACCACGGTGTGCTCGTAGTTGGATTTGGAGCCAAAGGTGTGTACTGGTGATCGAGAAACAAATAATGAGGGTTTTTGACAGGTAGTATCGCTAGATGGTGTTAGTATCGTTAGGTTAGGTTAGGTTAGGTTAGCCACCACACTAAAAGGTTAGGTTAGGTTAGTAACCAATCAACTGACGTTCTTTTTATGAGCTGTCAAAACACAATCTCCCATAGAGTTTGAATGACAATAGCGACATATGACGTCATTGTTCGCAATGCTCAATCAACTAACTATTTATTTGTTTTAAAGCAACAAAAAATCTAATTTGGCATTTAATCGAAAATTAATCTGACTTTCAGGGCTGAAATAAAGCGTTTTCTTACTGGAGTCGTGTCTTCAAATTCTTTTTTAATGGTGTCAACATCCCTATTATTAGGCATTTAATGCAAATGACATAAGGAACAAGAATAATGGAGTAGTTTTTAGGGTTCCGTAGTCAACTAGGAACCCTTATAGTTTCGCCATGTCTGTCCGTCTGTCTGTCCGTCCGCGGCTAAGCTCAGAGACTGTTAGTACTAGAAAGCTGTAATTTGGCATGAATATATATATCAGTCACGCCGACAAAGTGATTACATAAAAAAAAACTAAAACAATTTTTTTTAGGGTACCTCCCATAGACGTAAAGTGGGGGTGATTTTTTTTTTCTCGACTAACCCTATAGTGTGGGGTATCGTTGGATAGGTCTTTGAAACCATTGTGGGGTTGCTAACATGATTTTTCTATTCAGTTATCTGTTTGCGAAATATTCAACTTTAAAGTGAAAATTTTCATTAAAATCGGCCGTCCCCCCCCCCCTCTAAAATCTAAACTGTTGGGTGGAAAAATTTGTAAAAATTCAGAAGGGTAGTAAATATATCAAATTTACTAGGAAAATTATAGCGGCTAAGATTGCTTGGAAATTATTTGTAGTACAAACAAACAAACAAACATACAAAATCCTTAGAAAAATATTACTTGATTTTTTTCGTAATGGCTACGGAACCCTACCTTGAGCGTGTCCGACACGCTCTTGGCCGGTTTTTTTTAAAATTAGATCCCTCTACGAGTAAACCACATTTCATTGTCAAAATTATCCTCCATTCGGTGAAAGTACTTCGATATTACGATGCAGTCGCCATCATAAAGATCGGAGCAGTCAAGATGCTCAAAAATATCTGAACACGCACATTGTATGCGATTGACAATACAGTCGTGTTCAGATATTTTTGACCACCTTGAACTCTCCGATGTTTATGGTGGCGACTGTACCTACTTAATAATAGAATAATCTACGTTACTATTTTTTTTAAGTAAAAAAGGATCTTTTGTAATAGGTACGTAACGTTTGCTACCAAATACCACGGATTTCTATTACAGCCAGACTTTTAAATAACTTTAAAATTTTCCGTCTAGTAATTCTACTCTCACTGTGAGAGCTGTGTCTAGCATGTATGCAGATAAACTATGAAAACTATCAAACTGGTAAATCTAATGTATAAAAATCTCGTGTCACGGTGTTTGTTACTGAACTTCTCCGAAACGGCTCGACCGATTTTTATGAAACCTTTTTCTCTAGGTCTGAGAATAGGTCCTAGGCTACTATTCTTCGCGGACAGAGTCGCGGGCAACAGCTAGTTATTATATAATACGCTTTCCTTTTCAGACTACCCGCTCTTCCACAAGCACCTTCCATACTGGGTGATCAAAAACTCATGGGGCAAGCAATGGGGAGAGCAAGGATACTACCGCGTGTACAGAGGCGACGGCACGTGTGGCGTCAACCAGATGGCGAGCAGCGCCGTAGTATAAACCAAGCTAGGAAGTTCAAGTCAAGCTTATAAAGGCCATCGAGTCATAGACTACATTAAAGAGTAGAAAGCAGATGGAAGAACAAGTAAAGTATTTCATACCTACGATACTGTTACTATGTTGAAACATTTTAAGTCAAAATTTGACAGTTATGAAGAAAATGACGTCCTAATTATCAGGCCGTATGCTGAATTTTCTCGATTTCTCTAATCGATTTCATTTTACAATTATAAATCTGTACTAATATAATAGATCATAATATTCATAATTAAAATGATCTTTTATATCAGGCATTACAACTTAGTAATACGGTCTTTGAATTGTAAAACCACGTTTATTTTATTTATTTATTTATTTTTATTTTATTTATTTGGGGCATCAACAGCAATACAATACATTATGATGAGACTTAAATACTAGACAAAAAGCCAATAACAGATGTCCACAGGCATACAGTTAAGCGAAACATACTTTATACAAACACAGATACAACAAGTTTACAAATCAAGCTATCAAGCTAAAATATATATAAGTATATTAATGAGTATGAGTATGGTATGGATATGTGTAAGGTAAGTGTGTTAGAGTGTGAGTGCGCTTGTCCGCACGCATTCGTGTGTGTGTGTGAGAGAGAGAGGTAGAGAGTGTGCGTGTAAATTTATTTTACTCCAGAAATTATAATAAAATAATTATTTTACTTTTCCTTATTACTTATTTACGTAACTGTTCGTCCTGTCAACAATAACATCATAAGTAAACTAACTTTTTTTTGTTAGGAATAAGCGTATACGATTTTTTAGTGTCGCTTTACTACAATCAAAGAGGTCAAGAGGTCAGGTTTGTGAAAATTCATAACCTTCTTAATTTCTACTCTTTTTTTTTTGTCGTTTATTTAGCAGTCTTAACCCTTTCAACGCCACGCCTCGACAAAACATAAACCTGCTTTGAATCTTACGTCATTGCGTCAAGATTACTTTGACACTGTACTTTGTGACACCTATATGTGTTGTTGGCGTTGAAAGCGTTATAATAGACATTCTCTTTTAGTTCCATCTTTAACAATTATTTAAGCATGACTGCTGTATATCTATCTGGTTTGGATGGCTATATGGGTGGGCTGTATATCAGTAGCGGGGCGTGAAAAATTTTGCAAGTAAAGCCGGTCCAAAAAAAACCTCTAAACTCTTCTTGAAAAGTGCAGCAATGGAAGCGTTTGGTTACTTGGAAAGTTTAGTAAACCGGAGGGAATCAGGTTGTTACTTAGTACTATGGGCAGGCCTCATGCATGCCATGTACTTACGCGCGATATTTACCTACCGCGGGGACCATCTGCTACGATCGAAATTTCAGTAGGTTGTCACAAGCGCGCGCCGACGCACGTTCATTCGTGTTCCACGGAAAAAATATGCCGCCTGGACTTTTATAAGTGAAAATGGTGAAACAGGGGCAAACTTTAATATGACTATGCTAGAATTAATAGCTAATATAACAATTTGGAAGTTCATATTGTTCTGACCCTCTTACTCTTCTATAAAAAGCTATAAGCGTGAGCGGGATGGCACGATGCGAAGTTCAAAAGTTGACCGTCGTATCTAGTATAACGTTAGGGTACTGTGAGCATGGCAATGTGTTCTGCGCATTACAATAAATATCCTTTTTTGTTAGGATTCCAGAGCTAAAATGGCAAAAACGGAACCTTTATAGTTTCGCCATGACCGTCTGTCCCTTTGTCCGTCCGTGGCTTAGCTTAGGGAATATTAGTGCTAGAAAGTTTGCATGGATATAATATATAGCAATTATCCCGACAAAATGGTAAAACAACATGTAGAGAAAAAAAATTTAGTCCAAACTGCCAGCCCTTGTCACTGTCGGCACGCACACATTCTTAAGGAGACGGAGTAGTATAATCTGTGGCTACAATCGCGGTAAGTACCAAGATTTTGTACGGGATGCAGTATCTGTTACGAAGTAACTATTAAGTAATCTGTGCTATGGGACTGTGTAGCTAGAATCTAGGTAGATTAAGTACGGGGATACGCGCGTGATGCTAAACTAGCAAATAATACAATATAAATCTTCAGTACTTCGCCGGTTTATTCTTTGATTAAAACTATACTTTATAAACTTAGGTCCAGCACATTCGGCTGTCCGGAGCAATCTGCCCTGGCTCGCATACCGCTGACAATTCTATTTATTTTAAATCAAGTTCTAGAGACTAACCTGCCAGTTGGACAACATTTACCACAGGCTAGCGGTATAGAGCCGTGCCCACAGTACCCTTCGCCACTGCTGTATAGTAGTCACAACTGCACATAATAAATATAATCATCGTTGGCTATCAGGTGGTTAAAGGTCTTTAATAATTGTTCCTGAGTCGGGATCTGAATCTAAAATCCGTGATATTCTTTACACGTCCGAGATTAACTTTTTTTTTAATATAGTTAAAGTCAATAACACCTTTTTTTTCTCGGATTTCAAAAGATGATTCATTTGTCTTATTTAGAGGCGCGATGCTTAAGCTCTCTAAGTCGTTACGTCGCACTTACTCTTTCAAAGTTTGCACTAAAATTAAAGTTAAAAAGATAGGATATAATCTATTTGTACATTTTGACTTCTATCTAATATTTACTAAGAATTGAATGGTATTTGAATCTACTTGCTCGGTTTCAACGATCCTCGAGAAGTTTTGCTATTTTATTCTATTAGTTGTTTCCAACCGTGTACAAATCTTTTTTCTGTGATCTGACTGCAATGAATCTCCCTTTTCTCATCCCTGCTAAATGCCTCATTTACGTCTTTATGTAATTTTTACTCGATCAGTTTGGTTTTTATAAAACAACATCGTGTCTTCCAGTGGTTGTCTTTTTAATATTATTATATTATGATGACAAAAAAATGGTAAAAAAGTACTTATTATTTCGTTAAAACTCCCAGTGTCGGTTGCGATACATGTACAGTTGAAGGCATAAATATCTATACAGCCATCGCGTCAAATATACGTAAACCTTAAGTTTAATAGCTTAGAATTTATATATATGGGTGATTCTTCAAGGTCGTGATTTTTGTTTTATTCCTCTGTCGTATTTTTTTTTACTTAGTACAGAATAAGTCATGCTCCCATGAAAATAGATTTGTTCAGTACCATAAATTTATGTTACTGAACAAATCTATTTTCATGGGAGCATGATTTTTTCTGTACTAAGTAAAAAAAAAATACGACAGAGGAATAAAACAAAAATCACGACCTTGAAGAATCACCCATATATGACTTTGACTGTAAATGCAATGCAATGTTTTATATGCATTTGTCAGAAAGGGAATTTATATAATTTTTTCAAGTAAAAAATAATACTTCTTTCACTTAAGTTAAGTTAGAGTCTTCATTAGTCAATGTTATGAAGTTAATGTTAAAATTTGACGATGTTATTCGTATACTCTGACAATTAATTCACTGACCAAAAACTGACAGCACCGAAACTGTCATTCTATAGGTGAAAAAAATAAGTACATGAAAGGTACGCTTATTGTCAAACGCGCTGACGCTTGCTTTCGCAATCATTATTTCTTTCTGTCAAACGGTATACGATGGTGACAGAAAGAGATGTTGAATGCGGTAGCAAGCGCCCGCGCGTTAGATAATACGGCCTCTGTTGTATGTAGTAGTGCACAGAATTGATATGGAGCTTAAGTCATTTTTCAAATTTGGAACGTCACTTTGTTTATACAACACGAGTTACTACTACAAACAACAGGTAATTTACTTAACTTTTTCACCATACTGCCGTGAATTAATTATTGGGGTAAGTATAGTTATTTCTTATACTCATTTATGAAGTTATGTTAAGTTATTTTTCTTATGATTTTTATTTTAGCGAGCTGTACACTAGTCCTATGACATTATTATTTTATAATGTTAGTGAATTTCTCTCCTGTATCACCTATGAACCCAATTTTCTATTCTTCATTAAATAATGTTTTTATGACATTTTATACTAAACGGTCTTACATAAAAACTTCATTTATAAATGCATACAACACATATGTAATGAATAACTTAGGTTTGGGCGTAATTTATGTAAAAAAATGCAAGATATTAAATTTATGTATAAGATATAATATAACATAGGATAGGTGATAGATATGTATACTGCCGCCATTCTATAGATAAATTACCGAGAGCGTGGAATTGCATATGTAGTGGTATTATGTGCTCATAGGCATTCCAATTTAGTGAGAGAGGGACACCAATATAGAGATCTCTCTCTAATGCTTTTTAACTATACATATTTTTATCTATACATATGAAAAACTGCAATTGTGCCTTTTGATTTAGTGACGGCAGTATACTTAACGATATTCATAAGAAAAAAACATTTGATATCACATAGGTATATCAAGCATTTTGGACGACTTTGTTACTTGTGAATCTCCAAATAAATTATGTTTTCGATAAATATCTGATTTGTTTTTATTACATACATATCATAATCATAACCCCGCCCCGTTTGCGTTACATGTGAAAGCAAGGTGGCACAGTTTTTACTAGTTTTTAGTCAACCCTTTGAACGCCAGCGTCGTCTATAGAGGACAATACGATAAGACTAAAATTAACCTACCCGCATCCGCATAAGAATCAATTTTGTTCGTAACAAAAACGATGTGTGACGTTCAAAATAATGAGAAAAAAAACTAAAGTGAAATGAGCCTCGTCATTTGACTATCAAGAAAAAGTAGAAAACAATAAAGTGCATACGGACTGCAAATAACAGGGCTCTCAGAATGAGAGGGCTTGGGTCGTAGTTCCTACGCGAGCCTAGTGCGGATTGGGAACTTCACGTCCGCCTTTAAATTTCTTCGCAGGCATACTGCAAATTCATAATACATAGTAAAAAAAATATAGTTACGATAAAAATAACTCTCGATTCATTTAAATATACTCTTTATTCTCTTAGGAAGAATTCTGGCCTAAAATTGACATCGCTACACACACAATCATACAATAAATAATTATTATCATGTAGGTACAGTCGCGAATCCTACTCGTATTTCACTAAGAAAACCCACTATGTAATAAACTTGGTGCGCTCACGTTCGAAGCACATTTTCTATTAAAAATAATGCAAGTGAACACGTGACATCGTAATACCTACGCGCGTGAGGCACGTGCAGTCTTTGTATCGGATAAAAAGTGCCTTGTCTGTTTACGTTCAAGCTTCATTTAAAAAAGAATAGATGGTGCGGGTTTTTATATTCCGGGGCCGCGCGACTATAAATGTATTATTTAAAACACGACCTGTAATTGTCAGCCCGAAATAACGACAAGAATGTGCAGTCGAGGTACGAACACCTTCGTCAGAAGTCCACGGACTGAGTGCTAACTTTTATTAGTCAATCAAAAGTGACCCATATTACTAAGCCATACAGTTTAATAAAAGGCAACTAGAGACAGTGGTCCGAGAGATTACATACAAACTAGAGAAACTAGAGAATTGTGTCCCACTCGCACCAGTACTTGATCAATTAGAACGAGATGCAACTCTCTGGTTTGTTTTTTTTTTCGGCCTCACTTTTTTGTCGCAGTTATCAGTCCTGGTTAGGTATTAACGACCGCTTTAGCCTAGTTGGTAGTGACCCTGCCTACGAAGCAAGAGGTCCTGGGTTCGAATCCCGGTAAGGGCACTTATTTGTGTGATGGGCACGAATATTTGTTCCTGAGTTATGGATGTTTTCTATGTATTTAAGTATTTATTTATCTATATAAGTATGTTTATCGTCGTCTAGTACCCATAGTACAAACTTTGCTTAGTTTGGGACTAGGTCGATTTGTGTAAGACTGTCCCCTAATATTTATTTTATTTATTTATTTATTTTTATTTATTTGTTAGTACCTTTTGAAAAATGGGAAACGTCAATGCGATATTTTTTCGTTTGAAATAGAATGTTGACAGGACTGACAATAGGGATGTTTCCTAGGTAAAAAAATAATAATTCTTATTAGTCCGTATTTTACATTATCAAAAAATATTGGAGACGTAATTTTTCTTTTGACAATTAAACAAAAAATGACGAAGATATGGCGCGTTGAAGTTCCGCGTGACGAGGCGTGACGTCACTTGTTCCTAAAACATTCATACAAAGTGTAGGAACAAGTGACGTCACGCGAAACTTCAACGCGCCATATCTTCGTAATGTTTTGTTTAATTGACAAAATAAAAAATACGTGTCCAATATTTTTTGATAATCTAAAAGACTGACTAGTTAGGAAAGTAGCCTATTGCATAGGTGCAAGCTAATGACAACTTTAAGGTGACGAACCTTTTCTTACACCGCCTGTACGGCCAGGGGCTAAATTCAGGACCGGCCCAACACGGTTTGCGAGCGGTAATTCAATCGTTTGGGAGAGGATAGGAATGGGTTGAGGTTGGGATTAGCCTTATTTTACTGTTATTTTGCTTTGTAAATAAATAAATAAACAAATAAATAAGGCTCATCCCAAACTCAGCCCAAACCTCTCGCAAACCGTGTTGGGCCGTTCCTGAATTTAACCGAACGTCGTCTTCACATTAGTATGTCCGCCTAATACGGTGGCCATATTAGGCGCTTGCAGCTGCCGACTACCGTGCTCTTCACACTGTTGCGGTCACCGCATGTTGCATGCGGCGATCGACTTAATGTAATTACCGCATAACTTTACATGGGATTTTATAACATCGGAGTTTACTTTTTTAATCTCAAAATCGTAACCACTGAGTCTACATAGGAAGGACATTCCACTCAGAACTAGTTTTCTGCTCGGAAGATATATTTCTCCTGGATAATAGTCCATGGAAATCGTACTTTAAAAGGGGCTTTTCTTGCATCAAATCGGGTAGTTCTGATTTTTTTATATGTTGCCTGTAGTGAAGTGGTAATGACAAATCCAAGTTTTGACCTCGGAAACCCTCCGGATCATTGCCAAATTTTTGAAAAACCATGAAATATTCGTTTTTTTTCAGTTTTTGCCATTTTTTGCCACCAACGACCCTCTTAACAGTAAAAGTCACTATGAACACTTTTAAGTAGACTAAATTTGCAACAAAATAAAAGTAACTTGGTTACGTTTCAACAAATAGTTTCTGAAATACAGCTTTTCAAATGTTAGCAAAATTTCCTAAAAAATTTTTTTTTTTCAGTTTTTGCAATTTTTTGCCACCAACGACCCTTGTAACAGTAAAGTCACTATGAACACTTTTAAGTAGACTAAATTTGCAACAAAATTAAAAGTAACTTGGTTACGTTAGACCAAATAGTTAAAATACAGCTATTCAAATGTTAGCAAAATTTAGAAGATCGGCCTGGTCCATCAAAGATGAACAAGAAATAGTATTTTCATCCGACTTAAATCGACTCGAACCGACTCGAACCGACTTGAACCGACTCGAACCGACTCGAATCGACTCGAACCGACTCGAACCGACTCGAATCGACTCGACTCAACTCAGCAGGTCTAAATTTTTTGTAAATTATATACTTATTTTATACACCGTGAAATTTTAGTGGTTGTTTTCCCGAAACGAGGTGATTTAGTATCGACTGTACAATCGATTTATAATTACTATTTTGACTAGAGTCAAAAATCCATTTGTGAAAAACGAAAGTCGAAAATGACCGCAAACCAATAGTAACGCTTCGTTGGTACAAGTAGCGTACGATCGTACGATAGGTTAGGTACCAACGAAGCGTTACTATTGGTTTGCGGTCATTTCGAAACTAAATCACCTCGTTTCCGGAAAACAACCACTAAAATTTCACGGTGTATATCGCATTTCATTTTACAAACCCTTCTATCTATAATAGAAAAAGTACCTGGGCGACCGAGCTCCGCTCGGGCTGAAACTCGATACCAAGCCTTTTCCCAGAGATAAGACCAAGCTAGATCAATTTTTCATCCCCGAAAACCCCAACATACCAAATTTCATCGAAATCGTTGGAGCCGATTCCGAGATTCTGATTATATTATATATGTATACACGAATTGCTCGTTTAAAGGTATTAGATGAATCGCTGAATGTGCATAACTTCCGATCGAGTGCACCAAATTGGATAATTCTTTTTTTATTGCGTTTGCTATTGTCAGGAGAAGGTTCTTATGAAAGAAATTAAAAAAAATACAACGGGGGCGAAGCCGCGGGCATCAGCAGTATCTTTATATAATTCTACTGTACGTGTGTATATCATTGAACTCCTCCTAAACCGCTGGACCGATTTGAATGATTTTTTTTGTATGCGTTGGGGTGGCGCCCTGGATGGTTTAGATTTACAAATCAGCCCGGCAGATGGCGCTGCAGGACAACGTCTTTCGGGTCCGCTAGTATTATATATTTTGTTTACTCACCTCAGCAACTTGGAACAGCTGTATCTAAAGAACTATCAGGTTTTAATAGACCTTATTGGTCTCGTTTTGTTGCGAATTTTGTGTACTTTAATAAAGTATATGGATTTATGACGTAAAATGGGTCCATAGTTAACTACAGTGACGAAATCTTAAAAACGTCAAAAATTATTTTTTTCTGAAAAATTTTGAACAACTGTATCTTACAAACCATTTGGTTTATCGCCTTCTCACTTTAACCTACTTTGTTGAAAATTTAGGCGTCTTTAAAGTGTACATAGTGACTTTTACCGTAAAATAGGTCACTGTTGGTAAAAATTGGCAGAAACTGAAAAAAGACGCAAAATTTAATGGTTTTTCAAAAAATTTACAATGATCCGGAGGGTTCCCGAGGTCGAAAACTTAGATTTGCCATTACCACTTCATCACATAGAACATATAAAAAAATCAGAACTACCCGATTTGATGCAAGACAAAAGTACCATTTCTATGTGCTATAAGTCCTCCAACTCGGTTAAAAATATGGAATTAGAATTCCACACATAAAAATGTTCCACTTAGTTAACTAGTTAGCAAACTTGATTATCTGGGAAGAACAAAGAGACAATTTGTACAAGTTTTTTTCGTCATTTAAATGGGAATAGGATTTCGAAGATTTCCGTGAATTCCACAGCCAACTGGTACTGGTACGCGAGCATAACCAGGGGTAAATGCCAGTTACGCCTAAATGCCAAATCCAAAATCTCAGTCGGTTGAGTGGAAACTTCGTAGAAAACCCCTAAAGCCCCGAAACACTACAAAGTTACAACTACTGTGCTGACTATTGTACCTCTATAATGAGATATATACATAGATGCATACCTACCTATACGACAAAGGAATACCTAGACGGTGGGAAGTAGGTCGACGACTGCTGGAGAATGGGGTTATACTTACATATAGGAACGTTCGCTAAGTTTGTATACTCTATGTAGTCGCGTATAAATCAAAATCAAAAGATTATTTTGAAAATGGGCCGCGAAGGGTTTTTTTAGAAGCCTTTTTGTGTCCCTACCACTGCTTTAGGAAAAGCCTATCATTATCAAGAAGACTTGTGGTAGGTAACTGTAGTTTCCTAGATATTCTCAGATTTCATAGAGAGCATGGCATCACGCCGGCAGAATGCGATGGTAAATAATTTACAGTTTGGCGAGTGGATTTAGACAGTAAGCCAGTGTATGTAATACAATACCTATGAGAAATAAATAATAATAAATAAATCTCGTGTTAAGTACTGTTTTTAGGGTTCCCTACTCAAAGGGTAAAAACGGGACCCTATTGCTAAGACTTCGCTGTCCATCCGTCCGTCCGTCCATCTGTCCGTCTGTCACCAGGCTGTACTTATCTCATGCACCGTGATAGCTACACAATTGAAATTTTCATAGATGATGTATTTCGGTTGCCGCTATAACAACAAACCTAGAAGCAACAAATACTAAAAAACACAACAAACGTGATTTTTTTGCTCTTTTTTGCTCGAAATTGATAACGTAGACGCTTGAAATATTCACTGAATATTTAGTTATATATTCACTTTAAAAATATATAATTAAATTAAAATAAAACAAACATTTAAGGGGGGCTTCTATACAACAAACGTGTTTTTTTGCCGTTTTTATAGATAATGGTACGGAACCTTTCGTGCGCGAGTCCGACTCGCACTTGGCCGGTTTTATTTAGGTATGTTACCAGCTTACCATGGTTGTAATAAATAAACGAATAAACATTCCATATATATACTATAATCACCTTTTTCCAAAACGGTTTTCTACATACCATTCTCGTTTATGGGCAAAAACATCTTGTCAAATTGAAAAGTAAAAAAAAAACTGTTTTACATTATATTTTTGAAGTTGATACAGTTGTTCAGTTATACGTTTTGTAGCCCGTTATTCTGATTATCTACTTTCTGAAAAAACGATCGTCAGTAAACGAAGTGAGAAATTATAAATGGATCCCGGTACATCATACGAAGTGTTCAGGAACAATGACACAGCCATAGAATTAATAGTAAAGGACACATCCCTGAAGAACCAAAATGTGTCCAACAGCAACCTTTTATCGCGTGGTTTAACTAATAAAAGGCTTCAGGCCGAGATAGAAAAACTAAGAGACGGATTAAACAAAGCGAATGCTGACTTGGATTCATCAAGACATGGATTCAAAGCAGTTACAGGGGAGTTAAAGAAACAGTTGGACTTAGCGAACCAGCGAGAGTATGAGATCCATACGAAGAATTTGAGTTTACAGTTGGAGAATGAGAAATTGCAGGCTCTATTAGAATCCAAGTCGATTTTAGTTGATAAACTTAAGAAGGAATTGCTGAGTATGAAGCGGGTACTCAAGTTTGCTATTAAAGGTGAGTTTTAACAGCGTCTGCCCCTAACTTTTGATCGGGGTAGAACGAGGATGTCTTCGGGCGCACGATTTGTACCCCCTCCGCCCTCTGTCGCGGGTCTTCTTTCAAAATCCACACATCAAAATTGTTTTCAGCGCCTCTTGTCATGCCCCTCGCTAGCTTTCGCCTAGAGCAGGCTCTCCAATTGATTCATCCTCGGGCCGGATTTGGATTTTAGCACCATTGCACAGTACCTGGGCGACCGAGCTTCACTTGGTATCTTTATTGTTTCTTTCTGCCTTACAATGTAGAGCACGCTACCTATTATTTTGTTAAGTCGGTAGCTAAGCTAGCAATTTATTTTTCACTACAACGTATTCTTGAACGTTTGGTGGGTACATAGCTCACTTCAGACGATCTAAGAGTGCGTAAAAATCTTATAGTAAGTATTCGAAATTTCGCAATAAAACATAATAAGTAGTTAAAAGTTTGCCTTTTCATTCGAATTGTGAGAGTAGTGTCTGAGAAACGACTTACCTTTAAAAACTAGCTGACCCGGCAAAATTTGTTCTGATAATGTTTATAAGTAGTTTAGCAATAGGTACACTACTTTAAACTTTCGTGATTTTCACTCATACATAAGGGACACGGTGGTTGGAACGCTTCACTGTCTGTAGTATGAATCGACCTTTATACTGGCATCTTTTCCACAGGCATTTGTAACGCACCGCAAGTTCCAGATAATTTAACCTTCTCCGATGCCGACTATGAGGATTTCGAAAACGATCTGAAAAGAGACTGCAAAGTCAGATTTGCTGATTCGCCTAGAGCGGACACTATGGATACCCTGGATAGTTCCCTGATGAAGAATTCACTGACGAACTCTTTTGAGAAACGATATTGATAGTTCACTTATTTAAACTTTCAAAGCTTTATGTTAATCGTATTATTAATTTTGAACTCTGTTTTAATGTTTGTCTGTAACAATGTGAAGTCCTGAAAATTACTTTTCATTATTCTATTCATCATATTTTTAGGAACCTAAACAACCAGAGGCCTTATTGTCTACGCCCTTGGAATCGCAATCGTTTGCACCGTTTCTCTCAGTCAAACGGTAAAGAATGAGGGTAGAAAGAGATGGTGTATGCGACGGCAAGCGTCTGCTTGTGCCTAAGATAAATATAAATTAAAAATTTAAAAAACCCCCAACGCAAGAAGGTCACACAATGTTTGAAAGTAAAGTAAATGCCCATTATGCGTCTAAGATTCCTTCCGCAGCTAACAAAAGAGCTTTGAAACGGCTGAACTAATTTTGATAAAACATGTCTAAGAACCATTTCCAAGAAACCCGCTTTCAAATAAAAAAAACCGCATCCAAATCGGTTTACTCGTTTAAGATCTATGATGCCACAGACGGACGACACAACTTATAACACCCCTTTTTGGGTCGGGGGTTAAAAATACGGCCTCTTGTGTCCCCATCGACTGGCTTAGTATCTAAAGCTGCGTACGGACTGCGCGCACATTACGCGTAGTCGGTTACGCGTGTCCTGGAACGCCATGTCCGTACGCAGCTTTAGAGATCGTCAGATTTAAATGAACCCCACACAACGTTACACAACCATCCCAATACCCCCAGAAAGCCTCTTAGCAACGACAGTATCCATCGGTGCATCGCTGCAAGCCTCGCCCATGCACCGCCCGGGTTGATAACCGGGTCACGCCGTGACCGGGTCAGGCGGTCGCGCTCCGGTCGCCGGGTAACCGGGGTAACCCGGGCAACGCCACAGACCTACTTCCTGCCGATTGGCGATTGGTTTGAGCTTAACTGTGGAATGGAGTATTGTTTTAAACAGTGTAGGAGGTTGGCGAGGTGCATGCTAGGATGACATATTTGTATACATAAGTGAGAAACTTGTACACGTCAAGACCAATCAAGCGAGCCCAAACTCGATGGGGTTGTGTCGCAGCGCTTCTCGCATTTAAACTACTTATGGGGAAAAAACCAAAGAATTATTTGTGTCTAGCAAGTCACACTGCACCAGTAGGTACAAAAATAAAATAACGAAAAAAAAAGAAAAAATAAATACTCTGGAATAGTTAAAAACTTAATAACCCTCCTTCGACAGTCGGGTGAAAATAAGGTTAGCTGATCCTGAACCTGCACCTGCATTGTGTTGTATGTATAAGTCTTACTTATGTTTCACTTTTCGACTGTATGTCAACGAGTTAAGGTCAAAAAGTGACGAACCTTTTTTTACCCCGACTATACATCTGACGTTGAGATTGCAATGAAATTTAAAATTATTACAGCTCTTTTTTCTGGTGAAAAAGGCAAAGGAAAATATCTATTCTGTGGTAGTATTGGTAATTTCAGATATAAGGATCTGTCGATTCCTGTAGTAATTTTCAGGTGTCAAAAAAATTAAATATCGTCAACTATCAAGGTCAAATGACACCATAACAGGTCTCGGCATAAATCCAAGTCAATGATGCGTCGATTTGGCTCCGCGCCCACAAACAATCCTTTTATTTTCACTTGTTTATGCTGCTCTGGAACAACAGAGCCATATTGCTTCACCTAAAAAAAAGCTTCCTCCTTGTGATTTTTTGGTCAGAATTGTGGTTCATGTACAGAATCACAATATGACATTATAGACCCCATAGAATTTATATCAAAAACGCAGAATGTACACAAAGTAAAAAGTACATTGTCAAAATGTACAGATCGGAAAATTAATTAATTTGTTTATTTATTCATTTTCCGATTCGTACATTTTGCGAATGTACTTTTTGCTTTTTGTACGTTTCGCGTGTTTCACAATATGCGTTGTGTACATTTCGCGTACTTATTGTAAATTTTGCGTTTTGTGTATTTTGCTCCGAAGCGAAATAAAATAATGTTATTACAAATTTTCTCGAAGTGAATACTACTTATCCTTGTAGCGGATTCTCTACCAGCCGTCGCCAGGCGGAGTCCTGTCCCTAAACATTAAAATATTCAGTTTTGTGAGAACTAAATGGATTAATGCGAGTGCAAATACGAACGTGATCCGCACAGCCCGTGTCGGAGCCGAGTGCGGTCTGAACTTTGACGCCTTGCCTTACTCGTACTGGAAGTACCTGTTAAGTGTTATCACTGCCTAAATGTGATTATAACAGACTGAAGTGTACGATGTATGGGAAAGATTCGTCGCTAACTTCTAGACCAGTGATGGTGTAGGGGTAAGCACGCAGCACGGAACGCTGAGGACCTGGGTTCGATTCCCAGCATTGGTCTTTTTTCTGGGGTTTTTTCTGTGCATCTATATTTCAGTTTGTATTTAGTTTGAAATACCTGTTAAAAGTTTGGATTCTGCAAAAAAAAAATGGGGGATATCCCACGAGATGCATATTTTCAGTTTCATATATTCATTTTAAAGGTAATATCCCAGTAGTACCATTTGGATATTAATATCTAGCGTCTACCTCTGTAACTAAGTAAGACTTTTAACCGACTACAAAAAAGGAGAAGGTTCTATTTTTGGCTGTATGTACGTTTTACATGTATATACTACGATATGAGACCGGTTTTTCGTCCAAGTTTCTTCGAAGGAACTGCCAAAGGAACTACCGCGAGGAAATCAACGTCTTATTCTTAACCCGATGTTCATTAACTTTTATAGAACTCTAATTTTATTGCCAAAATTAGTGTCAAGTCAAAGTCCGGTGTAAAACTTAGTACGTAGTTTCATATGGAACTATTGGGATCTTTTATTTGAAATTTATATATGTACCGATTGTTCCATATGGAACTAGAACTCCTGACCAGTGGTGGTGTAGGGGAATAGCACGCGGCACGGAATGCTGAGGACCTGGGTTCGATTCCCAGCGCTGGTCTTTTTTCTGGGGTTTTTCTGTGCATCCATGTTTCAGATTCTATTTAGTAAAATATATGGATTTCACGGGATGACCGTAAAAGTAAAAAAAAAAATAAAGTTGAAAAATAAAAATACAAAAAGATACTTCATACCAAACTTGTTAAATTATGGCTTAGTAGCGACATCTCTTGGTCCGGGTGAGCGGTTAGTTCCGAAGGAGTGTTGACGTTTCTCGATGAGAACTTAACATAGATGGCGCTGTATCACTGCTTAATGTGATTTTTAGCATGTTGAAATGTGCGATGTATAGGAAAAACTTTTGTCTAAACTCCTGACCAGTGGTGGTGTAGGGGAATAGCACGCGGCACGGAATGCTGAGGACCTGGGTTCGATTCCCAGCGCTGGTCTTTTTTCTGGGGTTTTTTCTGTGCATCCATGTTTCAGTTTGTATTTAGTAAAATATAATACGTAAAAGTACCTACTTTCAATATCAGTTTAAAGTTTTATGTTATCTGTTATATTTACGGAATATAATTGCCTGGCCACACTTAACGATAACACCCTGTACATATTTTTACCCTTGACCTTGTAGACTCCATGTGTAACCTTTTGTTTAAGTTCCATTTCGAGCAAATAACAGTTAAACGTAGCATCCATCTTTAAAAAAGAGTCACTGCACCGAAAAAACACGTTTCTTGTATAGGCCGCTTTAATTTAAGGGAATCTCAACAGCATTAGAAGGTACTTCCAGTACGGCATAGTTCTATGTCGACCTCACCAACTATCGCTCATGTAAGCTGCTGGAGCTGTGCAAACCGAGCTTAGTATTCGTACATCGCAGATGGCGCCACAATCGTATTCCAATAAGCAACTTTATATCGTTCTCAGGCAAGCTATTTTTTAGGGTTCCTTACTTCAAAAAATTAAAAAACAATCCTTAGGACTACTTCGTTCTCCGTGCCTGTCAAGAGTTTTGTCTCAAGAAAGCGTGGAGGCAAGTTGAAATAAAGAAACACTTGAGACGATGGGACTATTGGAACCATAAAAAATAGTAATTGATTAATTATTGACGTAAACAGCTCTAAGATGTTTTGAATTAAGGTATTAACTAAAGGACCCCATAGTGTGGGGATGTATTACATCCCTGTGAAACTAGATATAATAATGATTAGATATGTTTCGATAGGTACCTACCCATGTAATTTTATACCAAACTAGCGGACCCGACAGACGTTGTCCTGCACGAACCTAGATACCAACTGCAGCGCCATCTGCCGGGCTGATTTGTGAATTTAAACCATCCAGGGCGCCACCCAAACGCATACAAAAAAAATCATTCAAATCGGTCCAGCCGTTTAGGAGTTCAGTGACCATGGAATAGAAAAAACTAGTTTTTTATGTTCTGTGTCAATGACATACACACGTACAGTGGAATTATATATATAAAGATATACATTACACTCGTACTCATAACTGCGCAAAAGCCCAGGTTAAAAACCAGCGCTGGACTACGTCTTGCACGTGCTGAGACTACAATTTATTGCCTCAAAAATTGTTTTTTTTTTGTAATTTGTAAAAAGTTTTGTAGGTAGTTCTACGAGCGTTTAACCGCTCTCAGTTTCTTGTCACATATATTGAAGAAATGAGTCACACCGAACGGAAGGTTTTTGTAAAACGATACAGTGTCCTTGCGGTAATCTTCTAATATATAAAAATCTCGTGTCACGGTGTTTGTTATCGATCTCCTCCGAAACGGGTTGACCGATTTTTATTAAACTTTTTTATCTACATTCGATAGGTCTGAGAATAGGTCGTAGGCTATTTTTTGTATATCTACCCCTATTATTCGCAGACGGAGTCGCGGGTGACAGCTAGTAAAATATAAACTCATTGAAATTTCATGCAAACTGTCGCTAATTTCTTTATATTATATTCTTCTTTATATTCTTTATATGCGACAGGAAACTGATAGCGGTTGAAACGCTCTTAGAGCTACCCTCTTCTATTGCACTTGATTTTGTTTTATTTAATGTTTGAGTTGTGGCAATAAAGCAAATTATTATTTTTACTATTTTTCTAAAATTACAGCGTCCAAGCCAAGCTGCACACCGGTGAAGACACGGATGCACTAACATACCGAAACTTTAATAGTCCCGTATTTACCATTTCGGCCGCGGAACCCTAAAAGACGTACCATCCACAACCCACCATCTTACAGTTGGGTAAAAAAAGCCGCAAAATAAAAGATAGTATGCCCGAATTGGGGATGTCTAAAAAAAAATACCCATGGTTTTTATATTTTTTTTTGTATAGAAAAGTCAATTATAAGAAACTAATTTCAATATTTTGTCATTTAGTTCTCTACTTTTTTCAAAATTAATTATTGAAACTATTTTAGTTGATGACGTCAGATTATAATTGAGGGCTCCCACAATGCCAAATTTCTAAATCTATCTAAATGCGTACGATAAGGCAGCCCCTTTAATTATTTTTTGCGTAGTGGTACACTATACACTGTGCCACTTTACTGGCACTGTCAAAGTGCTAGATGTCAGGCAGCGGGTCCAAATCAAACTCCGTAGTATAATCCACGCGTAAATTGTGAAGAATTCTAACCACACAGAATAAAGTACAACTTGAACCGGTCACGCAATTTACACCAATGTTAAATGAAGGTCATTGCTTATTTGTTATATTATAAATTCATTACATAATATTAAAATTAAATAACTACAGAAAACGAGTTAAAAAGAATTTATCTCGAAATGGTTTTCGATTTACTATACATTGCAAAAAAATAGACATCCCAATTGTACTCCGTGTACGCAGTGATTCCCCACCAAATTGTTATAAGCCTACTTAAGTAAATTGAATTTTATTGTTTTCATAACAAAGAAGTTCGGTCGAGCTGTCAGGCGGGCACAGCTCCACTCAGACAGTGATAGCCATGGACCTAAACAAAGGAATAGAAATGTCACGTGAGTTAAAAACATGACTGAACTATGGCTATAACTATAAATTGAAAATTTAAAAAACCCCCAACGCAATTATGTCACTCGTATGTCTGACATTAAGTCAATGCCCGTTATGCGTCTAAGATCCCTTCCGCAGCTAACAAAAGAGCTGGTAACTTTGAAACGGCTGAACCGATTTTGATAGAACATATCTAAGAACCATCGCCAAGAAACCTGCTTTCTATTAAAAAAAACCGCATCCGAATCGGTGCACCCGGTTAAGAGCTATGATGCCACAGACAGACAGACACACACACATAGCGGTCAAACTTATAACACCCCTCTTTTTGTGTCGGGGGTTAAAAAAGCCGTATAATCGACCAAGAATATCCTTTACCACCTTAAGCGGCATAGCTCTACTTGGTTGACCTAATGCGGTCGCCGACTTAATAATAATATAATGCGGATGATGACGCCATTTAAAAATAATTCGAAGACTCGAGTAAAAAACCGCTTTATTTTAGCCCTGAAAACCAGATTAATTTTCGATAAACTGCAAAATTAGATTTTTGTTGCTTTAAAACAAATAAATAGATAGTCAATTTGTTATACAGTATAGTAGGTATACTTTTGTATAGTTAGTACTAGGGGTGTTCAATAAAATAAATTTTATTTTTCGACATAGTCACCTTTTAGCATAATACACTTATTATATCTTTTTCTAAACTTAAAATTTCATTTTTAAAAAAGGTCTTATCTTGAGTACTTAAAAAATCTTGTACTGCAGCGACTACCGCGTCGTCGTCTTCAAATTTCTGGCCTCTCGGGTATTGTTTCAATCTCGGAAATAGGTAGAAATCACTGGGAGCGAGATCTGGTGAATACAGAGGATGCTTAAGGATATTGAACCCAGCATCACGAATTGCAGCCATTGCAACGATGGACTTGTGTGCCGGGGCATTGTCCTGGTGGAACAGCACAACTTTCGAGAGTTTACCTCGCCGTTTTTCGCGGATCTCATTGCGCAATGTTGCTATTTGTTTGGCGTATAAAGTGCCCGTAATAGTGGCTCCATGTTTGAGATAGTCAATCATTAATACCCCTTTACCATCCCAAAAAACAGAGCCCATGACCTTACCGGCAGATGGGCCCAACTTGAATTTCTTCGGAGTTGGAGAGGAGTTCTTTTCCATGTCATAGACTGCAGTTTCGTTTCAGGGTCGTAATGATGGAGCCATGTTTCGTCCATTGTTATAAATCGTGCCAAAAAAAGTTCCCAGTCTTGCTGTATCAGGTCCAAAGCTTCTTGACAAATTTCGACTCTAGTTTGTTTTTGCGTGTCAGTAAGCATTCTTGGTACCCAACGCGCAGATACCTTTTTCATACCCAAGCGTTCATGTAAAATATTATGCACGCTCCCCGTTGAAATCTTTACATTTTCAGCAATAAAACGAACCGTGACACGACGATCCGCCAAAACTGAGTTTTCAACTTTTTTCACAATTTTTTCAGTTATTGCAGTAGTAGGGCGTCCGGAGCGGGGGTCGTCCATGGTCGATGTTCTTCCATGTCTAAATTCGGCGCACCAACGTGCGACTGTCAAATACGGAGGAGCATTAGACCCTAAAGTGTCCCGCAAATCCAAATTGACTTGGTCCGTAGAAAAATTTTTCAAACACAAGTATTTGATAACGGCGCGCAGTTAAATTTTCTCCATTTTCGCTAACGTACTCAATAGCACTGCAAAGAATTTACCGTATTTTTTTTTTAAACAAAAGACAGTTAGTTTTTTTTTTCATAGCAAACAGCTAGATAGATTAGCTTTACCGGCCAGTATTTAATTTCCTAATATTGAAAGAGTTTGCATCTCATTCTCACTTTATATTGAACGCCCCTCGTATATCAGTTTCATTTCATGAAAACTATTATACTACAGCGAACCCTTTACTTTTTGGATAGGACTGGCATTGTACATTTCTATTCCTGTTGTTATTAGTTCTATGGCTTAAAATGTAACCCGTCGGCCGTCGGCCATCGGTTTTACAAGTTATTACTTACAGATTTTGCCCGTGACTCCATCCAACAGCGTCCTCCTATCGACTCATGCATTCTTTTAGTCATCATCATTTCAGTCGGAAGACGTTCACTCCTCCCCCAAGGCTTGCCAAACAGATCGGTCCTGCGCCATACGCATCCAACGCGTTCCCGCAATCTTAACCAAGTCGTCGCTCCATCTTGTTAGAGGCCTACCTAGTTCCTACACTGAGTCTCCCCCATAACCCTGCCCCTATGCAATGCAATGTTACGGAATAAGAAGTATCCCTATTAATCCAGGATATCGACGGTTGTAGCGTGAAATAGTGTCAAACATTCATACAAACTCTCGCGTTTGGAATATTAAATAGTAAGAAGTCAGATATAAAACTTAATTAACTACTTACTTAAAAAAATATCAAACTGGTCATGAAAACCGCTTGAAAAGAGGAGAGATTAACACGTTGGCTGAGAAACCATGTCTTTTCCGCACGGTACGCGTCTTACCGCCTGTGCGGGCGCTGAAATCGTGTTAGTAAGTAACGCACGGTCTGAATGTACGTAAAAATCAGCGCCGCAGCCAAAGAGGAGTTAGCGGGTGTACATACAGACAAAAAAACGACTTCTTACTATGTAGAGAAGATACAAATATAATGTTCCTGTGGACTCGCTGAAACGCTAAAGATATTAGGTACTTTTGTTGTTTATGTTGGCTATCAGCTACACCCAATTGCATTACAATCTATCAAATTATACAAGCACCAACAATAAAGTATGTATGCGCATAACAATATTTCCAGCAACAAAATAAAAGTAGTTGCATCTTCATATTGCATACTTTAACAGCGAATTTCATATCAAAACGAGCGCGGACGGTGCAGCACTCCAATTCCATCCCACACTGAGCTCAGGTCTAATGCATTTTTATCAGATCTCCACTAAATTGAGCATCAAAATTGACTAAAAACCATTACTTACTTCGCTGATGGAGTCTCTCTCAAAGGGCTACGCCGCGCGGCCTCCCGAACTCTCCCGACTCGCCCCGACCTCGCCCGAACCAGCCCGCCCGACATCCAGTTGCTACACAACCTTCGCTGGCTGCACTTTGCTTTTCAACCTTCTTACTCTTACTTAACACATGTGATAAACTTTTTTTTTCTAACAGTGCAAGGATCAATTCCGCGATACAGTATAAAATTTTTGGAATAGGTTATTTTTTTAAATTGTTTTTAGTTGACCGCGCAATGGGTTTCGTCGAGACAGCCAGGCGGAGACTATAGAATATCTACCTTAAGGTTCGTGTATATGTTTTGTGTGTAGTTTACCGATATATGAGATGTCTCATGCTTTCTAAAAAAGTGTTTTTGTGGCAGATTACTTAGTGATAATAATTGCTAGAAAGCATTGTACACAGAATACGCGTTCATTTAATTTAGTCCGGATTACTAATTACTTAATTAACAAAAGTTGAATGATCTACAGACTGGCAGTCGTTTAAAAAAATATCGTTTTATTTATCAGTTGGGGTAAAAAAATAATGCCTCTAAATAAATAGTCATAAGGACTCCAATGAATACTAAGATTAATTTTAATCAGAGCACAAATTTTGATACCTATTTATTATAAGCGACTAAATATTGTGAATAAGAAATTTTTATTGTTTGATTATCCTGTGACCATTGATCAGATTACTATAAAAAACATAAAATTAAAAATGGTAGCAGTGTAATGGATTGACAATTTGTTAAAAATTCAATTTTTAATGCAAGCTCTTTTGCTGATCGTACTTATATTGTCATCCTATCTACACACCTATCATTACATTACCAACTTTGAAGTCAATCTGACGTCTGGAAGTGTGTGAATTCCACTTACAAGATTAGAGAAGAAAACTTACTAAGATCCTTGCGTACAAACATTTCAAGTTAAATAGGAGTTTATGTAAAAAAGCTGTGGTGGCCTAGAGGTTTGACCTAAGGCCTGTCAAGCGGAGGGTCGTGGGTTCAAATCCCGGCTCGCAACTCTGAGTTTTTCGGAATTTATGGGCAAAATTACATTTGAAATTTACCATGAGCTTTACGGTGAAGGAAAACATCGGGAGGAAACTTGCATACACCTGAGAAATTCAATGGCGTGTGTGAAGTTCCCAATCCGCACTGGGCCCGCGTGGGAACTACGGCCCAAACCCTCTCATTCCGAGAGGTGACCTGTGCCCTGCAGTGGGACGTATATAGTTTGGGATGATGATGATGATGATGATGAAAAGATTATGAAAATAATACTGTAAGATCGGGTTCCTTTGGCTTATACATATACTTCCTGTAAAGGCCGGTAACAGACCAGTGACTCTCCTTGTGTTGATGATATTCATGGGCGGTGGTGATCATTTCCCATCAGATGACCCACTTCCCAGGTTTCCCATCAGTTACCCTTTTAAAACACAATCCTAAGGCTACGCATCCATTAGAGCTTTGAGAGGTAACTAAAAGACATGTGTTATATGATAAGAAATCCACCAACTTCATTTTTCTAGTCTCGCTCAGCATAGCTTTTACATTCGTGGATTTTCCTCGCACATTGCTTATCTCCTTCGCTATTTCACAGAGTTCTGGTGGATGCTCTGGGCTGTCTAAAAAGAGGCCAAGTTTGATACAAAAAAATCGAGATCATTACATGACATAAACATCCATCCAATTTTTTTATATTGAAGCTACAAGGATATGCAGGACAGCCATCTTATCCGTTTTTTTTTTCAAACATAAAACTCTGCAAGTTTTCACAAACTAGTGAGTTTTACTTAAATCAATTTGGATAGTAAATAAAACTTGCCGTATCAAATTTTAAGCATAACGGAAAACTTCTTTTACTGCCATCCTCAGAGACAAACAATTTAACTTTAATGAATGCTAAACTTGTTGCTGAATAAATTGAATTTGAAATAAGAGTTACATAAAGAAAGAGAAAGAAAACATTTATTCGTGATATTACAGAGAAAACTTCGATAAAAAAAGAGATACAAACAACTCGGTATAAAGCCGGCCTCATGACCAGCGCTGGTCTTCCTTCGTATCTAATTAATTTTGTAAAGACTAGCAACCAGATGGTACCACTTTTCAATGATATTGAAACGGATTTTGATTTAAAAAATCGTCCCCTGGGGTTTCTGAAGTCTAAGAAGTTTGCCTGCACATTCGTCGCTGTACACGGAGAACTTGCGAAATAAATTAGCTTTAATTTAGCAGTGTTGGAGCAGGCGACGAGCCATAACCGCAACATGTTGCGCGAACCGATTACATTAAGAAGAAGTAAAAATTATTACCTACTAACAAAACGCTAAGAACGAGGTCAAGACGGCAGATGAAACAAGCTTCATAGTAAACTAGCTGTTGCCCGCGATTGCGGTAGACATGCCAACAGTACATAAACAAAACATATCAAATCATAAAATTACAAGTTTTGGCTCCCGTTCATGCACCAATAACAGGCATGCGACAGCATTATTTATGTTCATACACTACAAAATACTACAAATAAAAATACAATAAACATACAATATAAACATAACCACATTAACTAAAATACACAAGAAAAGTATAAAACGCTAATTATCAGAGGTGAGAGATATGATTGATGGACTTGCGACTTCTTTTTATCCTGAGAGAGTGGAATGTCCCCTCGGGATACAAATAAAGTTCCGAGCAACAGCTACACTCGGTGTCAAAAACATCGCACCTTTTAGACAAAAAAAATTTCAACCGACTATATACCCTATTTAATCCAAGGGTAAAGGTATGACTGTTAGGTATCATTTTTAAAAGGTAAAAAATGTACTTTTAGGAAAAAAAAAAACATTATTGTCACCAGATTTCAATCAAAAAAGTTTATTGCGAAAACAAGAAAAATATTTATGGAACCTTAAATTAACATAAATTAAATGGATAGCAAAATTAAAAAAAAAAAAAAAATAGTAGATTGTTCAACAAGGGACTTAAAACAAGCCGTAATGACACGAGCTATTTAGCCACCCGAGCGAGAGCGAGGGTGGCTATAATTCGAGTTGTCATTATGGTAGTTTATATTATATCTTTTTTTGGGTTGTCTGTCAGTTTTATAAGTTTGTTGAAGTTCTGTGAGTGAGTTTGCATGGTTTAGTTGGTTGATATTAAAGAATTTTGCCACTATTCAAGAAAAAACGTCGTTTTCATTACATTCTATTACAGTCCATTCCGTTTACATTACAGTAATGCTATTATTAGGGATGATCAAATAAATTAAAAATTACAACTACTAATTTTATTTAATCACAATAGGTAAAGTTACAAATAATTGCAAGACGAACGAAAATATGGAGAAAACACTTTCTAGTCTTAAAATTAGGCGCGAAAGGATAAGCTCAGAGCAATACGACCGTCCTATGCCAAGTACCCGGTAAGAATGGCTCCGGCGCTCACCACTGACATAACGGCGACGGAAGTCAATTGACGATCTCTAAAATCAACGCAGTGGTGTTGCAAGTCTTATTTATTCCTAACACTATATATATTTTTTGATAAATAAATAAATCATCTACGGCCTATACAGGTCTAACTATGCATTAAAAATGCGCTCATTCATGACATGCCCTCGTTCAAAGGTTAACTGGAAGAGATCCCTTTAAGGGATAAGTTCGCCTTTGTACATCTGTTCCTCTTGTTAACTGTTAATTTTCTTGTTTTACGTACAATAAAGAGTTTTACATACATACATACATATATAGGTAATTATTTATTTATTTATTTATTTTAGGGATAAAAAACAACTGTACACAATGTATTACAAACTAAGTTACAATAGTGTGTTACTCTATGTACAATCAACAACATTATCCACAGAATACAATTAAACTATAACGGTTGTCGACATTAGAGTGCCGTACTACACTTAGCTCAAGTTAATTACGTCGGTACACATACGTAAGTTAACCTAACGAAAATGTTAAACTAAAAAACACAAGAAATAGCTTTATATGACAAATATAGTTCATTTTAAAGAAAAGATTCCGAGAAATCAATGATAGATATTAGATGTAAATGTTTATAAGGACTCTAGAATTAACTTTTTATATCTAGCGGTGGGCAGGTGGAATATGTCAATATGGGTATGACGTTGGTTGTAGGTAGTTAGCAGTCGGCGCAGAGGCGCGCGTGCACCAGCGTTGGTGCGGCATTGTGCCGTCGCGAACAGCCGGTAGGCACGCGTCTCTCGCCTACTGGGGCGCCTTGGAACTACGTATCTTATTTTATTTATGAGTTGTGGACAATCATATTTATTATGGCATAGTCCATGCAGAAACATTGCCTGTAAGAACGTACGTCTATTACTTAGTGTAAACAATCTATATTTTTTCAGTAGGCTATCATAGGGCAGTTTTTTACTTCTGTCGTGCCTATAATTCACATACTTTAAAAATTTGTATTGTAATCTGTCTATAGCATTGACATACTTCTTATAGAAGGGATCCCAGATGCAAAATTAAAAAAAAAAAAAAATAGTAGATTGTTCAACAAGGGACTTAAAACAAGCCGTAATGACACGAGCTATTTAGCCACCCGAGCGAGAGCGAGGGTGGCTATAATTCGAGTTGTCATTATGGTAGTTTAGTCTCGCGTTAAAGACTCTACTTTTCACTTTGAATGCGAGGAAAAAAACGACGTACAAAATTACTTTTTTACAACGTATGCTCAATACGAGCAATGGATATCTGTACAAAATTCAAATAGCAAAAAAAGTTCCACGGTCTTTTCTTTTCTCTCATATTTTTTTGTAAAGTGACGCTTTAAATGCTTGCATAATAATAATAATAATAAATAATAATAAATATCGCGGGACAATTCACACCAAAATTGACCTAGTCCCAAAATAAGCTAAGCATAGCTTGTGTTATGGGTACAAGGCAACGGATAAACATACTTATATGGATAGATACATACTTAAATACATATTAAACACCGAAGACCCGAGAACAAATATTCGTATTATTCATACAAATATCTACCCCGACGCGGGAATCGAACCCGGGACCTCAAGCTTCGGAGTCAGGTTCTCTACCTACTAGGCCATCTGGTCGTCTCTTAGATAATTTAAGACGGTCGTCTAAATGGCATAATTAGCCAAGAGAGTCAAACTTAAAAACTATGTTAAAACTAATTGGACTATAATGCATATGAGAATGATAATTGTTCATTCATTAGAATCGGCAAATAAATTAAACTAATTGAACTAACTAAGTTCACACACAAAATATATTGTTAACTGAAACACTTACCCCTGAATAAAGAAACGACATTTTAAGTTTATTTTCTATATGCCAATTCTTTGTTAAATTATATCTAATTATACTTTCTATTTACTATTAAATGCAACTGTACCTCTACCATGAGTTTACACTAGTTCACAGTGACCGTACTCGCTAGCGACGGCGTAAATGATTTGTATGGAGAATTGTACTTCCGTAAGTGACCGCTAGAGGCGCTGTACAATTCTCCATATAAATAATTTACGCTGTCGCTAGCGAGTACGGTCACGTAAACTAGTGTAAACTCATGGTAGTGGTACAGTTGCATTTAATAGTTTTAATTTAAGCTTAGTCGCATAAAGACAGACATGACAAAACTAAAAGGGCCACTTGCATGGTCTAGGGTTAAAAATTAATTCGTTAACCCTGGGTTAGGGTTGATAGTATCATGCATTTTGAAATTACTTAACCGTGGGTTAGCACTTGACTCGGAGTTATATCGTTAACTCAGGTCCAGGCAAGTCCGTCTAAGAGTAATCAATCAAGTTGATAGATGATTTACCATCAATTTATAGAGCTACATGTTTTATCATAGAGACAAAGAGACATACATAATATTAATTAAAACCATGTCATGTGTGCACCATATGCACAAATTGCTTATTTGAATTCTAAATAATGTAATTTAAACAGTATATGCCAAGTGCGAGTCGGACTCGCGCACCGAGGGTTCCGTGTAAATTTATATGTATCTAAAAGATCCAGTCTTAGCAGACCCCTGCTCCTAAGCAAAATGTACGTATTGTGGGATCATTGTAGATTGGTTAGTGATATAGACAGATAGAGAAAAAAAAATGCTTTTCGTAATTATTTCCTTTATCTGTGCTATAAGACCTTGCCTCGTACCAAATTTCAAGATTCTGAGTTCACGGGAAGTACCCTGTAGGTTTTGATTCCCTTGCGAGTAGTTGCGAGTTTGAAAATATGCGGCTTAAATTGCTGTTTCTTTTGATTGCGTTGACATAGAAGTTTGATTTTGTTACAGCTTAAAGGTATTACAGACCTGAGTATTTGATATGAATTTAAATTCAATACCTTTACACGTTCATGAGGAAAGGAATAGAAACTTTAAATTTATTAAAAATATTTTTTTATATGATGTCACTAAAAATTTACGGTTTTCGCAATTTTTCCTTTATCTGTGCTATAATACCTTGCTACGTACCAAATTTCAATATTCTGAGTTCACGAGAAGTACCCTGTAGGTTTTGATTCCCTTGCGAGTGTCGAAAATTTGCGTTGGTTACTGATATAGACAGACAGACAAAAAAAATCATGCTTTTCGCAATTTTTCCTTTATCTGTGCTATAAGACCTTGCTTCGTACCAAATTTCAAGATTCTGAGTTCACGGGAAGTACCCTGTAGGTTTTGATTCCCTTGCGAGTGTCGAAAATTTGCGGCATAAATAGATTGTTTACTGATATAGTGATATAGACAGACAGACAAAAAAAAAATGTTTTTCGCAATTTTTCCTTTATCTGTGCTATTAGACCTTGCTTCGTACCAAATTTCAAGATTCTGAGTTCACGGGAAGTACTCTGTAGGTTTTGATTCCCTTGCGAGTGACGAAAATTTGCGGTATAAATAGATTTGTTACTGATATAGACAGACCGACAAAAAAATTATACTTTTCGCATTTTTTTCCTTTATCTGTGCTATAAGAACTTGCTTCGTACCAAATTTCAAGATTCTGAGTTTACGGGAAGTACCCTGTAGGTTTTGATTCCCTTGCGAGTTTCGAAAATATGCGGATATTTGCGGTATAAACGGTTCTATATTTTGTTTGCGTTGGCTTAGAAGTTTGATTTTTTCATAGCTCCGAGGGACAGTAGACCTGAGTATTTGATATAAATTTCAGCTTGATACTTCCACGCGTTCCTGAGAAAAAGGGTCTTGACAGACAGACGGAGGGACGGACGGACGGACAACAAAGTGATCCTATAAGGGTTCTGTTTTTTCCTTTTGAGGTACGGAACCCTAAAAAAAATTATGAGGTAGATCTTGTACTGGGTAAACAATCTGAGTAAACGCGCTCTCACCACAACTTGTAATAATTATGGATTTTTGGATAAAAATATAAGATGTGCAGGCTTCGAACAAAATCGAGCGACGACCTGGTTACGGTTGCGGGAACGCGTTGGATGCGGATGGAGCAAGACCGGCCTGTTTGGTAAACGTTGGGGGCGGCCTTTGTTCAGCAAAGCACGGACGTCTTTCAGCTGAAATGATGATGATGTGATGTGATATTTTCACGAAACGTAGCTTGCATAATCTCAATTCAATTTTTATTTATTGCATATCACATAACAAGCATGGATGGATCTTAAAATAGTTTGCGGATATAAAGTTACAGCCTATGTAAAAGCCTGCGTAAACCGCTCGCAGCTTGTCGCTTGTACAGATTATACGCGTAACAACTGCAACGGACAGGCACGAGACAATAATAGGTACAGTTAACGTCAGAGGCGCTAGACGCTACTCATCTGTACAAGTATGTATATAAATCCTTTTCCTATTTAATATATACAATACTAGCTGACCCGGCAAACGTTGTATTGCCATATGTACGAGTATCATCTAGGGGTATAAAAAATAGCCTACGACCTATCTCAGACTTACCAAATATAGACAAAAAGGTTTCATAAAAATCGATCAAGCCGTTTTGGAGGAGTTCGATAACAAACACCGTGACACGAGATTTTTATACAGGATGTCCCAGAAACTGACGATAACCCGTTAAGGGCTGATTGAACTACTAATTACCTACCAGAATATCACATTTTAGGTTTAGTAAAAATCTTTTAGTTTTCAAAAATCTCGTCACATTTAAACGGTTTAGCTATAATATTATTAAGAAGAACTCAACACAGAGTTATGGAACAAGCCCTCAGAACCTTCTGACTTCGCGAAATTAATAGCATTCACAATTTAAAATTTCAAATAGTCAGTACAATTTTCTCGTAGCAATTGCTACGCCGTAGCAACATCTACGGCTTTTCGTAGACGTTCAAGTTATTGATATTTTACCAGGAATGCCTCGTTAGGAGACAGTAACGGGTGGATGTGTCTTGCAAGGTGTATAATTCTTACAAACTATGCCTAGGTATAATCGACCAAGTAAGTGCTTTACCATTTTTAGAGTTCCGTACCCAAAGGGTAAAAACGGGACCCTATTACTGAAACTTCGCTGTCCGTCCGTCTGTCACCAGGCTGTATCTCATGAACCGTGATAGCTAGACAATTTAAATTTTCACAGATGATGTATTCCGGTTGCCGCTATAACAACAAATACAAAAAAACAGAATAAAAAAAATATTTAGGGGCTCCCATACAAAAAACGTGATTTTTTTGCCGTGTTTATAGGTAATGGCTCGGAAACTTTCATGCGCGAGTCCGAATCGCACTTGGCCGATTTTTTTATGACAGTTCCTACATCAAAATGAATACAATAAGGCAGATTGTCAGATTGACTTCTAAATTAAAATAGCCCTTGATGTTTTACGCCATACAACTGACATTGAACTTTAGGGTGATAAAGGAATTTCGGGAACGTATCAAAATATATAAAGTTTAAAACTACATAATGGTCATAATATATACTAAAATTTTCTATGAAACTATTGATAAAACGAACTTTTTTAATCGTGTAATCTACAGATTGGTTTAGGTTAGGTTAGGTTTATTTTATGAAAATCCTGTAAAGTTGAGAATTTCCAAGAAAATTGCATTATATCAAATGACCATTATGTATTTCGTCCATTATTAATTTTAAACTTTATATATTTTGATACGTACCCTCAATTTCTTGGTTCACTACTACATCTAATTGGTTACGTATCAAAATATATAAAATTAAAAAACCTAACGTAAAATAACCTACGTTCAAAATACCTAAAATCTAAATACCTAATGATTTTTTCACTTATATTCAAAATACCGAAAGCTTAAAATGCCTACGTATTACAATGTCTAAAATTAAAAAACCTAACGTAAAATAACCTACGTTCAAAATACCTAAAATCTAAATACCTAATGTTTTTTTCACTTATATTCAAAATACCGAAAGCTTTCGTATATCCTAACCGGTATCTCGCTGGCAGCGAGCGAGCGAAGCGAGCGAGTAAGACTTTTTAAGGCAGAAGCGACTCGGATAGGTTAGGTTCAGAAGGCTAAGGCGGGAGCGAAGCGTAGCGTAGCTCCCGCCTTAGCCTTCGATGTTAGGTTTTTTTTTTGTAACAGCACAGAAAATGATTATTTCCATTAGGTATTATTGTCTTTAACATTATGAAATGTACCTAAATGTAAATCATATACCAAATTTTATCAAACAAATTCGCTCCGCTACGCTCCCGCATTAGCCTTTGAACCTAACCATTCCGAGTCGCTTCCGCCCCGAACCGTCTTGCTCGCTCGCTTTGCTCGCTCGCCAAAAATTAAGCGATGTTCGTTTCATTTAGGTATTTTGACCATTTGGTATTTCAAATGTTGGTGTATCAAACTTAGGTGTCATAGCTGTTGATATTTTAAACATTAGACATTTACTCCATTATGTATTTTAAACTTAGGTAATTCGTAGGTAGGTGTTAGTTGCTTAGGTATTTAAAATCATTAGGTATTTAGATTTTAGGTATTTTGAACGTAGGTTATTTTACGTTAGGTTTTTTAATTTTAGATATTTTGATACGTAACCATCTAATTATTATCTATCTTCTACACGTCTAGACATCTTTTTTTGAAAAATGAGATTTTACTCTCAAAATGTACGGCAAATTACTATAACTTACCATTGGATGAATATGGATATCTGAAAATAATGTTTTTTTTTTCACTTTTAAAGAAATGGTTACCATAGTAATCGTTCGTGATGATTAACTTTCAAACCGCTATAACTCAAAAAGTGACTTAGGTGACTATAGTCCGACAAGCTCGTGCGCGGCTCTCCGCGGAACCCTGTCGCAGTCAGCATTTGCCGCACTTATTAAAAACAATCTTGTTAAGGACAGCAGAGGCTCCCTGCGACAGGGTTCCGCCGAGCGCCGCGCACGAGCTTGTCAAGGTATAGACAAGTTCTTGCCGTGAACCGTTCAAAAAAAATTTTTTACATTTACTGTCATTTAACAATTTTAACATGTTTTTTGGTGGAGTATTCTATCGAACCATTTGATTCTTAACTCACCGAGGAACACTCTCACGGTATCAGTGGTTTTCCTTCTAAGGCAGTGCGATCTTTTGTTTTTTTTTTTTTTTATTGGTAGAGGGAGGCAAAAGGTTCCAAACTGGGTCACTACTCACTTGTTTCGTTTCGTTTCGTTAGCACATCTCGTTTTTCATTTTTCAAGCATTCAAAGTTTCATTTTCATTAATAACCCGACGTTTATTAATATACGTTAATACGTCTCACCGTTAAATTGTCATAAACGGCATTGGAGTAATAATGAATTATCTCCACAGGTCCCAGACGGCAGGATGTTTTCCTTATGCCGGCGCTACAAAGACGAACACGGTGAGTTTAATTAATCATTATTAATTATTATTAAGAGCGGTGATGAATGGACTGGAGATTGTTTGTCCGGGCCTCAGGGATTGCCATAACGGCAGGTTGAAATTTTTGTTTAGCTAGCTAACTAACTTCTAGAAGTTGGAACCCCTGTGGAATATACTTACTATCGAACTATTATACTAGGGGCGTTCAATAAAAAGTGAGAATGAGTATGTTATAACTTTTACTAAATGTCATTTTATTTTTCGACATAGTCACCTTTTAGCATAATACACTTAGTATATCTTTTTTCTAAACTTAAAATTCCATTTTTAAAAAAGGTCTCATCTTGAGTGCTTAAAAAATCTTGTACTGCAGCGACTACCGCGTCGTCGTCTTCAAATTTCTGGCCTCTCAGGTATTGTTTCAATCTCGGAAATAGGTAGAAATCACTGGGAGCGAGATCTGGTGAATACGGAGGATGCTTAAGGATATCGAACCCAGCATCACGAATTGCAGCCATTGCAACGGCGGACTTGTGTGCCGGGGCATTGTCCTGGTGGAACAGCACAACTTTCGAGAGTTTACCTCGCCGTTTTTCGCGGATCTCATTGCACAATGTTGCTATTTGTTTGGCGTATAATGTGCCCGTAATAGTGGCTCCATGCTCGAGATACTCAATCATTAATACCCCTTTACCATCCCAAAAAACAGAGCCCATGACCTTACCGGCAGATGGGCTCACCTTGAATTTCTTCGGAGTTGGAGATGATGGCCTTTTCCATGTCATAGACTGCAGTTTCATTTCTGGGTCGTAATGATGTAGCCATGTTTCGTCCATTGTTATAAATCGCGCCAAAAAAAGTTCCCGGTCTTGCTGCATCAGGTTCAAAGCTTCTTGACAAATCTCTAGTCTAGTTTGTTGTTGCGTGTCAGTAAGCATTCTTGGTACCCAACGCGCAGATACCTTTTTCATACCCAAGCGTTCATGTAAAATATTATGCACGCTCCCCGTTGAAATCTTTACATTTTCAGCAATAAAACGAACCGTGACACGACGATCCGCCAAAACTGAGTTTTCGACTTTTTTCACAATTTCTTCAGTTACTGCTGTAGTATGGCGTCCGGAGCGGGGGACGTCCATTGTCGATGTTCTTCCACGTCTAAATTCGGCGCACCAACGTGCGACTGTTGAATACGGAGGAGCATTAGACCCTAAAGTGTCCCGCAAATCCAAATTGACTTGGTCCGTGGAAAAAAATTTCAAACACAAGTATTTGATAACGGCGCGCAGTTCAATTTTCTCCATTTTCGCTAACGTACTCAATAGCATTGCAAAGAAATTACCGTATATTTTTTTAAACAAAAGACAGTTAGTTTTTTTTTTCATAGCAGTCAGCTAGATAGATTAGCTTTACCGGCCAGTATTTAATTTCGTAATATTAAAAGAGTTTGCATCTCATTCTCACTTTATATTGAACGCCCCTCGTATTTCAGGGTACAGGCTCCTCTCAGAGAGAGCTAAGCCTTGGCTTGGGCCGTAGTTTCGACGCGGGCCCAGTGCGAATTGGGAACTTCACACATACCATTGAATTTCTTCTCATGTGTGTGCAAGTTCCCTCACGATGTTTTCCTTCGTAAAGCTCATGATAAATTTCAAATGTAATTTTGCGCTTAAATTTCGAAAAATTGAGAGGTGCGAGCCCAGGCTCGAACCCATGACCCACTGCTTGAGATTGAGAGGATATAAGTCAAACCACTAGGCAACCACGGCTCACCGATCCGATCCGATAGACTTAAGGCGCCCAAAATCTTTCCCTAAGTCTACGGTTAGGGAGTACTATCTGTCATCTTATGAAATCACATTAGAAATTTACCATGAGTTTAACGGTGAAGGAAAACATCGGAGGAAACCTTCATTCACCTGTAATTCAATGACTTGTGTGAAGTTCCCAAATCCCAATACGCACACTCGCCTGTAACTACGGCCCAATTCAAGTTAACTCAACCACTAAACCACTATACATATAAAATATTCCATATCTACATTTTGTGATGCCTTGTTTTTGCTTTGTACTTGAATTGTACGTCACATTGTCACGCTACAAGAAAAGCAAGAGAGACGTGGAATTTAACTAATGTAATTAGTCAGATTCGAGAAGCGCACCGTTAGTCGCTCTTAGAGATTCACGTCTCTATTGTCATTGGCTGTCATTCTTCAAAATACCCACGCAAATCTATCGCAAACAAAAACATTTGTTCGAGGAGTGCGGCCCGTTTAAGCAGATTAAAAAACTCCTAAGCTGCCACAGCTGGCGCGGGCTCGCCCAAGGACCATAACCTAACCTGGGCTTATACTACGAAATTCGATTTTCGAACTTCGTATCGTGCCATTCCATTCACGCAATAGCATTAAGCCGAAGAGTGAGAGGGACGGCACGATGCTAACTTTGAATATTGTACTTCGTGGTAGCTTAGCCCCCCTGAGGCCAATTGTCTAAGAGCTATATCACACTGGCAAATTGCGAACGTAGCGCGCAGCGTGTACGCTGCGAGTTCATGGCGAGCGTGCAACGATTTCGCCGCGTATGCGTAAAGGTGATATCCGTCCATTTGAATGCTTAGTTTTTCTTTCATTCCATATTTACGCGAACTAGCTAGAATGACGTACAAATGAACATCCATATTTTTTCAATATGGCGTCATCTTGGAATAAGTTTAAATGGCCAAATCCGCGTGAACATTCTCTCTGTTTTTAGACTGTTCATATTCCGTTCAATCAGAGTGGAATGAATGATGCCGAATGAAAATATCCAACATCGTTGGATCGGTTCACTAATGATTTCATTCGGCATTTTTGATTCTCTTTGCGTTCAAACGTGCCACTTTGAGGGAAAGATGCAAAAGTAAACAAGAAAACGAAAGAAAAATGACCCTGCTGATATTATCTTTCTGATTCACCTAAACGTTTTCGTCGCGAGAGCGCAGCCGACTTCGTGGCGCCTATAGGGCTGGGACGCCATGATGTGCAAAAACTGAAGTGAATAAAATAGATGTTAGCTGACGTACGTGAGTGCACAACATGGCGGCCCAGCCCTAAGTATAGGCGCGACAAAGTCACTGCGCGTTCGTGACGAAAACGTTACGCATACGCAGGGAAATCGTTGCGCGCTCGCGGCGAATTGGCTGCGCGCTCGCCTCGCTTTTAATACGTTCGCAAATCGCCAGTGTGGTTTGGCTCTAACTCTTTCACCGTCTCTTTCTACGTTTATACCGTGTGACAGAAAGAAGTGGTGAACACGATTGTGATTTTGTAATGCACTTGTGTGCGTTAGGCAATAAAGTGTCGTGTGTAGTATTTTAATAATATCGTATTACTTTTTATACCGCTGATACTGAAACTCTTGTTCGTTAGAAAGCTGAAAATCAGCGCTGGGATGCATTGTGCCACCGCCAATGATAGATACACATCTTTATCCTTTGTGTTGCCTATCTATCTGTAATAATATTGATGTGTCTTGTGTTGTTGTTAATAAATTTATTGTCTTTTTTTCTTTGTCAAGGCGTGCTAAAACAAAATGATAAGTCGGTAATCAGGCGGTTTTTTTACTTCTTGAAGCAAGTGAAAGCGTGGGCATATCCAGAATCCAGAGCCAATTCGTAAAACGTACCTTTAAAATTCAGTTTTAATCAACAATGTCCTGAAGACAGAGATATTAGTTGCCTTCCTTCCTCATTATTTTGTTCCTCATAAAGGCAACGTACCTAATTATATGCAAAAGTTAAGCCTTCTAGAGCCAAGAGTTTTGACTAGTTGATGAGTCAGTGAATGAATCAATCAGTCAGGACTTTTTTATACGTATAGAAAAAGATACATACAACGCTGTGCAAAATAAGGGTTAACATGGGAAGCATGGGAAGTGCCGACAACATAAGCGCAAGGCTCGTACACACTAATGTCTGGAATTAACAAGAGAAAGGAGTGTTTAATCTTTCAGCAAACGGCGGAGATAAAAGTGAGTGGCACTTGCGGCGCTGTTTAAAACCTTTACTGGTTATAACCGGTTTTAGAGGAGCTACAATTTGAAAAGGGGTAAGAAAATCGTGTACTTATTATGGAAATTAATGTTTTAGGTACTAAAACGTTGATCTAGGCAGATTTTGGGGATCCTCGTGTAGAGAACGACGGAAATAGCAGACCATCATTTAGGGACCGATTTTTGAAATTACATCACTCGAACAGACTATTATTTTTTGACCATACCAAAGTTTGTCATAAAATGCATCCATAGGACCGTGCTGTATGCTGTTTTTACGATGTTTTGAAATGTCACCTTATAAAATGCTGTAGGTTAGGTTAGATTAGTTTAATAATACTTCTGAGAAAAAATACTTTGGAAGAAATGAAAATTATGGAAAACGATAAATCATCATCATCATCATCATCATTTCAGCCGTAGGTCGTCCGCTGCTGGACATAGGCCTCCCTCATTGATACCCAATCATTAAGGTTGGAAGCGACTTGCATCCACCTTGAACCTGCGACCTTTACCAAATCGTCCATCCATCTCGTTGTTGGACGTCCCACGCTGCGCTTGCCAGTCCGTGGTCTCCATTCGGGAACTTTTCGGCCCCAACGGCCAACTGTTCTGCGTGCTATATCTACTCTATATGACCTGCTCATTGCCATTTCAACGAGCTAATCCGTTTTGCTATGTCGGTGGCCCTTGTTCTTCTACGGATCTAATCATTCCTTATTCGATCCCGTAGAGAGCCTATTTATGAGCCTCATTGGTGAAGCACCACTTCTCGGATCCATTATGTCATCACTTGCAGCACACACTGGTTAAACGATAAAATATTACATATGTGGGCAATCGCTAGTGAACCTTTGACTAGATTACAGCTGTAATTATTTACTACTCCACTCTATCTCAAATTCAGTACAATTATTCATTAGTTTGGAATGATGAAAATACTAGTGATGTTTTCATAAATCGGTGCTAGCTCTAAAATAATTTATTGAATCACGAATTTCTGTGAAATCAGGCGATCGAATACTTCAGTCAATGTGAATACTGAAATTAATTATTCAAACAGCCTTGCTTAGTTTTAAAATATGAAACCGTAGAAAACAAGCTTAAAACTGCTAGGGAATGGAAGTCGCTCCCGTCGTCAATGTAATTCCAGACAGATAGGTCTTAGGGCGCAAACTATTTTGTTTTGGGATTTTACGGAGAAACGAGTTCGCGGCGGGCACGCTACTAGCACAGTTTTATTAGTCGATAGGGCTTGTAAACGGAGTGCGGTAGATTTCCATAACGCATGCCATAGGGCCCGCATTCGGGAATCATCTTCATTGGTCGATAGGGCCCGCATGCGGAGTGCGGTAGATTTCCATAGCGCATGCCATAGGGCACGCATTCGGGGAACAGTTATCGACATAATGAGTTTCACTAGTCGTTATACCGCCTGTGAGAAGTCATCGCACGCTGTGTATCGACCGAATTATCGACCCATGAAACTGAGCCACAGCTCGTGGCGTGCACGCCGCGATACCGCGGCGAGTACACGTACAGTACCACTACCATGAGTTTACATTAGTTTACGTGACCGTACTCGCTAGCGACGGCGTAAATTATTTGTATGGAGAATTGTACAGCGCCTCTAGCGATCACTTACGGAAGTACAATTCTCCATACAAATCATTTACGCCGTCGCTAGCGAGTACGGTCACTGTGAACTAGTGTAAACTCATGGTAGAGGTAGGTAGAAATAATCGCCGCGATACCGCCACGGTAAAATCGCCCAAGAAAATCGTTTGAGTGGTAAGTCCCCTAGGATTCTTTAAAGAAGCAGTCGAAGAAACTGAAGCATGTACCAGGGTGAACCCTTTTCATCGCAAATGTCATATTGACTTAGGTTTAAAGACTTTATTACTCATAAAGAACAGTGTTCACTTACAATGAGCCTAAAATTAGACAATAATATCTTAAACAAGATTTTCTAGCTAATCGTAACATTTAATTTATCTTAACACTAATATAATTTCTAAGTTTACTCTTAAACATGCCTAAAGTGTTACACTTTTTAATTTCAACAGGCAGGTCATTATATAACCGTGCTCCCTCGGATAGAATGTTCCTCTTTCCATATCCAGTCCTATGTTTTATTAGTTTGATTTTATCTGTATCCCTCAAGTGATGTTTGTAAGTTCTTTTTATAAAAGTAATTTGTGTATGTATTTTATTGGTAAGTATTTTTTTTATAAGGATACAAGTTGCATAAAGCATTATAATTGTTTAATGTTGTAAATTTTAATCTTTTCATATAGTGTTTAGTATAAGACGATTGTATCTGAACAAGACCTTGACTTTCCCATGCACTTCTACCTAACCAGACTGAGTACTAACTTTTATTACTCAATCAAAAGTGACCCATATTACCAAGCCATACAGTTTAATAATGGCAACTAGAGACAGCGGTCCGAGAGATAAGAACAAACTAGAGAAACTAGAGAATTGTGTCCCACTCGCACCAGTACTTGATCACCCTAATTAGAACGAGATGCAACTTTCTGGTTTGTTTTTTTTCGGCCTCGCTTTCTTGTCGCAGTACTCAGTCCAGGTTAGGTATAAGTCCATGGACTTTCCATACATCTGCCATAGAAATCATCGTGAAATTGGTTGTGAAAAAGTTCCACCCTGGTACGCGATTGAGTTTCCTTGACTGCGGTGTATAGGCTGTTAATGAACCAGTCAGTTCCATCTTCGGTCTCGTCTGTAGCTTCCATCTGTACCTCTACCACGAGTTTACACTAGTTTACAGTGACCGTACTCGCTAGCGACGGCGTAAACGATTTGTATGGAGAATTGTACTTCCGTAAGTGACCGCTAGAGGCGCTGTACAATTCTCCATACAAATAATTTACGCCGTCGCTAGCGAGTACGGTCACGTAAACTTAGTAGAGGTACAGGTGAGACAGGAGCCAATGGTTGGTCAGTATGCTGTAAAAAATGGTACCCCCTTAATTAACAAGATTAATACCGGAAACCTTACATTTGACAAGTTTGCAACCGGATATAAGTAAAATAAAATAAATCAATATCACGGGACAATTCACACCAATTAACCTAGTCTCAAACTAAGCAAAACTTGTACTAAGGGTACTAGACAACGGATAAACATACTTATATAGATAGATACATGCTTAAATACATATTAAACACCCAAGACTCGAGCACAAACATTCATATTATTCACACAAATGTCTGCCCCAACCGGGAATCGAACCCGGGACCTCAAGCTTCGTAGTCAGGTTCTCTAACAACTAGGTTATCCGGTCCTCTAAACTAGATAGACTAGTGATTAGAGAATCTGACTACGAAGTTTAAGATCACGGCTTCGAGCCCTGGTCGAGGCAGATATTGGAATGAAAAAAAAAAATTTTTTTTGAAGTCGGTTAAATACTCGAGGTTTGGATGTTTTATGTATTAAGTAGGTGTTTATGGAGATAGGCCTCCAGTCCTCTCTCCAAGCAGACGCTATGTTTAAGGGCCGAAGTCCAGATATGTCCAGTATGTTTATCCGTTGTCTGGTACCCATATCAATATCACATATATCATCATTATCTCAGCAGAAATAACAATGAGTTCATACTAAATTACGTTGTCATGTCACAGCGATTGCTCACTGCGATTCTACCTACAGTGACAAGATTCTCAACGGACCGACACTTCAAATTGGTAGTACATCTACATACGCTTGCAAGTCAATAAAATCCACCAGTATCAAATTATCAGTAACTACGCTTGCCTGTCAACCAATAAAGGACCTTTCTCCGACTGCCCAAAGTTTAACTTCGAAAGCTTAAGATACGTACGTAAGACCTTTTTGAATGCATGGTATGCAAAGCAGGCCCGTAAGTCTAAGTCATTACGCTGAGTAGGGTTAGAACAAATGATCCACGTGTGAATTTCTACCTCTTAATTTCTGAACCTCGTATTTTGGGAAATGATGTAGTTCTAAAATCAACCTTATGATTATGAAATAAAGGTTGTTCTAAAACTCAACGATAACTTGGTACCCGGCGACAGGTTATATGTATTTATAAGTTGTAGACTCCTGGAAAAAAATAGAAAAAATCCATGTGACTTAGAAACGATAATACTCATTTTTGCCAAGTCTTCTTAGCCTAGTGGTTCGACCTATGGCCTCTCAAGCAAAGGGAGTGGGTTCGAACCCGTCTCGCACCTCTGAGTTTCCGGAATTTGTGTTACATTTCAAATTTACCATGAGTTTTACCGTGAAGGAAAACCTCGTGAGGAAAAATTCACACACCTGCGAAGAAATACAATGACTGTGTGAAGTTCCCAATCCGCTCTGAACCCGCACATGGACTACGGCCCAAACCATCTTATTCTGAATGGAGGCCTTTGCTCTACAGTATTGCGTATATACCTAGACTAGGACAAGGAGACATTTTTCGAAAATATCTAATACTGATATTATCGCTTATCTAAGTGATATGGTTGTTTTTCTTATTTTTTCTACAACTGGTAATAACTTGACTTCCTCTCGGTATCAGGTCATGTTAAAAATGTTAAAATTAATGGTCTTCCTTTTATTTCTGACACTATGTTATTTATTATTAATCTATGAATGCAGTTTAAATTATTTTTTAAATTAAAATAATGTCTTCTTTCAGTAAAATGTTCAATCTACAATATTCAAGGTACATTCCCTCCATGCGGCATAGCCGTGGGACGCCCTGTATACGAGGTTGAGAAAGCAAGTGGTCAATCTGAAGGGATGGCCAAATTTCCTTGGGACAGGATGTTATAGTTCAGCTCAGATTACCCCGTTGTCTTGTTAGGATTAAGGTTGCCTCGTGATGGATTATTTGCGTTTTAATCCCGTCTTACGTTAATACAATACAATACAATACAAATATTCTTTATTGATCACCAAAAACAGTACAGTGACATTACAAAAATAAAAATTCAGGTAGACAATAGGCGGTCTTATCGCTAAAAAGCGATCTCTTCGAGACAACCAATTACTCAGAAATTAATAAATATCAACATACGAATGTAGGTGGCAGAAATAACAGACAAGAGAAACGCAGTATTACTTAATAGACAACAAACAATAAAAACAATACAAATATAATATAAATTATATAAATAAACAAATACATTCAATATAATACTTATACACTACATTATACTTAATACAAAATATCAATGGAAAAAAAAATGTCAAAAGGCCGCATGTGAGAAAAGGAATAGGATAATGTTCTTAGTCATAAGGGCACATAATTAATTTCTACAGTTTGTCCTTTCGTATTTCGTGAACTCTTGAGCAATACAGCACAGGTAATTATTAAAGCCATTTTGCACAATTCTTCAATATTATTTAAGTTGAAACTATTATAAAGTAACTAGCTGTTGCCCGCAACTCAGTCCGCGAAGAATAGGGGATAAAAAATAGCCTACGACCTATTTATTCTCAGACCTACATAAAACAGAAATAAAAAACCGGCCAAGAGCGTGTCGGACACGCCCAAGGTAGGGTTCCGTAGCCATTACGAAAAAATCAAGTAATATTTTTTTAAGGATTTCGTATGTGTACGGAATCATCTAAGTTTAGGTATGTTTTATACCTTAGGCTACTATTTACTCTTAAACTACAAATAACTTCCAAGCAATCTTAGCCGCTATAATTTTCCTAGTAAATTTGATATATTTACTACCATTCTGATTTTTTTAAATTTTTTCCACCCAACAGTTTAGATTTTAGAGAGGGGGGACGGTCGATTTTAATGAAATTTTTCACATTTCGTACTAAATACAAACTGAAATATAGATGCACAGAAAAAACCCCAGAAAAAAGACCAATGCTGCGTAAAAGTAATAAAAAAAAAAATGAAGTTGAAAAAATAAGTACAAAAAAAGATACTTCATAGCTAACTTGTTTGAAATTTTTCACTTTAAAGTTGAATATTTCGCAAACAGATCGATCATGTTAGCAACCCCACAATGGTTTTAAAAGACCTATCCAACGATACCCCACACTATAGGGTTAGTCGAGAAAAAATAAATCACCCTCACTTTACGTCTATAGCACCCAAAAAAATTTTTTTATTTTTTTTATTTAATCACTTTGTCGGCGTGACTGATATATATATTCATGCCAAATTACAGCTTTCTAGTACTAGCAGTCTCTGAGCTTAGCCGCGGACGGACAGACAGACAGACAGACAGACAGACAGACGGACAGACATGGCGAAACTATAAAGATTCCTAGTTGACTACGGAACCCTAAAAATAGATTCATAAAAATTGGTGAAGCCGTTTCGGAGGAGTTCGATAACAAACACCGTGACACGAGATTTTTAAATTAGATAATTATTATAACCTCCTAGGTAGCATGATAAATGACAAGCTAAGAACTATAAAGAGATGTTTTTTTAGGTCTTTACTTGCTTTGTAGGTTTATGTTTTTGTATTTAATAATAATCTTTTAACAACTGATTAAGACCTTGGTTTTCTAGTCTAATAAAGAAAGAAAGAAAGAAAGAAAGAAAGAAAGAAAGAAAGAAAGAAAGAAAATACATTTATTTACAACAACACAAGACACATAAATATTTTTACAAAAAGGACAATTATTATTTCCCCTTAATGGCATACAAAGGCTAAAAATAGAGTGTGACATTGCGGTTGCAAATTGGACACTGGCTCAGCATAATGCTGAGGCGTTTATAACACCCCAGCGCTGATTTTCAGCCAGTACCGTCGGTAATGCCCGGAACGCCACACAGATAGATAAAATGTACACTTATAAATATAAGCGATAAACTACATAAACTACATGCGTAAATGGATAATATGTAGATCATAAAAACGAATAATTTTAACAAAATTACTTAATCATAAATTACTATACTATAATATAACTCACTTGCCTAGTATAATATCTAATCGCATTTCATATTCGATTCGAGTTGTATAGGTAAATTTCGTGACTTTAAAAACCGGTTCCCACGGCTGCCCAGCCTGTAAGAAGAAAGTACCTGTTTGCTATTTTTACATTTTAGTTTAGTTCGAAATTGGCACCTTATCTGCAACTATGTGACCATACAATTGATGCAACACTTTTAGTAAAAGGTTTGTTCCCAATTCTACAGATTTCATTTACAGATTCCTAACTCTACAGATTCCCAATTCTACAGACTCTTAATTTTACAGATTTTCAAATATACAATCCTACAGAATCGTAATACTACAGCAGACATGGAAATCTGTAGACATGAGCATCTGCAATATTGGAAATATGGAGACACGAGGATCTGTAGAAATAGGAATCAGTAGAAGTAGGAATCTGTAGAAATAGGATACTTAGATACTTTTGAGACACGCTGCAAAAAATTACCGCGACTTATTGGTTAATTAACAGACAGTACACAGCATAAATTACAGATACCAGACTAGAAATTTGGCAGATATAGCCAAATTAGATTGAGTATCACAAAAATACTCTTGGAAGGATTTTTTTTATTTCTAGAGTTTTTTCGTTTGCCCCGGTGGCAAAGCTGTGGTTATAATATAACTATTAAGTTAGTGTTCTTCGTACAACTGACCTTTTGGTTCTATCCATTGCAGCCGCAAGTCATAAATTTGCCCGCTCACTGTATATGTAGACGCTTATCAACATCCTTGCTAGATGATCGTAAAACGTGACGATACGAGTGTTACGCAGTTAAAAGCAGGTAGACGCCTCTTGAGTCAAAATTGATGAATCTCAGGCAGTAAACCGCAGTTTTGGGTCACGGTCACATAGAGGGACCGTAGGGGAGAGGTGGCATCAAAGGGACACATCACATATTGAAAAGGACAATTTAAGTTTAGGAAGCTTCCTTTATGGAAGCGTTTATTATGACATTAATTAATTCTTAGTTGTGTATTTTCGCATCTGTAGCTATTCCTAGAGCCATCTAGTCATGAAATAAGGAACTAACTACTGCATACTACATCGCGCTATCAAAGTTTCTAAACTCAGCTACATAAATACAACTTTCAAGTTTCGTCCATCGGACTTTGGTCCCCAGGCATAACATACGCATCTTTAAAAATCTCTCTATCTTTAAAAAACCGGCCAAGAGCGTGTCGGACACGCCCAAGGTAGGGTTCCGTAGCCATTACGAAAAAATCAAGTAATATTTTTCTAAGGATTTCGTATGTGTACGGAATCATCCAAGTTTAGGTATGTTTTATACCTTAGGCTACTATTTACTCTTAAACTACAAATAATTTCCAAGCAATCTTAGCCGCTATAATTTTCCTAGTAAATTTGATATATTTACTATCCTTCTGAATTTTTTCAAATTTTTCCACCCAACAGTTTAGATTTTAGAGGGGGGGACGGCCGATTTTAATGAAAATTTTCACTTTAAAGTTGAATATTTCGCAAACAGATCACTGAATAGAAAAATCATGTTAGCAACCCCGCAATGATTTTAAAAGACCTATCCAACGATATCCCACACTATAGGGTTAGCCGAGAAAAAAAAAACACCCCCACTTTACGTCTATGGGAGGTACCCTAAAAAAAATTTTTTTACTTTTTTTTATTCAATCACTTTGTCGGCGTGACTGATATATATATTCATGCCAAATTACAGCTTTCTAGTACTAACAGTCTCTGAGCTTAGCCGCGGACAGACAGACAGACAGACAGACAGACGGACAGACATGGCGAAACTATAAGGGTTCCTAGTTGACTACGGAACCCTAAAAACTATGACATGCTTCGGAAAACCGCACAGAAGACAGTGACAGCTAAATCTTTGTATAAAAACAAGACAGTCTAAGGATCCTGTTGTTGGCCAGCGTTAGGTATTTTCAACACATTTGTCTTTGAGCAGAGTTGAGCAGCTAAAAATCTAATTTTGCATTTTCAGGGCTAAAATAAAGTGTTGTTTTACAAGCGTTGCGCCTTGGAATTATCAAACGACTTCAAAAAACCGGCCAAGAGCGTATCGGACACGCCCAAGATAGGGTTCCGTAGCAAGTACGAAAAAATCTTTGAATACTTTATTAATGTGGTTGTTTTGGTCCCAACGTCGGCGGTACAGCGCCATCTATCGGCGAATTGGGTAACTAATCTACTGCAGTCTACTAGAACTAGTATGTTTGTTGATTGTTTTTCTGATGTAATATATTTTTTTATTTGAAAGAAGATACTGTTAGCGTGATCTTATAGGGACATAAAGAAAAAAAATGCTTGCAATGAAGGTGAAATTACAATCTTAGTTTAGAAATATTTTTTTACAAAAACTTAAAAACTGCTGAACTGATTAAGTTGAAAATAATTTTCCTAGAAAGTTTTTATTAAGTTTAACTTACGTAATTTTTTTCATATTTTTTAGACGTGCGGTTCAAAAGTTAGAGGGGGGGGGGACACATTATTTTGAACTTTCGGAGTGAATATCTCCGAAAATATTCACTTTATCAAAAAATGGTTTTAGAAAACCCCTACTTATTTTCAAATACCTATCCAATTAATACCCCACACTATAGGGTTAGTTGAGAAAAAAAAGTCACCCCCACTTTACGTCTATGGGAGGTACCCTAAAAAAAATTTTTTTAGTTTTTTTTATTTAACCACTTTGTCGGCGTGACTGATATATATATTCATGTCAAATTACAGTCTTCTAGTACTAACAGTCTCTGAGCATAGCCGCGGACAGACAGACAGACGGACAGACATGGCGAAACTATAAGGGTTCCTAGTTGATTACGGAACCCTAAAAAAGAGGTGGTTCTCAATTCGTTTGTATGTTTTTTTTATTTTATCGTGTCATTATCCTACTACAATTATTGGATGGGGGTCAAATCCAGTAATTGCAGTAGGATAATGACACGATCAAGAATCTTGACACGATAAATAGTAAGACAAGGTGAGTCAAATAAAACCTTTTCAATAAAAATATGGATCCACTCCAAATTAAACCTTCCAATTTGGTAGTCATATGACACAAGCTTTTAGTACTTATTACAAGCTTTCGTATGCACGTTAATAAGCGAGGCAAGAACTTGTCCGTTTTAAATCTTAAAAAAAAAATCTTAAAATCTCTTTAAATCTCAATAGTTACGACATGTAAATAAGTCAACAAAAAGTACAGTCAAAAAAACTTGTATTTTTTTTTTCACTTAGGTAAACTTATTTTCTAGAAGACCTTCTACATCACAAAACATTATTGTAATGCTATTGAACTCCGTAATTCATAATCAAAGCCGAACGTTCCTAACGCATTTCTCCCTAACTCAACTTGTTTACAATTTCGCGAGTAATGTACTTAAGTTTTATTGCTCGGAACCTAATAAAATGAATCAACGCGATTGTGAAAGCTCGCAACTTGCCGCTATCATCAACTATGTAGTAGTTTGTCGTAATTTGAAAGCCTCCGTCCCTTTCCATAACCCTATGTCAGAACGGAATGCATGCTAATCACGTTGATTAGTATGAAATTCTGCTCACACGACGTCGCTGGCTAAATTTAGGTAGCTCCATATTATTATATAGTTTTAGCAGGTACCACAGACGACGGAGGGGAGACACGTCCCGCGCGCGGGGAGAAGGACCATTCATAAAACTAAGCCCAATCGATAATCTTCTCACCCAACCACCAAGAAACGTCAAAAGCAATTATTTCTTCGCAAGCCTCCGCATCCAATGCCTCTTGCGTCCCGTAAACCGAAAACAACGGCCCAAGAAAAACAGCGATGGACAGCGACCCTTCGCTTCGGACCCTTCGGAATCCCTATTCCGGTGTCACGCCGTTTAAGGTTGCTTGGCGTGAACTTGAAAATGCTTTCTCACGTTAAAAAAAGGTGAAGGCGTTTCGCTCGTGGGCGCTTATTAAAGTTCCATTCAAGGCGTTAGATTTACTTAAGAAAGAATGCTAAGCTAAGTGTTAAAGGGAAAATTTAAAGTGAAATTAAAACAAGCCAACTTTTCAGTTTGACTCTTAAGTTTTCGTTAAGAATATAAGGCATATTCTTAAGAATAGAATTACCATTTAAATCCGCCATGTCTAAAGAGTATCACTACGTGGAGTAGATAGCAAGGCTTTGAGATATTTTAGGGTTCCACCCCCTAAAAGGAAAATCGGCCAAGTGCGTGTCGGGCCACGCACAGAGTAGGGTTCCGTACTAACATGCGACAAATAGGTATTCAATATTACGTTTTGATCGACTGTTACTCGTTAACTTGTAAAGCTGATAGTTTTACTTTTTTCAAGCTTAATATTTTACAAATGGATCCCTAAATCAAAAAGTAATTTTAGCAACCTTATATTTGTTATAAGACCATCCAATGATACCCCACAGTACAATACACTTTACGTGGGAGGTACAGAAAAAATGTAAAACAAATAAATAGTTTTTTCACGACACTGCTCGAAAATGTGGCCATAGATAACCTAAATCCAGTACTCAAAACTGCCTATATATGTACATTTAACAGCTGACTCATTTATGGCGCACAAACACGACAACAAAGTTACACTAATCGAAAACAGGACGTATCAGTATATGTATTTCATTATACGATACGACTTTTTGAAAGATAATTGCTGAATTTCATTCCTGGCGTGCTGAAACGACATTATTGGACCAATCAACAGTAATCGTCTGCTGCATGCGATGGATGGATGGATGAATGGATGGACGGACGGACGGACGGACGGACGGACGGACGGACGGACGGACGGACGGACAGACGGACTGGATGGACGGATGGACGGGATGGACGGGATGGACGGGATGGACGGGATGGACAGAATGGACGGATGGACAGATGGACGGGATGGTCAGGATGGACGGATGGACGGATGGACGGATGGACGGGATGGACGGGATGGACGGAATGGACGGATGGACGGGATGGATGGACGGATGGACGGATGGACAGAATGGACGGGATGGACGGGTTGGACGGGATAGACGGGTTGGACGGGATGGACGGGATGGACGGGATGGACGGGTTGGACGGGATGGATAGGATGGACGGGATGGACGGGATGGACGGGTTGGACGGGATGGACAGAATGGACGGATGGGCAGATGGACGGGATGGACAGGATGGACGGATGGACGGATGGACGGGATGGACGGGATGGACGGAATGGACAGATGGACTGGATGGATGGACGGAATGGACGGGATGGACGGGATAGACGGGATGGACAGAATGGACGGATGGGCAGATGGACGGGATGGACAGGATGGACGGGATGGACGGGATGGACGGGACGGATGGACGGATGGACGGGATGGACGGGATGGATGGACGGGATAGACAGGATAGATGGATAGACGGATGGACGGGATGGACGGGATGGACGAAATGGACGGATGGACGGGATGGATGGACGGAATGGACGGGATGGACGGGATGGACAAAATGGACGGATGGGCAGATGGACGGGATGGACAGGATGGACGGGATGGACAGGATGGACGGGATGGACAGGATGGGCGGGACGGATGGATGGATGGACGGCATGGACGGGATGGACGGGATGGATGGATGGACGGGATAGACGGGATAGATGGACGGATGGACGGATGGTCGGATGGACGGGATGGACGGGATGGACAGGATGAACGGGATGGACGGGATGGATGGATGGATGATTATGATGATGATGATGATAATGATTTCCTCGCATTAGTCGTGAAAAGCACAATGTTTAGTCTCGGCCAAAAGTGCAATAGATGGACTCGTACTTTCGAGGGCCTCCGCTACGCGTCGGCCCTCAAACAAACTCGTCCATCTATTGCTTACTTTCCAGCCTCTACAACAATGTACTATTTCACGACACTGCTCGAAAATGTGGCCATAGATAACCTAAATCCAGTACTCAAAACTGCCTATATATGTACATTTAACAGCTGACTCATTTATGGCGCACAAACACGACAACAAAGTTACACTAATCGAAAACAGGACGTATCAGTATATGTCTTTCATTATACGATACGACTTTTTGAAAAATAATTTCTGAATTTCATTCCTGGCGTGCTGAAACGACATTATTGGACCAATCAACAGTAATCGTCTGCTGCATGCGATGGATGGATGGATGAATGGATGGACGGACGGACAGACGGACGGACGAACGGACAGACGGACTGGATGGACGGATGGACGGGATGGACGGGATGGACGGGATGGACAGAATGGACGGATGGACAGATGGACGGGATGGTCAGGATGGACGGATGGACGGATGGACGGATGGACGGGATGGACGGGATGGACGGAATGGACGGATGGACGGGATGGATGGACGGAATGGACGGGATGGACGGGATGGACGGGATGGACAGAATGGACTGATGGGCAGATGGACGGGATGGACAGGATGGACGGGATGGACGGGACGGATGGACGGATGGACGGATGGACGGATGGACGGGATGGACGGGATGGACGGGATGGATGGATGGACGGGATAGACGGGATAGATGGACGGATGGACGGATGGTCGGATGGACGGGATGGACGGGATGGACAGGATGGACGGGATGGACGGGATGGATGGATGGATGATTATGATGATGATGATGATAATGATTTCCTCGCATTAGTCGTGAAAAGCACAATGTTTAGTCTCGGTCAAAAGTGCAATAGATGGACTCGTACTTTCGAGGGCCTCCGCTACGCGTCGGCCCTCAAACAAACTCGTCCATCTATTGCTTACTTTCCAGCCTCTACAACAATGTACTATAGTTGATTGAGTTGACAAACAAGCGACGTCATAAGTTGCTATTGCCATTCAAACTCTACGGGAGAATTGTGTTTTGACAGCTCATAAAAAGTACGTCAGTTGATTAGTGGTGCCAACATACCTACACATGGGAGACATTTTGTCATTAAAAATTGTTAAAATATGTTCGATTGAATTATAAAAATTCCAGGCAATCTATTGTTCCAATTGAGAAAATCGCCGATAAAGTGAAATGTACGATCGAGAAGATGTAAAATCGCTACGGGGCAATATTAAGTTACAGTCCTTTGTGCTCGCTGATAAGGTTGGGATACGTGCATACTTATTGTAAAATAAACGATTTGTACACGACGCAAAGAGAAAGATGCAATTAAAAACTTCTTTTGATGTTATTTCGTGGTTACAACGCAAAGAAACTATTGATGCCTTGGAATTCACAAATGTACCTATGTAAACCTTTTACTGTACAAAATAGAGAAACAAATACAATTAAAACTTGGATTATTTAACAATTTGACAGTGTTAATAAGTAGAAAATATTTTACATTCGCTCCGATGACTTCCACAGGAATTAAAGACTCGTGTCAAACGAATATTAAATAAAAACCGGCCAAGAGCGTCTCGGACACGCCCAAGGTAGGGTTCCGTAGCCATTACGAAAAAATCAAGTAATATTTTTCTAAGGATTTCGTTACCTTAGGCTACTATTTACTTTTAAACTACAAATAATTTCCAAGCAATCTTAGCCGCTATAATTTTCCTAGTAGATTTGATATATTTACTACCATTCCGAATTATTTCAAATTTTTCCACCTAACAGTTTAGATTTTAGAGGGGGGGGGACGGCCGATTTTAATGAAAATTTTAACTTTAAAGTTGAATATTTCGCAAACAGACCACTGAATAGAAAAATCATGTTAGCAACCCCGCAATGGTTTTAAAAAACCTATCCAACGATACCCCACACAATAGGGTTAGTCGAGAAAAAAAAAAATCACCTCCCCATTACGTCTATGGGAGGTACCCTAAAAAAAAATTATTTTTTATTTTTTATTTTACCACTTTGTTGGCGTGACTAATATGTATATTCATGCCAAATTACAGCTTTCTAGTACTAACGATCTCTGAGCTTAGCCGCGGACAGACAGACAGACAGAAAGACAGACGGACAGACATGGCGAAACTATAAGGGTTCCTAGTTGACTACGGAACCCTAAAAAGCTTCTTCAAACAAATTGAAAAAAAAAACAGATTATTGTACTTATGAACTAATTACAAACACGAATATACAGGGTTATTTGTAATTCACTAGCATCCTTTTAACCCTAAACTCCTACCACTTAAACAAATGTTTTTTGTTTTACGGCTTTTGTCATAACTTAATATTTTTGGTGTAATAACGTTTTGAAAATTTCAGATTACCTCTTATTTTTACGATACTCTGTGTATTTGTATGGGGAAAAAAGTGCTTCATTTTAAAAAGTCGCAGAACAAAAAGCATTTGTTTGAGTGATAGGAATTCAGGGTTAAGAGGATGTCAGTGAATTAAAAGTAACCCTGTAAATGAAGGGTCCACGTAAAGGACATGTCTAGTCACTTATGTAACTTTTTGACTTATAGAGCGGTTTGAAAGTTAGTCATGGCGAACAATAACTATGGTAACCATTTCTTTAAAAGTGATAAAAATACCCGTAAATAGCCGTACTGCTAATAAAATAAATAATATTTGAATAAATAGATGTGGTACATCATTTCTTACGCATTTCCAATGTAATTTGGAACGTAGGAGTCGTAACTTCTAATAGTTGCGATGGATGTTACCACACGCCACTGTTGGCGTATGTAAGCGATCAAGAATTTCGGGGGAGTCGGTTGGATGCGACGTGGTTCAATTGGTAGAACACCCGTTGGGGCGCATACCCAGGAGACGTGGGTTCGAATCCCACCGGCGCACCCGAAAAACTTTTTCGCTTTTAAATAATCTTAGATTCGGTGAGCAGCCGTATTGCTAATAAAATAAATAATATATGTATTGGTTTCTGATATCCATATTTAATACAAAGGCAAGTCATAATACTTGGCGAGCTTTACATTTTGAGATCAAAATATTAATTTTCGAAAAAGTGACTAGACATGTTTTTTCCGTGGACCCTCAAATAGAAAATAATTACATAACATAGAACTTAAATTAAATTAAAACTTTAAAAAGTAACTAATAACTAAACATAATTAACGAACATTAGGTACATGTACAAAAGCGAACTTATTCCTTTAAGTGATCTCTACCAGCCAATCTTTGAGTGCATGAGAGGAGCATTTAGTTAGGGACCGACAAATATTTATAACTTCTCTTCGTATACATTTTAATAATCGCGCTCTTCCAGTATTTTTTTTTACTAGATACACTTGCTTTTTTTACTTTTACCCAGGACAAGGCTTCGCGACCCAAAGTTTGAAAAACACTGCCTTATACTATACGTATCATGTCGTCTCGCTCACACAGAATAGTATTTAATAGAAGAGTAATGTGTGTGATGCGAACTTCGAATTTCGAATATCGTTTAGCTCAGGACCCCAATCGAATGCCCAAGCGAGATTGCAGCGACTCGCAACCCAGTCTCATGTCTCGTTCTTTCCCATTACGTATTACCCGTTAAAGAGGGACGCGAATCTGCTAGAGAGCCACTGTCACGTCCTCTGGACTGTAGAAGCCCGTAATCTTGTCGAAGTAAACATAAACTTGGGGAGTGCGCTCTCCTGATAAGCAAACTTGGGCCCTTCTCTGCCTTTTGTCATGGAAATCAAACACCCTGAAGCTTTTAGGGTTCCACTGAGCAATGTTGAGCGACGAATTAGTTTGATCTGATACATTGCGATATGAAACATTTTTTAAGGCTCAGCGTGCTAAATTTAGTACATAGGTCAAACAAATGTAAATTTTTCTTAATTGACAATGACATTAATGCATGCCAATTTATTTTTCGGAATTGTTATAAAACAAACCTAACCTAACCTACTGCATTCTATAAGATGGCATTTAAAAAAGTCCTGGAAAAAATACCGTTTCAGAAATAAATCACTGTATGACTAACGTTGATTATGACTAATCATTATACATTATGAAATTTTATGGGAGAAAAGGGGCACCGCATGCACCAGTTGTAATGAATGAAACTGTAAGAAATATGGCACCATGTGCACGCATCTAGTGCGCCATATTTCTTACAGTTTAATTTATTACAACTTGTGCATGTGCGTGACGTAACACTGTAGTATTTGGTCTGCGCCGGTCTTAAGTATTTCAATGAAACAGAATAAGATGTTTTGAACATAAAACTACCGTGAGACTCACCCATAGCGAAAACATACGGATAACTCACGTCTATGATCGAGTTTCTAAACGTAGGGCGTTTTTTTTTTTTTTAATTTATAGTTATAAATAAAACAACGCAACGTGTTTATCTCATAGAATACAGAAGAATATACTCTTAGACTTAAGATGTTTTGATGCTTCGTCCATATAAGAACTTCCAACGGCCATTGCAACTACGTAACTAACTCTTAAACCAAATGGCAACTCCATTGTTCACTACCGATAAAACAAACTCAAGGAGACACCGAAAATGTCGATCGAAACCCGACTTAGAAAACTTCCCGGTATAAATCACGCCCTACTTAGATTTATTTGGCTCCGGATCGGTCACACGTTCGATGCCGGCGTTATCCTGTTTACATTATCCTCAAATGGCCGGGAAAGTTTTGGAACGTATTTATAATCAGATTAGATTGTAGGAAAAATGTTTGACCTTGCTCGAAGAGGCGACATTGGAAATCCTTAGAGGGTTCTATTTTTTCCCTGAATATGGATCATAGTATTTTTCATCTCTCATACTCGGAAAGTGAGGCAAATCATATCTGACATACGGGAGGATAACTATTATTTTCTTCCCAAGGGTAGAAATGAAATAAAAAAAAATAAAGGCATTGGCTGTCAAGTAGGTATTACGGCATATATAAATAAGTAGGTACATGGAATAATTGAAATGAAATTAAATGAAATGAAAATTTATTGCGTATGAATTAAGGTTATAGATTGCAGTTACATATGCATAAAGGGTACGTATCAAAATATATAAAGTTTAAAACAAATAATGGACGAAATACATAATGGTCATAATACATACTAAAATTTTCTATGAAACTATTGATTAAACGAATTTTTTTCATCGTGTAATCTACAGATTGGTTTAGGTTAGGTTAGGTTTATTTTATGAAAATCCTGTAAAATTGAGAATTTCCAAGAAAATTACATTATATCAAACGACCATTATGTATTTCGTCCATTATTTGTTTTGAACTTTATATATTTTGATACGTACTCATGCATAAATGTAAGTTGCACTTAACCCTACCTTTACAGATGTACACGCAGTTAAAAAATAAAAATCTAAAATAAGAATAGTCACATAATCATATCATTGTAAGATGAAAAATAGAAAATTATACTCAATCATGTCGATAAAATTAGTTTAGTACCATAATAATTTAAATTACTTACAAGTTAATACTATCACAAAGAAAATCTCTAACACTGTAATAACATTTCTTCAACAGCCATTGTTTCGTTAAACTAATAAATGTTTCTAGGTGGTTATCCTTAAATGTGTTCGGCAGTTTATTATATATGTCAATACACATGATATAGGAATTTTTTGAAGACAGTTTGAGTCTTGAAAATGGCCTATGAATCCTACTTCTATACTGAGATCTCAAAGTGCGTGTTGACATGTCTTGTTTCAGATTGAACAAACTCCCATGCTTAAATACAAAAACGCAGACCTCCAGTATGTATATGCAGGGTACAGTTAAAATCTTATATTTTATAAAGTACGGTCGACATGAGTCAGTTCGGCGTAGACCAAAAATACTTCTAATGCATCGCTTCTGTATTAAAAATGCCTTTTCATTATTAACACCATTCCCCCAAATAACGATGCCATATCGAAATGTAGAATCTACATAACCGTTATATGCTATTATCGCTGCCTCTATTGATATCACCTGGCTTACTCTTCTTAAAGCAAAAATAAATTTATTAACTTTCGAGCATACAGACATTATATGTTCTTTCCATTTACAAAAACAATCCACGTTAATTCCAAGAAATTTTGTCGAGCAAACTTCTTCTATTACTTGACCATGGTAACTAACGTTAATGCTAATAGTTTTACTTTGAGTGCTACGAAATTGAATTACTTTAGTTTTATCGATATTAACTTTCAAATTATTTATTGTTAACCATTCAATAGTCTGTGCTAGAGCTCCACTAATTTCATTGTTATAAGTCAATCTATCTTTTCCTTCAATTATTATGGTTGTGTCATCCGCAAACAGTATACAATCATGACACAGGGCGTTAGGTAAGTCATTAATGTATAATAAAAAGAGTAAGGGACCCAACACACTACCCTGGGGCACTCCATAGTGATTAGCTACGTATGAAGATCGGTATGTTAGCATAGTTTTACTTTTTGAACAATACCTAGAAGTTTCAACACACTGAGTCCTGTTACTCAAATATGACTTTATCCAGTTCAATGCAGGACCGCGTATGCCATACCTACAGAGTTTGAGCAATAGCCTTTTGTGGCCATGAATAAAACAGCAACTAGCGATTTTTTCTCTAAGCACTCTAGTATACGTGTAATTAATTTAAAAGTTGCAAGAGATGTACTTCTATGTTTTCTAAAACCGTGTTGTTCTTCTTTTAATATATTTTGCTTTTCGAAATAGAATAGAAGTCTGTTATATAATACCCTTTCAAATATTTTTGAAAATATTGGAATAAGAGTGATAGGTCTATGATTATCCAGTTTACATGCATCTCCCTTTTTGTACAACGGTTTAACAATCGATTTTTTTAAAACTCCAGGGAAGACACCTTGATTCATAGATAGGTTAATTACATATACCAGTGGCTTAATGATAGTGGGTAGACTTTCCTTGATGATTTCAGTTTTCAAATCATTGTATCTAACTGCCATAGTATTTTTTAAACTATTAACTATTTTCATTAATTCAGACTCATTTGTAGGGTTTAGAAATATACTAGTAAGTACATTTCCTATATTAAATTGAGTATTGAGTTTTTTTTTCTTAATTAGTCATATTATAAATTGTATAAAGCCAGTGAAATATTATTAAATTAAATTATTAATTTGCATTAGTTTCTTATTTAGTGACTTAAACCAGAAAAGTTAGAAAATGTTAAGAAAAAAACACGGTAAACGACAATGTTATTGTCGACACAGCCTATCTGTATACCGCTTAACTCCTTGGTTCAAATGTTTTACCTACTTACATTACATATTTTATAAATTAATTTACTAAAATACCTATTTTATCTACTGTTTCCATTGATTATTATATTGAACATTCTAAATTTTGTTAAATTAATTATTCCTTAACAATGAACTCCATTGAAATATTTTACAACGATCATATTGACCAGTTTAGACATTTTTATTTATTTATACTTATATTTTCTTACTTTCCTTGTAGTCGAAATGAAAAGCAGAGTGTTTAACTCGGGAAAAATACCAATATAACCCTCGGAATATTGGCACCCTCGCTGTGCTCGGGTGCCAAGTAACCTCTTGTGATATTGGTTATTTTCCTCCCTTGTTGAAAAATCTACTATATAAACCATATAAGCACGACCGCTTTAGCCTAGTTGGCAGTGACCCTGCCTACGAAGCAAGAGGTCCTGGGTTCAAATCCCGGTAAGGGCATTTATTTGTGTGATGAGCACGAATATTTGTTCCTGAGTTATGGATGTTTTCTATGTATTTAAGTATTTATTTATCTATATAAGTATGTTTATCCGTTGCTTAGTACCCATAACACAAGCTTTGCTAAGCTTACTTTGGGACTAGGTCAATTGGTGTGAATTGTCCCTTGATATTTTATTTTTTTTGATATTTTATTTTAAGCACGGAGAAAATGGAGGAAATACATTGTAGGCTGTTTTTGTGGAACGTTATGATTTGGTTATTCGTCAGTTGAATTTGTCAGCAATGTTTTTTTCAAGTTCTAAAAATGTCTAATATATGTACGGGAAGTTTTACTATTTTTTCGTTAGTGCCTATGTATGTATGTAGGTACGTACAGGTCAAATCTTGGAAGTCGAACTTGACCCACTTCCAGTGTTCGGATTCGCTTGAAATTTGGTATACTTAGGTAGGTTGGATGACAATGCAAGTACAGTCAACAAAAAGTACACTCAGCTAAAAAGCTTGCTTTAAAAATGAAATTTTGAACAAAAACTTATTCGATGTTGATTGAAAATAACAAATAACCTACAAACTCCACATTGTGGGAAGCATCTTCGAGTGGTAAAGTTAATTCCTTCACACGCAAAATGTGTGTAATTTGAGATAGCAAACGTTTTCACTACGACGCCGCTTGGTCCGGGATTACCGGGCCACCGTAACAGGATTACAGGATAATTTACAAACACGTGGATTCATGGCGATACACTTCGCTGTTTAATTAATAAGTGCCTTAACTATTCTAGGAAGGATATAACTTTTGGCTTTCCGTTAACGGTACTGGCATTCAATTAAAACGAATGAAATTCAAAATGCATTCAAATGACGTGAAAAGGAGATGACGCAAAGACAACTATCTCACCTGATAAAAAGTGCAGATGAGGCCAAGGCTGTATCTCACTGGTTCACTTTGGTTAGGTTGGTTGGTGGTTTTCTAAATATATAATTTTTAACATTTTTTGTTGCCGCTACTTTATTGTTGCATCATCAGCTCATACATCATCATCTTGTCCTATAAACGTCCCACTGCAGGGCACAGTCCTCCCAGAGTACGAGGGTTGGGGCTGTAGTTCCCACGCGGGCCTAGTGCGGACTGGGAACTTCACGCACATCATTGAATTTATTTAGGTGTGCAGGTTTCTTTCATCGCAAAGTTCATGATAAATTTCAAATATCAAATCGCATATAAATTCCTAATAACTCAGGAAGTGCGAGCTCAGGCTTGAACCCACGACCCTCTGCTTAAGAGGCCATAGGAAAAACCAGAAGACTACCACGACTTGCCAAATTTCAAGTCAATACGATCTCTGGAAATAATTTGGAATTCACCAGCAAAGAAAAATATCCGCCTCTGATGATATGTAGCATAAAAATGCCCACAGAAAGACAAAGGAAGCGGTAGAAAGACCGTTGAGGAGGCCAAGACCCACAGTGTTGTCATGCCACAGGAGAGACACACCATTATCTTGGATACATGATGATCTAAGGTGCATAAACTTGAAAACATCTTGGAGAAGAGAAGTCAGGAATAGCCTAAAATACAGGAAGACCGTTAAGTAGGCCAAGACCCACAAGGTGTTGTCGTGCCACAGGAGAGACATACCATTATCATGGATAGAGCATGATCTAAGACGCGTAGGCAAGAAAAGATTTTGAAGAAGGGAGGCCAGGGACAGAGTAAAATGGCGGAAGACAATACAAAGGCCAACAAAAGGTTGTGTATACTGTGGGTGTTAGCTCTAAAAGGGAAAATACTGCCTAAGAGTGTAACTTGTACGTATTCAAAAGAAAACTTGGATTTGAACTATAACACGTCTTTTATTACATCATTGATATAACAACATTCCCGCGGCACGGCCTAACCAAGAATGGCTGCCCAGACCGTCCGCTGTCAAATTTCTTCATTTCTTGATTCGAATTCCAGAAGGCGTAAATTTCAAATATTTGAAACAGCAGCACGGTCTCGGTGGCCAGTGTCTACAATACCTACCACAAGAGAGAGACACTATATCTCGGATAAACTCCTAAATTAGTTTCGAGGCGAGTTTCTCGCAAAAATTTAGTTTTACGTTTCAAACATGGTCGTAGAAAAACGTAGAAAATGTAACGATAATTATAATTATCTAAATTACGTCTTTCCACGTTAATTAGTGCATTTATAAAGACACATGCATTATAAGAGCAGGACACCTTGAGGCCAAGGCCCGCAACTTTATAACTTTATAACCTTCTTAATGAAAGCAATTAGAGACATTTTTAAAATGAGCTACTGAATAGTTTGTAAGAATGTTATTAACGGGTATGTATCAAAATATATAAAGTTAAAAATTAATAATGGACGAAATACACAATGGTCATTTGATATAATGCAATTTTCTTGGAAATTCTCAACTTTACAGGATTTTCATAAAATAAAACTAACCTAACCTAAACCAATCTGTAGATTACACGATTAAAAAAGTTCGTGTTACCAATAGTTTCATAGAAAATTTTAGTATATATTATGACTATTATGTATTTCGTCCATTATTCGTTTTAAACTTTATATATTTTGATACTTTCAACTGCGACTTTGTTTGTTTTAACTATTAGATCTGAGGCCGTATTGTCTAACGCGCGGACAACAACACCACAACAAAGTAAAATTTTGAACGTGATACAAAAGTAATGTTTCTAGCTCCGTTAATGCTAGATAAAATATTGCATTTACCTACTCAATCGTTAAAATTAGTTTGGTAAAATTTTGAATGTTCATACATTGTTGTAATTTAATCCCAAATTCAACGTCAAACCAGACACCTCACATTAAATTAGATTAAAATAATTGAGTTGTTGCATTATATTATATTGTCCAGCCGGAACACTAATTACGTATCACATTTAAAATTTCATCTTACCTACGGGGAAACTTAAAAATTCAAAAATCGCTCAGCTCAGCATGGCTCAGACCAAAATTTATATTCTAAACCAACTCAGAACTCCTCATAATAAAGTGTTAACTCATTTAACATTCGCTCCAGGTACTTCAGCGGGAATGGTGGATCCACTAATAACAGAACTTTATGTAAAAAGGGCTGTCGAACTTTTCCTATTAATAACCAACAATCAGCTTCTTCGACTTTAAAACAACAATTATCTCGAGGCCACTTGAGTGAATAATAGGCTAATGGAGGTGAACTTGTGTGCTTCATAGGTTTAAAGGAACCCTGAGGGGGTCTTTCATTAACCGGGTCTCCACTGAATGAGCCGCCTCGCGAGGCAAGCGCGTGAGGCATGATTTTGTTCTACACGAAGCTCAAAATCACACCGAAAATGGCTGCCTCGCGAAGCGGCTCGCTCAGTTGAGACCTGGCTATTCATTTTCAAACCTTATCTACATAGGTGACCGAAAACTCAATGATAATCAACGGTACCGGGCGAGTAGCCAAGTTATACCCAGTTCTGAAGAATAACTAATAATTCAATTCAATTTTTAAAAATATAGCTCCATCGATAGGTACTATCGATGATTTACCAATGTGGAGGTTGAAAAAGACAATATCAGTGGGCCGTTGTTTGGTAGAAAAATAACTATTTATATATTTTTTTTAATTTATAAACTCCATCCAACGCAATTAAGTCACACATATCCTCGCCATCCTGCGTTCGATAGCTGAGAGGTTAGACTGCCCATATTTAGGCATTGTGATGATATGCATGTTTCTAGTATAACCGGTGCTGGGGTGCTTCTAGAAACATAACCATAAAAAAATCTGTAAAATTTATTATTTATTATTTCTTAATTGTAACATAGGTATAAGTAGTTTAACACATATCAAGCATAATTATGAGTCTGTAAAGTTACTCGAAATAAATGATTTATTATTATTATTATATGTTTGGAATTAAAGTAAATGTCTATCATGCGTCTAAGAATCCCATACGCAGCTAACATAAGAGCTGATACTTTGAAATGGCTGAACCAATTTTGATGAAACATGTCTAAAAACCATCGCCAAGAAACCTGCTACCAATAAAAAAAACCGCATCCAAATCGGTTTACCCTTTTAAGGATAAAAATCTTCTTAAGCTCATCTAAACCGGTTCAACGGTGAAGCGAAATACGGTGACAGACGAATTGAATAGCATAGTGTATGTAAAGTTCTCGCTCCGCACTGAACCTGCGTGAGAACTACACATCATCATCATCATCATCATCATCATCATTATCATCATCATCATCATCATCATCATCATCATCATCATCATCATCATCATCATCATCATCATCATCATCATCATCATTTCAGTCTATAATACCTACGTCTCACTGCAGGGCACAGGTCTCCACTTAGAACGCGAGAGCTCGGGCCGTGCTTCCCACGCGAGCCTAGTACAGATTGGGAACTTCACACACCCCATTGAATTTCTTCGTAGGTGTGTGTAGGTTTCCTCATAATGTTTGCCTTCACCGTAAAGCTCATGGTAACTTTCAAATTTGATCTCGTAAGTAAATTTTGTAAAAATCATAGGTTTGAGTCCTGGTTCGAAACCACGACCTTCTGCTTGACAGGTCATAAGTCAAACCACTATACTTCGTTTTTTTAGCATTAGGAATAGGGTAAACACTAAACAATCTTGATGAGTATTTAAATCAAAAACGCTTTTTTTTTAAATAGTAACTATTCCTTATGAAACCAAAAGAATGTAAATGACCATTAGTCCTTACTAATTATTACATATTTGTTTTTATTTATTTTTCAATAAAAAGACACGTCAAGATCGCATATCTTCTTTCTGATGCTAAAAAAACGCAGTGTAGGCTACCGAGACGTGTTTAAATTTAGCCAAAAAATTAAATATCTTTTTCCAACCGCAACCTATTTTGGGACCTTTACAAAAATATTCCATTGTTTGCGACGTTTAATCCCCAAGATCTTTTAAAAAATTGGCTACCCCGAGCCAACCAGTGGCTCTCTGCGAGTCAACAGTATTTCCATAAAACCAATATCGCTGCCACCTGGCGCGACTTATAAAATTATGGACCTTGATAAAAAACAGGTGGAACGTACAAAGGCTTTTAAGCTCTACCCGTAGAATAGCCTGGGTTAATATTTAATGGTGAATTTTCCTCGAGGTTTCTACACGATGATTTTTAATCCATGATCAGGAACCAATGTTTCTGACCAGTGTTCGGTGGTGACCACGTTTAAGTCGCAGTTACGTGAAACGAAACGTCTATTTTTTTAATAACATTTTCACTCTACACATGGTTTAGTCTATGAGCCCAAATCCACTTTGACAAGTCAGTTTTATAACAAACTTTGACGTGAGACCTGACAAAAATGCCACCGAAGCGATCACACTTGTAGAAACCTACAGGTCGATTCACAAGAGTTGGCACGAATGGATCGAACGGATCGAATGAGTGAATGAAAGTATCTATGTGTTACCTATTTGAATACACTTCACACAAATATGAAAATGTCATGCATCAGTCATTTTCCTACAAAAATGTCAAAGTGACATTGCTTTCGTTCAATCTATTCGTGCCAACTCTTGTGAATCGACCTGTACTTAACTTCAACAAATGTAAGATGACCATGCATCCGGTGGATGGAAAAAGTTTAAAAAATAAGGTTTTTTATTTAATTAAATAGAAACATGATTGCTCAAGTCCTAAGTATTCAACTCCGTTTTGGCCAGGGATTAATATTTTGTAACTCCTGATCACTGATTAAAAGTCACATCATCCTGTAAAATGGGTATTAAAATTCAATGATTAAAATGGTAAACTAAGGCTGTGCTTGTGTCTGCCTAACAGCGTGACGTACCTATAAATTTTCAGCAGACAAAGATACGTGCTGCATAAAGTGGCAAGCGAGATCAAAATCGGCAGACATAATCGAAGTGTTACGTTTAGGATTTTAGCTCGAGAAAAGGGTTCATGGAAAATTTATTTTCGTGGTTTTTTTAAATTTAGTAGACGTAATTAAAGAGCGATTACTAAACTAAAATGTTGTCTAAAGAATTTTATCTAGAGGTATGTAAGTATAATTTCGTTTCAAACTGGCCTTATATCCATAGGTAACTTAGTAACATTTGAGACTTCAAATTTGGCATGCAAGTAGGTGATTATAACGGTACCTACTTAACAAACCAATTTTAGGATTTCTGGAAAACACCAGGGGATAAAGAAAATACGAAATTCATACTAGGTATACAAGTATACACTATTCAATGAGATCCTATCTCCTTAACTTTTAGGATCGTAGAGGTGCAGTAAAAAGGTTTTTTCAATACAGTTGCTTAAAAAGTGCCCTTTTTTTGGCTGTATTGCATGCGCAAAGTTCTTTTTTGCGAACTAGTGCGATTTACTTTTCTAGTTTTTTAAATTGTCTACAAAGTTTATTTATAAATCAAAGCTTGACAGAATAAAACAAAATTTTACAAAACTAAAAATTACAAATAAAAAATACCCTGTAGATCGCCCACTTGGGGCATCGTCCCCAGGACGGAGGCCGCGTTGCCCCTCTGCACCGCCAAACTTAGGCGCTGGGCAAAGAAGGTACCAGCCCTATGGTCGCCTGAGACGCCGAAGAGCTTGTCCGACACTTCTTTTACAAACTTTTTTGTGTCGGACGACCATGGGCCTAAAGTTTCAATTGCAAGTGCCGCAAATATGTATAGTTGTTCGAAAGAAATGCGTATTTGCGGCACTTAATAGTTTGGGCCTGCTCAAATTTGTACTACTTTGAAATTAAATTTGTATTTGTACTTGTAAATTTGTACTTGTTCCAATTCATTGAATTCTGACGGACGGACGGACGGACGGACGGACGGACGGACGGATGGATGGATGGATGGATGGATGGATGGATGGATGGATGGATGGATGGATGGATGTTGTTGGTGATAAAAATGTTTTGTATTATTACTATGTTGGTACGGATTTCCGATCACGGGCCCATGGGGACCCGGTCATTTGAAAGGCATTCATGGGGCCGAAGCCAACATGAAGAGGCCTATGGTATACCATATAATATAAATGAGATGGGCGCAACTATGGAGGTCTATCCCCTAATACACCATGAGGATGTGCTAGCGGACAGTCCACCACAGTTGCCAAACTATTGCCAGGTAGGAAGCGACATGGAATTGGCTATGGGGTTGGGATGTTGTGGACAGGATTACCGGGCTATGGAGTGAGATAACGGACACCTACCATTTCAATATCTCATAAACTGAACTTTTGGTAGGCGGTGACTCGCCATTCACTAAATGGGCCCCTCAAACTATTGCCCACTCGGGGCAACGAGGCGGCAACATTGGTGTAAACGGCTAAGGATGGAGAGGTGTTCCTGGACTTTAAACTTCAGAATGCCAACTCGCCACTTACGGAAACACATCCATCCTTCGAGCATTAGCTCTTGCGCCCCACTCTAGGCGGCCAACAAAGCCAACTAGAGGCGGGGTGGGTGTGTAACTGTGTGTGAGTGTGTGTATAAGCGCATGTGTGTATGTGTACCCCTGGAGGTCTCGGGTTCGTGGTGTCGCTACGCACCAACAGCTCGCCACAAGCCGCCCTGCGATGACTGACTGCACTGGTGACACGACAACACCAGCGGGCGATGAGGTCGTCATATACCCCTACGCCTTTTGACTGACTGCGCTGGTGACAGACACCACAACACCAGCGGGCGATGGGGTCGTCACATCCCTACGCCTTTATTACTATTATTATTATTAAGTCTCAAATTATTCTGTTGTATTTTTTTTTCGCAACTGTATTAAAAAACGTCGTTCGATACACGCGCGGAAATGTCATTCTTCACTCGTCCCGAGTCTTGCCACTCGCCTTCGGCTCGTGGCAAGATATCTCGGGACTCGTGAAGTAATGACATACTTTCCGCACTAGCATCGAAATGTACTATTTTTTGAATTTCCCGCGGGATAAAGATCAGGACTATGAATTTTACTCGTATTTAATTTTGTGCGCGGACGAAGTCGCGGGCAAAGGCTAGTTGTTTATAAAAAATCCAAGCATACTATAAGCAACGTAAAAACCGCGAATTTGGCCGGGGGCTACCCTACTACTAGCTACTAAAGGATAACTAAAATAATTGCTCTTAAACATTTGATTTTAACTCTTATCAGCTTGGAGTCTGTGAGCAAAATGAATTATTTATGGTGAGTTCTAAGTGGTCGCAACAGTAAAATATTATGATAGTCGCTTTCATTTTGCGTTCTCGTGATTTGAGTTAAAGATCTCCGTCCACTAGAAGCTGCAACGCTGTAAACGCAAACAATGCATTTAAAAAATCATCGCCATCATTTCAGCCGAAAGACGTCCACTGTTGAACATAGGCTCCCCCAAGGCTCGCCACACAGATCGGTCCCGTGCCATCCGCATCCAACGCGATCCCGCAACCTTAGAGGTCGTCGCTCAGAGGGCTACGCTCGTAATTTCTCTGCGGGATCGCATTAGAAATGAAATGATGAAATGCTATACGGAATACGAAAATTCACCGAAGAGCTAGAGTCGCCGACATAGCTAGAAGGATATGCTAGTTGCAGCGGCATTGGGTGGGTCACATAGCTCGAAGAACAGATAACTGTTCGGGGAGAAAAGTTCTCGAGTGGCAGTAACGAGCCAGAAGGCGAAGCGTGGACTGACATCAGGAGGTGGATGCAAGCGGCGAGCTGTTGTTTATTGTGTCCTTCTAAGGGGTTTTGGTTCAGCAGTGGACGTCTGCTTTTTGATTATTATGCACTGCATTTTGTCGGTGCCGTTAGTCTACGACCTCATATTGTCGACTCGAAACGAACACGCACGACCTGGGGCTAAATTCAGGAACAGCCCAAAACGGTTTGCGAGCGGTAATTCGATCGTTTGCGAGAGGATAGGGATGAACTGCTATTCAGGAACGACAAAAATCACTGGTTTGCGAGAGGTTTGGGCTGAGATTGGGATGAGCCTTATTTTTTCTTTCTAGGAAAATAACGTTCATCCCAAGCTCAGCAATCAGCGCGTAGTAGCGTACGCGTAGCAATCAGCGCGTCGTGGACGATGGCCCTTACTCTGTTTTCAATTATAAAGTGGCGGAATGAATGAAGCTATTATGAATGCCGTAACAATGATGGATGATTGGCGTTTTGATTACGCCCCCCCCCCCCAGGAGTGTTAGCAAAGAGCTAAATTGCCTTGCAAGGGTAGCATTCGCAACTGTCGGGACTCTTTGTGTATCGGGAAGAATTAATTAAAATGGTTTGGATTTTGAAGTTTGACGGGCGCTTGTTTTTTATCCAACTTCAAAAAAAGGAGGAGGAGTGGACTTAGTCATCTACCTTACCTGTTCTTTGTTGTCTTTTAGCATAGGAAAGAAAGTAAGCGATATTGACGTGGCTTTTTATTGAAATACACTTTTGACAAATAAGTCACAGCTGATATGTAACAATTTGAAAGGAGACATTCCTTTAATTTTAAAAAGAAACAAAATTGCATTCGATATTTTCTAAAACTCGCTTACCGCACCCGGGACACGAACCAACTAAAATGAAAAAAAAAACAAACACTCGCTATTTTATTATACTAATCGATAGGATTATTATTCAGTATAAAATGTCTCTAACAAACACTTGGTCTTGAAAATAAAAATTGTCGTAAAATCTAACATTAACTTTATTTTATTATCAGTTTGTTACACTTACCTTATTTAACTAATAAATTGTTTGAAATGAGCCCCCTCGTTCCGGATACACAAATTTAGTCTCCGTTGAAATTCATTTCGTGTAGCCTTCAGCAAAGTGTTGTGGTCTTGTGGTGTAAGTATGCCTTTTATTGTTTTGTAAATAAAGTGTAACAAATTGATTGTAAAATAAAGTTAATGTTTGATTTTACGATCATTTTAATTTATAAGACCAAATGTTTGTTAGAGAAATTTTATCCTGAATAATAATCCTATCGATTAGTGTAATAAAATAGCGTGTGTTTGTTTTTTTAATTTTAGTTGGTTCCAGTCCCGAGCGAGGCAAGCGAGTTTTGGAAAATGTATGAATGCAGTTTTGTTTCTTTTTAAAAATACAGGAATGTCTCCTTTAAGTAAAATGAGCCAACTTAAGGATTTAAGAATAGAATAGAATAGAATTTTATTAACACTCTTAGAAAAAAAAAGATACAATATTATTTTCTACATTGAACCTATAACTAAGCGTGTTAAATGGATTAGGCTCAGCGTGTGCTCTGGATGCATGCCCACGGACTTAAGGTACGGACTTAAGGTACTTTCCCTCCAGGACCCGAGTTATTTTTCCACCCTGTATAGGCTGGGATGATCATCGTCATCATCATTTCAGCCGAAAGACGTCTTTAGACGTCTACTGCTGAACATAGGCCATAGGAAACAGATTGGTCCCGTGCCATCGGCATTCAACGCGTTCCCGCAACCTTGATCAGGTCGTCGCTTTATCTTGTTGGAAGCCTACCTACACTACGTCTTCCGGTCCGCGGACGCCACTCGAGAACCTTTCGGCCCCATCGGCCGTCAATTCTACGAACGATGTGCCCTGCCCACTGCCAGTTAAGTCTGGCGATTCTTCGAGCTATGTCCATGACTTTAGTTCTTGCGCGGATGTAATCATTTCCAATGCAATCCCGCAGAGAAACTCCAAGCGTAGCCCTCTCCATCGCCCTCTGAGCTTTCTTATGAGGCCTATCGTTAACGGCCACGTCTCAGTGCCATAAGTCATCATGGCTGGAATGATGATGATGATGATGAATGAAGAGTACGAATTTTTTTTAGGAAATCCCGATAATTAAACTCGACTGTCAGACTTAATGGTTTACGCGTTAAGCCGCGGGTAAAATAAGTATGCAAACAAGATCAGTCAATCAGTGGATGTCTTTCGGCTGATTTGATGATGATGACGATGATGATGAACGTCATTAGGCATATGGTAATTACTAAAGTTACGATAGCTCGAAATGAGAGTCCTTAAGTTAGTCAGTTATTTTTCGCTTTTTCCTAAAAGAAATTGTTATCTCTGCTACGGAGTAAACTTTTTTAATTGAACCCCACGAAACTTTTGTATCGAAAAGTGTTTGGAACTTTATAACAAAAAGGGATTTTCTAACTAGAAACGGAAAACCGTTGAACATTCATAATGGGGATAAATTACAATTATCAGTTATGTTTTTATAACAGGGGATTGGCTAAAACTGAATCATTTTTTAATAAAACGCATACAAACAAAATAGCAAAAAACACAGTCAAATGAAATTATGAGATTCACATCCACAACACAGTTTGCTAGGAAGGTACCTCTTAAATTTCAACCGCTAAAAGTTTCCTTCCTTTCTGTCTGTCTGTCTATTTGTTAACGCAAAACCTCGAAACTACTGAATGGGTTAGATTTATAATATACCACTAAAAAAATTACCAAATAAAAAAAAATGGTGAAAACATTAGCTGCTTCTCGAATTGTCTCATTGATAAAGATTACTTCCTTAGGCGGATTGGCATGCACCAGTTACCCTTATAAAGTGCTAACTTAGAGTTAAATAGCGTCAAAAGATATGGAACTGCCGTCCATAAATCAGGGTTAGCAATTTTTTAACTCCAGGACGGTGGTTGAAAATTTCTTTGCAAATAATACAAGATTAAATTTTAAACGTGATGCGCGTGATGCGTAATTACCCGACTGCAAGGGTTATGTTTTTCGCGCGTATCTTGTATGTATGTATGTACTTATTCTTTTTTTTAGGTGTGTTTCTAACTCAGTTAATGCTGGAAAATATGACGCGAATACTTTGTTTTAATTCGTTTTATTTAATTTATGGTAGAAGAACAGGGGCGACATGGCCAAACGAATTGGGGATGTCTATTTTTTTGCAATGTATAGTAAATCGAAAACCATTTCGAGACAAATGCTTTCTAACTCGTTTTCTGTAGTTATTATTTTTTTATATTACGTAATGACTTTATTAAATAAGAAATAAGCAATGACTTTCATTTGACATTGGTGTATTTTGCGTGACCGGTCGTACTTTATTGTGTGTGGTTAGATTCTTCACAATTTACGCGTGGATTATACTACGGAGTTTGATTTGGACCCGCTGTCTGACATCTAGCACTTTGACAGTGCCAGTAAAGTGACACAGTGTATAGTGTACCACTACGCAAAAAATAATTAAAGGGGTTGCCTTATCGTACGCATTTAGATAGATTTAGAAATTTGGCATTGTGGGAGTCCTCAATTATAATGTGACGTCATCAACTAAAATAAGTTTCAATAATTAATTTTGAAAAAAGTAGAGAACTAAATGACAAAACATTGAAATTAGTTTCTTATAATTGACTTTTCTATACAAAAAAAAATATAAAAACCACTGGTAATTTTTTTTAGACATTCCCAATTAGCTCGTTGAAATAAAGAAAGAAAATACATTTATTTACAACAACGCAAGACACATCATCAATATTTTTACAAAACAAAAGACGACACGAAAGTATTTAAATGAAATGGAAATGGACAAGCTATTCCTATATACGTGGCACGCAGAACAGATGGCCGTTGAGGCTGAAAAGTTTTAGAATGCCCACCAACAAGACGGACAGACGATTTAGTAAAGGCTGCAGGTTTAAGGTGCAAGCCAGTTCCCACCGTAATGATTGGGTTGAAATTAGGGAGGCCTATGTTCAGCAGTGGACCGTCCTGCGGCTGAAATGATGATGATGATGATTATGAATTTATGGTGCCCATACATTGAGTTTGTGATTTAATTTTAACAAAATATGAATGTCCCAAATTTTATCGGACCAATTTTACCAATTGAGCAAATGCCATAATATCTACTTAGGTGTGTCTACTGTCTAGCATCAACTGAGTAAGGAACACTAATTTTGCATTAAGTGTAAAATTTTACCTTGTATATCTATGTTAGTTTATAAAATTAATTTAAATTGTTACTAGAACCCGATGAGAAGGTTTAATGAGCTAATTAATTGTTTCAGAACATGGCGGCACGCAAATCAAGGGCGGCTACATGCTGCGATACAAAAGTGAGTTAATTAAATAATAATAAGTTACTACATTTTAGTGTGATTCCTTAAAAAACCTTTCCTATTCTTGCATATTCACGAGAGTGTTTGTTTGTTATTTTGTTTTTGTAAGGCAATTGCTACTAATGTCAATAATTGATTGATGGTATTAAATATTTCAATTCAGCTGCAGAACTAATGGTTCAGGCGAGCAAATACATAATACTAAGGTAAACGTCTCTGTGCTCGTTACTGACCCAATACATGGCACATTCAATCTTATGTCATAGTACTATTATTATTTACTTAAAATATGGCTTCTGTCCTATATAAGGACAATTTCGCCAGGGTCAAAGTAAGCTCTCTTTGGGAGCGACGTTGTACGGTGATTGTAGTTTTTGCAACTTGATAGTAAAATTCCAGAAACCACGTGGAGACAACTTGCGGATTAAAAAATGTCAGACACGAGAACAATATAGAATTTTGTAATCACTGTTAATTAAGGTTAATCGCCGCATAAAACACTATCAAAATTATACTTCAACTATCCACAGAAACAGAAATACCAAAATTAGATACTGTCTACATCCGCCATGTTCGAATGCTACAAATCGAATCTATGTCATAGTAAAAGAGGTGACAGATGACTGTCATCTACTGGGCGTTGAGATGTCGAGTATTGGTACGTTTACCATATCTCTGGCCTAGACCGTACAGTCAAAGAATCTGAACTAATTTACAATCAAATTCACGGTGATTTCTATGTCAGATGTACGTAATTGGTATACTGGTGATTTCGTAATTGGTGTATTGGTATATTTGCAGCGAAAAAATTCCACCTTGGTACTTTATTTAGTTCTATCGGCTGTAGAATGGCATGGAAAGTTGCTTTCGTTGGTTATTCCGCTCTGCCGCCGCGACGATATTGCGCTACCATGTAGTTTCTGTGCCCCTGGTACCTACTAGTAAATGAATTTAGTTAACGTTACCATACAGTAACGAAAGATGGAGGTCAAATCTTCTTACTTACAACTACCTCCTCAGCTTTCCGTAATAATAACAATGGTATAGATAGCCAAAAGATGTAGGTACAGTCAACCAAGAGATTCCTTTACCATCCTGAGGTTTATCAGATGTACGGCTTAGCATCAAAGACTTTTTTACTTGCAAATTAATAAATATGGAACTGCTGTAGATCGTTACCATATGAAGGGTAAGGTAAACGTCCCTGTGCTCGACACTGACCCAATACGTGGCACCTTCAATCTTTGTCATAGTAAGAGAGGTGACAGATGGGTGTCATCTACTGGGTGTTAAGGTGTCGGGCATTGGTACGTTTACCTTACACGGAGAGAACATGTCTAGTCATCTAAGCAATTTTTTGAGTTATAGTACTTATACGTAGCTGTTTGAAAGTTAGTCATCACGAACAATTACTATTGTAACCATTTAAAAGTATTTTCAGATATCCATATTTAATCCAATGGTAAGTTATAGTACTTTGCGAGCCATACATTTTAAGATTAAAATCGCATTTTTCAAAAAAGGTGACTAGACGTGTTCTTTCCATGAACCCTTTATATCATCACTGTCAATACATTGTAAGTATTATTTTATTAACATTTGTGAACTTTCACATTCACAAGAGATTATAGTTATGATATTTTCACGAAGATATAGACGCCAGCTTTTCTGTTACCAGGGAAATGTTTATGGAACTCCTGGTCGGAAGAATGGGTGGTGCTCTACGACGACTCTACAATGGCATGGTTCAAGGTATGATACTCTAACACCTATTACTTCGAAAAAAAGTGGCTATAAAACTTAAGTGCTAGAGGCCACTTACTGAAAAATAATCTCGATGAAAATTCTCGCTAATTCTCGCTCAGTTCAAAAGTGTCATAATTAAAGAAAAAATTGACTTTGACTTTGAGAATTCAAAGAAATTGGTTTTGAAACAGAAAAGACACTAAAAAGTAAAAAAAATCAACCATATTTTTTCACCTATCGAATAAGAATAAGGAATCTTTATTTCGCATAAGTAATTTGATACATGTTCATGTTGAGACGAGAAAAAGATTATAAATAAAATACAAATGCGAAAAAGGAGTCCACTCAGCACTCGTCGGGTTGCTAAAGGTGGCTCGACGCTGATATTACGTGAATCCTGGTTGGGATTTGATACAGAACTGCACGACTGGTGTCGATGTACTATTTTTTTCTAATTCGATTGGGACCTAAGTTCTAAAACTTTTTCACCTCACTAGCTCGGAAAGCCCTTTTTGTTTGTTTGACATCTATTGAGAAAATCGCTTTTTATCCACAAGTGAAGAAAGAGTTTTGACATTTGAAGGCAGCTTAAGTGATATTTGACAGCTAACAAAACGTAAAACGTTAAAAGTGCTGAATTTTTAACATCACAATTAATGAATTGCATCGAGTAAAAAACACTAAATACAGTCTTACAACTTTATTTTAATTCATAAATATCAGCATTCAACATTAACCTTCATTCTTGTTGTAAAAACGGATAAAATGTTCTGACAGTCCAAGTAAGTCGATGTGCGAACAAAACGCATCCGAAATAATAAAAAAAAACTTAAGTCAAAACGGTATACAATTTAACAGTAATACAGTTTGCTCGTATCTCAAAATCGATAATCTGGCTAATTGAACTTTACTCGATGTGCAATAAAGTTCAGTTTGGTTTATTCATTGATTGGAGATACGAGTTTTTTCAAAGTAGTGACGATATGTCGGTATTGGAATAGTTCCATGAAGACTGGATTTGCTTAGGCTATTTTGCATTATTTTTGATTTCACCAATATTTCTATAAGTACTTCAAAATTATTGTATTGACAAAGAGGTAAATAAATAATAATTGATAGTACAAACCCTTTTTCTTATTTTCCTCGCTGTAGTGAGGTGAAAAGTTTTGTGTTATACACGGGTGAAAAGTTATTTTACGTCTCGTGTGTTGAAGCACTCGCTATCGAAAGAATTCTATTTTTGAACCACTCGCTTCGCTCGTGGTCAATCATAGAATCCTTTCGATAGCTCGTGTTTCAAAATGAACACTCGCAGTTAAAATACATCTTTCCCCCCTTGTATAACAAATAACTATTAAAATGATATGGCAGGTAGTCCTTTTGGGTGAAAAAAGTCATCGCCGCATAAAATTATGTTCCTGTATCGCTTTACAGATTATGAAGGTTTTGTAACTGTCGATGTTTTTGTGTCATGTCATAATTTTTTTAATGCGATTTCATGTTATTTTTTTGTTAACATCAAGCGTCTCCCCCCCTCTAAAAGCTAAACTGATGGTATAAAATTTTTGAAAAAAATCAGGATGGCAGGAAATATCTCAAATTATCAAGGAAAACTATAACGGCTAAGTTTGCTTCCTTCTTCCTTCTTTCAGTGCCACTCCAACTAGTGAAGGTTGGCCGTTAGCTCCGTGTATTTTTTCTTGTCCTTAGCGAGGCGGAAAAGCTCGGCAGCGCTCGCGATTCCCGTCCACTCCCTGATGTTACGGAGCCAGGATTTTTTTTAGGGTTTTTTTTAAGTTTGCTTGAGAATTGAATTATTAGTAGTTTTAGAGTAAATGGCAGCCTGACCTATAAAATATTGCTTGTTTAATACGGACAGTATAATTAATAGTAAAATTAATAAGATTTGCAAGGATTTATTCGTAACAGCTGTGGAACCATGTCCTGGGTGGGCTGAGCGATTCGAGATTTCCCGCCATACAAAAAGTTATAGAATATGAAAAACCTTTCCAATAATATATGACTTGTCGTCATTGGTCTCTAAGCCAGAGTCCATACAAATCTGCCCATCCTCCTTTTCTTATGAATTCATCAAATCATCAGTATGTTTTATACACGGCGCAAATACATCTGTAACCGTCGTGTTATGTAATAACCAGCGTGACAAGGAGATTCCTAATGCGACGTCGTTTGCACCTGTGACAATTTTATACCTGTGATATTACGTGAAATTACACCACGTAAGTAGGCTCATACTACAAGCAGCTAAAAAAATATTTTGCGCAAATGGTATGTGAAAATGTTTATAATGATAATCTGTGCTACACATCCATTCATTCGTGGACCTTGAAATGATTTGATGCATTCCGGTAAATAATTATAAAGGCTAAACTCTTCGATTATGTTTGAGTTTTCTTATCAGTCTGTCGTATTTAAGAGTAAAATGCTAATGACAAATCGAAGAGTTGTGTACTACATTGAAGAACACCGACTGAATACAGAACGTGGCCACACATTTTGCTGATTTTTTGTAGGAGTAGTGGTGGCCTAGTGGTTTGACCTATGGTCTCTCAAGCAGAGGGTCGTGGGTTCGAGTCCGTGCTCGCACCTCTAAGTTTTTCGGAATTTATGTGCGAAATTACATTTGTAATTTACCATGAGATTTACGGTGAAGGAAAACATCGTGAAGAAACCTAAGAAGAAATTCAATAGTGTATGTGAAGTTCCCAATCCACACTGGGCCCGCGTGGGAACTACGGCCCAAGCCCTCTCGTTCTGAGAGGAGGCCTGTGCCCTGCAGTGGAACGTATATAGGCTGGGATGGTGATGATGATGATGATGATATTTTTTATCCCGACAAATTGCTAGTTTCCACGGGATAACGATAAACGAATTCTTGCCAGGACGGAGTCGCGGGCAAGAGCCAGTACTGATATCTATAGAAATAAATCCCTATTTCTTTTGATCACGCTATAACCTGAGAATGAGTTTACCGATTTTATCATTATCATTATTATCATCTATCTAGACGACCAGATGGCCTAGTGGTTAGAGAACCTGACTACGAAGCTTGAGGTCCCAGGTTCGATTCCCGTGTCGGGGCAGATATTTGTATGAAAAATACGAATGTTTGTTCTCGGGTCTTGGGTATTTAATATGTATTTAAGTATGTACTAGGGGCGTTCAATAAAAAGTGAGAATGAGTATGTTATAAACAACTTTTACTAAATGTCATTTTATTTTTCGACATAGTCACCTTTTAGCATAATACACTTAGTATATCTTTTTTCTAAACTTAAAATTCCATTTTTAAAAAAGGTCTCATCTTGAGTACTTAAAAAATCTTGTACTGCAGCGACTACCGTGTCGTCGTCTTCAAATTTCTGGCCTCTCAGGTATTGTTTCAATCTCGGAAATAGGTAGAAATCACTGGGAGCGAGATCTGGTGAATACGAAAGATGCTTAAGGATATCGAACCCAGCATCACGAATTGCAGCCATTGCAATGGTGGACTTGTGTGCCGGGGCATTGTCCTGGTGGAACAGCACAACTTTCGAGAGTTTACCTCGCCGTTTTTCGCGGATCTCATTGCGCAATGTTGCTATTTGTTTTGGCGTATAATGTGCCCGTAATAGTGGCTCCATGCTCGAGATACTCAATCATGAATACCCCTTTACCATCCCAAAAAACAGAGCCCATGACCTTACCGGCAGATGGGCTCACCTTGAATTTCTTCGGAGTTGGAGATGATGGCCTTTTCCATGTCATAGACTGCAGTTTCGTTTCTGGGTCGTAATGATGGAGCCATGTTTCGTCCATTGTTATAAATCGCGCCAAAAAAAGTTCCCGGTCTTGCTGCATCAGGTTCAAAGCTTCTTGACAAATCTCTAGTCTAGTTTGTTTTTGCGTGTCAGTAAGCATTCTTGGTACCCAACGCGCAGATACCTTTTTCATACCCAAACGTTCATGTAAAATATTATGTACGCTCCCCGTTGAAATCTTTACATTTTTAGCAATAAAACGAACCGTGATACGACGATCCGCCAAAACTGAGTTTTCGACTTTTTTCACAATTTCTTCAGTTACTGCTGTAGTAGGGCGTCCGGAGCGGGGATCGTCCATTGTCGATGTTCTTCCACGTCTAAATACGGCGCACCAACTTGCGACTGTCGAATACGGAGGAGCATTAGACCCTAAAGTGTCCCGCAAATCCAAATTGACTTGGTCCGTAGAAATTTTTTTCAAACACATGTATTTGATAACGGCGCGCGGTTCAATTTTCTCCATTTTCGCTAACGTACTCAATAGCATTGCAAAGAAATAACCGTATATTTTTTTAAACAAAAGACAGTTAGTTTTTTTTTTCATAGCAATCAGCTAGATAGATTAGCTTTACCGGCCAGTATTTAATTTCGTAATATTAAAAGAGTTTGCATCTCATTCTCACTTTATATTGAACGCCCCTCGTATCTATCTATATAAGTATAAAAAATGAAGTTGAAGAAAATAAAAAATAAATAGAAAAAGATACTTCATACTTAACTTGTAAAAGTTGGCCTAGTAGCGCCATCTCTTGGTCCAGGTGAGCGGGTAGCTCCGAAGGAGTGTTGAAGTCTCTCGGTAGAGGGCATTAACATAGATGCGCTTTATCACTGCCTAATGTGATTATAACAGACTGAAGTGTACGATGTATGGGAAAGATTCGTCGCTAACTTCTAGACCAGTGATGGTGTAGGGGTAAGCACGCAGCACGGAACGCTGAGGACCTGGGTTCGATTCCCAGCATTGGTCTTTTTTCTGGGGTTTTTTCTGTGCATCTATATTTCAGTTTGTATTTAGTTTGAAATATATGGTTTCACGGGATGACCGTAAAAGTAATAAAAAATGAAGTTGAAGAAAATAAAAAATAAATAGAAAAAGATACTTCATACTTAACTATATAAGTATGTTTATCCGTTGCCTAGTACCCATAACACAAGCTTTACTTAGCTTACTTTGGGACTAGGTCAATTGGTGTGAATTGTCCCGTGATATTTATTTATCATCATTCCAGCCTATATTATGGTCCCACCGCAGGGCACAAGCCTCCTCTCAGAATAAGAAGGCTGTGAATTAGGAGCTTCGCAGTCACCATTGCATTTCTACGGAGTGATTTCCTTTCGTCGAAAAGCACATGGTAAATTTAAAAAAAAAAAAAAAAGTCGAAAGTTTAAAAGGACATTTCAAAAACTCAAACTTAAAGTGTACCTGTAACAGTCAAGTTAAAGGACCAAGCCGTTACATTTGTCATGCTGCGAGCAATTAATGTTGCCGACGGCGTGCTAATGGGAATAGTTGGAGTTGCCGCGTCCTCCGGCTCAGGCAGGACGATTTCGTCCACAATCCCATTTCGTCGCCTTCTTAAGGCCCTACCGAGCTTTTGACGTATTTATTGCATTCCTTTAATCTCGTGCTGTATCATTTCAGCAAAGCTTTAGTCCTGAAATTCATGTGTAAGATATTTGAGGATTCACTCTAATGACCAGTGTTTATCGAAACACGATAACTTGTACTTAGTTCACTCGATAGAATAAAAAATCCAAAGTCGTCTCTAAAAAAATAAAATGAATCCTTAGTACGACGTAAATACTGCACGGCAGGTCATAAATTTTTGAATGTTAATAAAACAAGATGTTTTCTAGGGCCTAGTGTTGCTATATTTTTAAAATATGTATTTGATTTAGTAATACGATTAAAATACCTAAATACACGCGCAGTCTAACCAACCTATCCTGAGCCATCGTGCTTCCCCCGTGTTGATAGTTAGTTGCGTTAGTTCTCCTTCGGCTATCGGACGGGGAACTCGTGTCGCTTGCGCTTACGCACGGCTTTGATTCTAGCCGCTCTCACACACACATACTGAGTTTTTCGGAATTTAAGTGCGAAATTATATCTATACCATGAGCTTTACAGTGAAGGAAAACATCGTGAGGAAACCTGGATACACTTGCGAACAAAATTCAATGGTGTGTGAGAAGATCCCGATCCGCACTGGGTCCACGTGGGAACTACGGCCCAAGCCCTGTCATTCTGAGAGGAGGCCTGCGCCCTGCAGTGGGACGTATATAAGCCGAGATGATGACGATGACATGTCACTGTGGACGATTTAAGAAGGTGACGAAATGGGACTGTGAATGAAGTCAATCTGAACCAATCTGCCGCGTCGCCGCCGCCGTAGCCCTCGACCTATGACATTTAGAAAAATAAACACTAACCGCCCGGCCACGACTTCGCGCGTTTGGCGGTGCGGCAAGCGTTTTCTTTGTTCACTAGCTTTTGCCCGCGACTCCGTCCGCGTGGAATTAGTAATTTGGGCAGCTTATTTTTTTATCCAATTTGCTTTTTCATCAATTATGGCTCTCCTTAGATCCTTCCGGAAGAAGTGAAACTTCATAATAAACCAACCCGCTCCCAAACCGCCCCCAACCCGCCCGCAACTCGCTCTCAACCCGCCCCCAACCCGCTCCCAACCCGCCCCCAACCCGCTCCCAACTCGCCCCCCCACCCGCTACCAACCCGCCCCCAACACGCTCTGAACCCGCCCCAACCCGCTCCAAACCCGCCCCCAACCACAAAAAAAACATCATCATCATCATCATCCTATATACGTCTCACTGCGGCGAACAGGCTCTCAGAACGAGAGGCCCTGGGCCGTAGTTCCCATACGGGCCCAGTGCGGAACGGGAACTTCATATACACAACTGAATTGCTTCGCTGGTGCGTGCACAGGCTTCTTTACGGTGTTATCCTTTACCTTAAAGCTGCTAAGTCATCGACATGACTATCTAATGATAAATTTTGCAATGAGCCCGGCCCCGGACCTCTGAGTTTTTCGAAATTTACATGCGAAATTACATTTGAAATTTACCATGAACTTTATAAAGAAAAACATCGCGAGGAAACCTGCACCTGTGAATAAATTGAACAGTGTGTGTGAAGTTTCCAACCCGTATGGCCCGCGTGGGTATTACAAGCCAAGCCCTCTCATTCTAAGACGTTCCTAACCTTTTATGAACTAACGCTCCAATTGTATATGTCTGTCAATTTAAACATTATTTTTCTCTATCTGTCTCTCTCGCTCGTGCTATTTGTGAGTCTCTAGCGCCCCCAAGAAAAGCTCAGGCGCCCACTAGGGGGCGGTACCACCCCCTTTGGGAACCTATGTTCTAAGAGTAGGCCTGTGCCCTGTAGTGGGACGTTAATAGGGCGAGACGACAAACCCAGCGATCCTTTTCTGCCGCGATTATCAACTGCCTACTCAGATTCTGTTTAGCACATAAATAAGAGTTCTAGATATCATATCGGAATGAAAGAGATCAATACAAACAATTGGAAATGTTATCGCAACAAAAAGCTATTCTGATCCTTACCTAACTCAACATGTGAATGGCACGTACGCTTCCGCCTGTAGGGCGCCACTTGTAGCGATTACCGATTGGGCAAAGATTGATTGGTGAGAAAATTTGCAGCTAGTGGCTTTCTGAGTGTAAGCCTTTCAAGTTTTTCGAAATGGCTGAAAGTTGTATTTTTTTACGTTTCCATTTTATAAAATTTCCAACTCTAACCCCCTGTTTCACCATCCATTGATCAAATTTATTTGACGGACAAATGTGATGCCGTCTCTGTTTGTTTTGTTCGAATAAACGGAGACGGCATCACATTTATCCGTCAGTTAAAATTAATCAATGGGTGGTGAAACAGCCCCTAAATCTGGTCTCAAATATAATAATTGGTTGAGAGATGCGACCTGTAGCCATAGCCGGACGCCTACCGCACAAATGTTATTTCGAACATAAATTCCGAAAAACTCAGAAGTTTGAGCCCGGGCTCGAACCCATGAATGTCGGCTTTAGAGGCCATAGGTCAAACCAGTACGCTACCACGACTTAACAAGCTTCTTCTTTATTATTTTACTTACAAAACTCGTAAGCTGTCTGCTAATCTCGCAAGTCACATTTTATCCTAACTGTGATCGTATTGACTTCTTTGATAGGTACGGATGAAATTTGGATGATAATGCAAGTACAGGCAACAAAAAGTCAGCAAAAAAACTTGTATTTAAAATAGTTTATTTATAAAAACTGTTTTGATGACCAAATGGGGCAGTGGTTAGAGAACCTGACTACGAAGCCTGAGGTCTCGGGTTCGATTCCCGCGTCGGGACAGATATTTGTATAAAAAGTACGAATGTTTGTTCTCGAGTCTAGGGTTTTTAGAAAGAAAGAAAGAAAGAAAAAACATTTATTCGTGACAACAATAGTATAAAGGCATAAAGGTTACAAAATAAAGAAAGAAACTAGATATCACGAAACGGACCCACCTCAGCATAATGCCTAAATAATAATTTAGTATATATTAAAGTATGTATTTATCTATATAAGTATGTTTGTCCGTTGCCTAGGCCCATAACACAAGCCTTGCTTACTGTGAGTGTCGCCGCAAAGCGCGATTAGTGCCGGACGGTAAGTAAACTAAAACTTTCATTGATTTTGTGTAATGGTAATACTGAGAGGGAGAGGGTGAGCGATCCTTTTTTGGCACTAGACAACGGTGACTAGTTTGATAATTAACGGCGTAGGCGCGACTGGTAAAAAGGGCATTAACTTGTATTGAGAGTATGTGTGAAGGATATGGGAGAAAAATTGCACTGTGCGTTTGTGTAGTGAGTAAAAGAACAACCAATGGTGAGTCCCTAAACGTTTCTTACTTATGTAATGTCGTGCCTATTGTAGAGCAATATGATCACAAGAATGAACCGTATAATAATCAATCAAGTTTAAGGAACAGTGCATGTTAAGCACACAGCACAAGGTAACTAAACCTTGTATCACAATCCCGAACCGAGTGTTGGTTCAGGTGGTCAGGGCTGGCTATTAGGGGATTTGTTGGGAGGCCAGTGGGCGGAAGCCCGGTTGTGATTGTAGATTATTAAGTACAAACAAAGTAAAAATGATTAGGGTTCATTCAACGATCATATTGTGCTATAAATGTGGTTACAGTTATCGTAGGTATATTGCGAAGCTATACCATACACCCCTAGTAGAAGGCGTCGCTACAGTGAGGATACTCGTAGGTCAATTGGTGGGAAGTGGCTCCAAATGGTTCGTGTGTATACACGGCGCTGCTTCGCCAGTTCTTTTTGCTTGAACTTGGCTTGACACGCTGACGCATGTCTAGATTTTATTCATTACAATGCACCGCCAGCAGTCGGCCGCGTTCAACAAACATCTTAGCGAAACAGTCGAGCGTTCGTCTAGCGTGTCCTTAAATTCCCGAGCCCCTACTTCTGATTAACAAACGAAACTACTCTGCAAAGGTTTACTTATAATTTATTGAAGTAAATAAAAAATAAATATTAATAAATATTAGGGGGACAATCTTACACAAATCGACCTAGTCCCTAACTAAGCAAAGCTTGTACTATGGGTACTAGACGACGATAAACATGCTTATATAGATAAATAAATACTTAAATACATAGAAAACATCTATAACTCAGGAACAAATATTCGTGCTCATCACACAAATAAATGCCCTTACCGGGATTCGAACCCAGGACCTCTTGCTTCGTAGGCAGGGTCACTACCAACTAGGCTAAAGCGGTCGTTATCAAGTGAAACTTCTAATGCGACTTCCAACAAGCGTTGCGTTAAATGCGTTGCGTTAAACACGCAACACAGCGCAACGCAACGCAAGTTGACGTTTACGAGACGTTTGTGAGAGGGGTGAGGTGAGCGGGGTGGGGATGAGGGGGGTGTGCGGGGGATTCAAAGGGGGATGAAAATTTCATTGATTTTGCCGTAGGATGCACCGTTTTCAAGATATTTGACAAAAACATCGGTTCTCGTCCGATCACCGAAGTTAAGCAACGTCGGGCGCGGTCAGTACTTGGATGGGTGACCGCCGGGAACGTATCAAAATATATAGAGTTTAAAACGAATAATGGACGAAATACATAATGGTCATAATATATACTAAAATTTTCTATGAAACTATTGATAAAACGAACTTTTTTAATCGTGTAATCTACAGATTGGTTTAGGTTAGGTTAGGTTTATTTTATGAAAATCCTGTAAAGTTGAGAATTTCCAAGAAAATTGCATTATATCAAATGACCATTATGTATGTAATTTTAAACTTTATATATTTTGATACGTACCCGTGACCGCCTGGTTTTATTATTTTTTATTATGAAGTTTCACTTCTTCCGCCCGGAGGGACTCCACGCACTATTTTTTTATTATACTAGCCTGCGTCGAGTCTTCACATCGCCAATTCCACCGAGTCTAAAGCCTCCTACCCGTCATGACATACGGTGCCGAAACTTGGACTCAGTCACTCAGAGGGCGATGGAGAGGGCTATGCTCGAAGTTTCTCTGCGGGATCGCATTAGAAATGATGAAATGAGCGCAAGAACTAAAGTCACCGACATAGCAGTGGGCAGGGCACATCGCTCGTACAACTGATTTCCGATGGAGCAAAAAGGTTCTCGAGTGGCGTCCACGGACCGGAAGACGCAGTGTAGGTAGGCCTCCAACAAGATGGAGCGACGACCTGATGGTTGCGGGATCGCGTTGGATGCGGATGGCACGGGACCAACCTGTTTGGCGAGCCTTGGGGGAGACCAGTGGACGTCTTTCGGCTGAAATGATAATGATAAATGATTTTTTTGATCTCTACCCAGCCGCCAGTTGTGGGGATTATTGAACTGCTAGCCTCGTGTTACAGAAGTTTTATGTGACAAATAAAAGAGACGCCAATCGTGTAAAAAGAGAGGGGGAAATGATCTAACAATAATAAAACGGGGTGCTGTAACGCCTTAACTGCGTTATAGTCACGGGGAACTTCGGGCCGGCGTTGCTCCATACAAGAGTATTTCCCTGCTTCCTCCCTGAATAAATTAATTGAACTATGCAATTTTCCGGGATAAAAGCTATCCTATGTTCTTCCCTGGATCTCAAGCTATCTCCATACCAATTTTCATCTAAATCGGTTCAGCGGTTTAAGCGTGAACAGACAGATAGACAGACAGACACACTTTCAGCTGGTGAAATTCATCCAGCCGTGAAGGAGTAACAAATACACACACACACACACACACACACACACACACACACACACACACACTCTCACTCACTCACATACTCACAAACTTTCGAATTTATAACATTAAGTGAAATACTTAAAATCTTGAGTAAACTCAGCTCTATATAATTCCGCGCCCCTCGCGACAACTCGCTAACTCCAGAATTTCACGGTCATTTTCCCACGGCTGTTGTTCGCATCAAATATCAGAGGCGGACGCTGGCCAAGATTACGAGAACTTATAACGAGTTGTTACAACTCGTTGGCTCGCCGATCGAGTTGTGCAAAAATAAATGAGCGAGGAAAAAGTTACAAGTAAACAAGTGTAGAGCGATGTGACAGAGTGTTCGTTAGTAATTTGAAGATATAAATAAAAACCATTAGGTTTGGCACTCGAATTGAAATTCCCAAAAAATTACATCGTACTGTTTGTCAACGTTGGATAAAAAACACAATGGTTAGAGATTTCGGTAAGGCAAACGTACCAATGCTTGACATCTCAACGCTCAGTAGATGACACCCATCTGTCACCTCTCTTACTGTGACATAAGATTGAAGGTGCCATGTATTAGGAAAGTGTCGAGCACAGGGACGTTTACCTTTGCTTTATTCCAATTGCGTGGGAATATCGGAATAAAAAAAGCCTATGCGTTATTCCAAACGTCCAGTTATATAACCGTGGGTGGCCTAGTGGTTTGACCTATGGCCTCTCAAGCTGAGGGTCGTGGGTTCAAATCCCGGCACTCACCGTTGAATATCTTCACAGTTGTATTCCATCATCGTAAAGCTCAAGGTTTTCAAATGTAATTTTGCACATTAATTCCGAAAACACAGAGGGAACGAGTCCGGGCTCGAATTCACGACCTTCTGCTTGAGAGGTCATAGGTCAAAGCTATTATACCTATTTTTGTAGTAATGAAAACTCGTTTTAATGTTAGTTCTATGATAATCTAATCAAAGCATGCTCTAAAATATTAAACATATCATCAAAAACGTAAAAGGTGGAGGCTTTTTGTGGTTTTCCTGTGCTAGTTAGTCAAATTTAGTAATTTGAGTGTCACGGGCTTCGGTTAGACTGACTTCAAATTAAACATGTCGTAGTTAATACGACTATTATGTGACACAAACACATGTAACAAAAACAATTGTTTTTTTTTCATCAAGAACATTATTTTAACACTAGTGGCGCATTCTCTAATGACGCTTTTCTGTGCCACTACTTGCTACGTAGCACTAGACGCTACGTGCTACGAGCGTAGCACTGTTGTAGCACTCCGCTACGCCATCACAATGGGACCATTTCGGATTCGCCTACGTTTTTAGCAAGCTTGGAACAAAACTGAAACAAGTGTGAAATGGTTTGAATTTTTTTGAGTTTTATTTTTATACGATTTAGCATTTAAGCGCCCGCTTGTTTTGTTTTTTTCGTTTTTTGTTTTTCAGCTTTCGACAGCATTCTACAGTGAAAAAAGAAGATTGGAATTTTTTATGCAAGAAAATAAAACTATCGGGAATTTTTTTTTTGTATTAACTACCTAACAAATCTAACAAATCGACTAACTGTATCCCGTGTATTCACTCCCATTGAACAATTTATTTATTAATTAAATACTAGCTGCTGCCCGCGACTCCGTCTGCAAAGAATTACTTTAAACAAGTTAGCTATGAAGTATCTTTTTTTTTTTTTTTTTTTTCAGTTTGTATTTAGTACGAAATATATGATTTCACGGGATGACCGTAAAAGTAATAAAAAAAATGAAGTTGAAAAAATAAGTACAAAAAAAAAAAAAAAAAAAAAAAAAAGATACTTCATAGCTAACTTGTTTAAAGTTGCACAGTAGCGCCATCTCTTGTCCAGGTGAGCGGTTAGTTCCGAAGGAGTGTTAAAATCTCTCGATGAGGGTGTAACATAGATGTGCGCTTGTCACTGCATAAGGTGATGATTTAGCAGATTGAAATGTATGATGTATAGGAAAGATTCGTGTCTAATCTCTAGACCAGTGGTGGTGTAGGGGTATGGCACGCGGCACGGAATGCTGAGGACCTGGGTTCGATTCCCAGCATTGGTCTTTTTTCTGGGGTTTTTTCTGTGCATCTATATTTCAGTTTGTATTTAGTACGAAATATAAAGAATTACTTTATCGCAATCCCACGGGAACTATGCAATTTTCCGGTATAAAAGTATCCTATATGTTAATCCAGGTTAGAAACTATCTGTGTGCCAAATTTCATTAGATTCCTTTAAACCGTTTTAACGTGAAAGAGTAACAAACATCCACACATCCAGACATACATCCATACAAACTTTCGCATTTATAATATTACCAGCTGTTGCCCGCGACTCCGTCTGCGCAGAACAGGGGTACTTATAAAAATAGCCTACGACCTATTCCCAGACCTAGCAAATATAGACAAACAAATTATAAAAACCGGTCAAGACCTTTCGGAGGAGTTCGATAACAAACACCATGACACGAAATTTTTATACTTACATATAATTGTTATAGTAAAAAAATATCGGTTAGCTCAATCCCGTGGAATTTCAAAAAATCCAAAAAAAAGTTTGATTTGTAAATGAAAATAATGGACTTAGGCTCAAAAGACCTACTTTCCCGAAATGTGTACTTTTTCTAATAGTGCACTATCTGCAAAATTTATACTCCTGAAAAGTACACTTTCTCGATTAGGACTTTTTTGCCAATCATACATTCACTTGTCTAATAAGTAGGTATATTTTCCCAAACCGTGCTTTTTTCCAAAATGTACACGTTTATACTACGTATCTTTACTCTCTGGACATAGACCGAAGTCCTGAGTAGAGTTCCTTCTCAGATGTTCTACTTTTGTAAAATTATTAATATAATATTATGTTTTTAAATATAATTAATACCTACTTCCAAACAAAACAATAATAAGTAGGATCATACTGTATCAGTCGTTCGCAATGAGTTTTGCGGTTCAGATGTTGATCAAGTTGAAATACTCTTTAATTACCATGTATCAACATACAGGTTTTTCCAAAGTATTAAATCGTAAATCAGTCATTTCTCTGCTAATTGTGGTTAATACGAGAACCTAGTCCACGCTTAAGCCCGAGTAATAAATCGTTAGAATATAAAAGGGACACTCGCGACATGTCGCTCGCGGTGTCGTTAGTCGTCGAGGGCCCTCCGGGGGCGTCGCGGGCGAATCTGCCGAGTTTTGGGTGCTTAAGGGCCCTCCACGTTACTTATTAAGGGTGTCGTAATTGAACTTATTTTTTGGTTTGTTTACGTTTTTGCTAGTAGATACCTACTGTAGATTTGCTATGCATGGTGATATCTAAATGGAGATACAGAATTAGTGCTTCTAACTTAGTTAATACTGGACAATATAATGCACTAACTTATTTGTTTTAATTAGTCTTATTTAATTTTAGGTATATTTATTAATACAAACTGAAACATAGATGCACAAAAAAACCCCAGAAAAAAGACCAATGCTGGGAATCGAACCCAGCCACCATCACTGGTCAGGAGTTTACACGCAGATTTTTCCTATGCATCATACATTCCAGCCTGCCATTTGAAAAATTAGCGTGTAAACTCCTGACCAGTGGTGGTGTAGGGGTAAGCACGCGGCACGGAATGCCGAGGACCTGGGTTCGATTCCCAGCATTGTTCTTTTTTCTGGGGTTTTTTCTGTGCATCTATGTTTATGTTTATATTTTGTGTTTTTATGTTTTCTGTTAGTGAAAATAGCTTTTAATAGGCTACGGACACCTTGAACCTTAGGGCGATAAAGTAATTACTTGGTCGACTATACATTAGCAAGTGAACTGGCAAAATTTTGATGCTAGCGGTATCTTAGTCAAGAGGCCTCACGAGGGAGCCTGACGAGCTTCGGCGTCTAGAGGGCCCTTGGAATTACTTAGCGAAGGTGTCATGATTAAACTAATTATTAGCGTTGTTTTCAAAGCATGATAAAATTTATATCGCTTTATTTATAAAGCCACAGTGAAATCATTGACCCAACTAATTCCTACCTGTCGTGAATTGTTGCCAACCCGGAGGATAGAAAGCTAACGGCATTAAAACGTTGTATAATATAGCAAAAGGTCCAGTTACAGTATACAAGTTGTTTCAAAATTAATCTGAAATATTTCGGCAGATAGTTCGACGAGTTTCCCTGCTCACACCTGTCAAAAAATTTAGTAATTTTTCATTGAAGTTGACGAAAGTTTCCACACTGGTCGATGGTTAAAGTGTACCGTGTAGTCTGTGCACTGTAAGTGGGAAGATAATTTTTACATAATCGCAGCATCATATGCCCGGTTCTAACAACAGAATGAAACAACAGTAAGGCCTACTGACCGCGGTATCTGTCTGACGAATGCATGCAATCTACAAATGACGAAAGGCGTATTTTGCGTCTGAGATATACAATTGTCAGCTATTTACAAAACAGTTCTTTGAAATTTAGCACCACGAAATTAAAAGACGACGATGGCGTAGATTGTATTGGCTTCATCTATACATCGAAAAAACCTTAACTGTAGATTGTTTGTTGCTGCAAAAGAATTATCAGAGGGTGATTTCGTATTACAATTTTGATGAAACATATCTATGAACCAGCGCCAAGAAACCTGCTTTTAAATAAAAGAAACCCCGCATCCAAATCACACAACACAACAAACACACATGCTGAGTGGAGACCCTTTTTCGGTGACATTTGGTGTCACTACCATAACAAACTTGTTACCTTTTGTGTCGGGGGTTAATAAAAGCGGTCTTACTCAAACAACTCTAAATTGAAAAACTTTTAAGAAGGGTTTCATTTTGCCTACACAGATACTTACAGTCTTAAAAAACTTAAAGAGCGCTTCGATATTTAAAAATACAATAATATTTAATTGAAAAATAATTAAGCGCACGTCCGGTTAGGTATCAAGTGAATGAGCTCTCGAAACATAAGCTCTCTCTGTTACTCTCATAGCCGGCGCACCGAGAGAGCGGGGCAGGACGAATAAAGTTCTTAATCTCGTCTAGATCCTCAGCTCTAAACGACACGTTTCGTTTTATTTATTCTTTTGGATAAAATGGATTCATTTAATATTGCTCAATTAGACGATGGTGCTTACAAAATAATTTAATGGTTCATTTCCTTATTTATCTTTAATTTTAAGGGTGGTTTAGTAGAGTTTACATAAACGATCGAGACGCGACGCTTACTTTTTTACAAGATTTTATTTTTCGTATGTAAGTTAGCCATTTTTCGACCACCCTCCTAATCTAAAACTTGACATAATTATTTAAATCCAGTGACAGTATAATAGGTAATCTAGTAGTGAGAGTCTTAACTGAATTCTGACGTAAGTTTGAAGTATTAAAACGGCATCGTATACTTAGTACCCGAACGTCGTACAGAAGAAGTTTACAGTTTTAGAAAAAACTTTTCGATATTATAACCCATTTGATATTTAATACATTCGATATTTAAATACACGAGTGTGTTAAAGTTTTTAAGTAAGGTTCTCATCTTAGTTATTTTTTACTTTTTTTAATATTGCTATTGTTGGAGCAGTTGAAACGCTATAAAGAATTACCCATTTAACAAGTATGAGGTAAAGTAATTGTGAGGAAATGAAACAACCGCAGCGTGGCTTAAAGGCTTGATATAAATAAATCAAGTTTCGTGGCAATTTTAAATGTGGTGGGTGAGGTTTAAATAAAGCGCTAGGCATATTTTGGTGACTCGCATCGAAACCATGAATTTAGGATGAGCTGTTCGTCTGTCTGGCGCGAATTAAATCGGCAGCGGTCACAAAATAGCATTTTATTTTTATTTTGCGGTGTGAAACTTATATTTTGAGGAATTCTGCCACTAATACGTTAGGTGAAAATTTTCCATTTATTATAATAACTTTTAGTAGATGGTAATATTTGAATAGGGAATTCTTGTTGAAAGGTTTGTATGTGATGTTTATTTTAATGTAGTTTATTAATTTTCATTTAAGCATCACCTACTTACATTTATTTATTTCTTCTTTCTGTTTTCTGAGGTTGCCTGGGAGAGATCGCTCTTAAGCGTTAGTTCCGCTCATTGCTTATCGTGTACATTTTCTTAATGTACTATTGCTCTAACTAAACTATTTATTATGTGGTATACAATATAGGCGTATTACCTTTATGGACACACTTGAGAAGAAATTCAATGGTGTATGTGAAGTTCCCAATCCGCACTGGGCCCGCGTGGGAACTACGGCCCAAGTCCTTTCTTTTTGATAGGAGGCCTGTACGCTATAGTGGGTCGTATATAGGCTGGGATGATGATGATGATATGATGATGATGATGATGATATTGCATGGTAAATCAGCCGAGCAACATAAAACATAAAATACCATTCTGTAGATACTTTAAGATAGTAAAAAGTTACACTATGATAGGTACCGATATTGACAATTACTGTCATCTATTCTATCTAAGCCGTCAACCACATGTCAACGTCAAGGTTTAGTACCCCTGGCATCATATAAAAGCATCGCATTTATTACCGAAAATGAACGCTACGGTCAGGTGTGCGCAACCCATCGCTAAGCTGATTAACTTTTTTTATCGTTTTAATTAAAAATAAATTATTTTTTACGGGGATTCCGCGTATAAATTACAACGTTTACGTGCCGCAGTTACGGGCTTGTTTCACGGCCTTACTCAGCTTTTGGCTTAGCGAAGGATCATAAAAGAGCAATGATGAAATTGAGTTCTTATTGATATTGACAGACTTGTTGTAAACATAAAACGTTCGATGTAGTTTTGGTCACACTTTTACGTGTATAGTCAACCAAGTAAGTGCTATGCCATTATTTTGTAATAAAAAAAACAACAATATAAGGTTGACTGTCTTTGTCACCATCTTAGAATATTTATACACTAGATAGTGTCAGTAGCAAACACTGCGATACAAAACGTCCAAAAACCCATTTGACAGCTTCATCTTACGATCGATAAGCCAATTGTTGGCTTATATTTTTCGGGACCTTTTCATGCCGCCTAAGCTCTATCTAGTGTATAAATAATCTTAGGTTACTGTAATTAAGTGGTATTTTTTACCCGACTGACCGACTTTTCGTGTGAATCTTGTACAATCAAGCAATTTAACTTCCAACCCACCCAAGTTCGAATATCGTACAGCTATGTAGCTCTCTAAATTTAGGTGAAATACTTAAGAAGATGAATGTTATATGTAGTAGTAACCTGTCCGTATAAACAAATTGACGTTCCAAATTAGAAAAATGACTTAAGCTCCATAACAATTTTGTGCACTACTACATACAACAGACCTCATCTTCTTAAGTTTTACACCTATAACTGTTACCATAAGAGCTATAAGCTACGATGTTTCATTTGACATTTCGACCTTAATGCAATGCAAATGTTTAACGACATTTTTACAAAATGGGTAGGGAATTCATTACCTTGTTTGTATGTAAGTATGTTATGTATGTATGTAATATTCTTTGTTATTTACTCTGCAACTTACATTGATACTTGGGGTGTTAAAGCCATTTCTTTGTCAAATATATTTGTTAGGTTACGTTTTTCACGGAGAGAGTACGTATTTCTTAATTATATGTTTTCGGGCTATCATCGAACGTTATTATTATTATTTTAACTTTTATATTTTAATTTGAATTGTATTTTAGGCGTGTTCTTATAATTTATTAATTTTGTTACCCTTTATGATTGCACTAAAAGTTAGTTTTAGTTAACAAAACAAAGTTTCATCATTCCTTTGTTTCACACGCCGAAAAGACTAGACATTTTTTGATTGCACCTTATTTTGTAGACGACGTTTAATCAGAACTAAACGACGTCAAATATAATACAATACAAATACTACTATGTGATGATTTCAATTTAAATTCTCCTAACTTGACATTCATACACCTATTGAATGGATAAATCTAAACTAAATTAAAAATAAAACCGTTGATTACTTTAATTTAACCGGAATATTTAAATGGATAGTAGCGCTAGTTTCATTGAACTTACCTGTAAAGATTTTTCATTGGAGTTTTTTGTTCAAAGTTTAGAAAGAGTGGTAAAAAGACCACACAATACATAAACCAATGTAAGTATGGAATGTTGACTTAATTTAAAGATTCATGATAAAAACTTTTTAACAAAAAATTAAACCGATAAAAAAACTGAAAAGCAAAAAATAATACCTTTTTTGTTTGACCTTAATCTAGGTACCAGTTTGAAGTCGGTGCCTCAGCACTTAGCCAGGAGGAGTGGACCTATAATCGTCTACCTGATTGGCTTCTATCACTCCTCCTGGCTCGTGCTGAGGCACCGACTTCAAACTGGTACCTAGATTAAGGTCAAACAAAAAAGGTGTTATTTTTTGCTTTTCAGTTTTTTCGTCGGTTTAATTTTTTGTTAAAAAGTTTTTATTTTATACTTTTTTTCCATCCTTGGGGTAATTTTTTTTCCAAATGTATAATACCAACTTCAAGGTATACCCTATCTATCCAATAAAAAAGAATTATGAAAATCAGACTACTCTGTAAAAAGTTAGTCAATTATCCCCTGTTTTCCTACTCTTAGGGTAGGAATATTATTTTTAAATTTAAATGGGACCACCCTTGGGGTATACGCTTTCCAATAAAAATTATCATCAAAATCCGACTACTCTGTAATAAGTTATGCGTGGTCATATAGTACAATTAGTAACTGAACAATCAATCATCCACTGTTTTTCTACCCTTAGGGTAGGAATATTGTTTCCAAATTTAAATGGGACCACCCTCGGGGTACACGCTTTCCAATAAAAAAAGAATCATCAAAATCGGACTACTCTGTAAAAAGTTATGCGTGATCATACATAAAAAAAAATATATACACGTCGAATTGAGAACCTCCTCCTTTTGTTTTCGTCGGTTGAAAAATACGCTGAAATCTTCTCGACAAACGTTAAAGGGCATTTAAAAAAAATGTACTCTTTACTTTTACAAATAAAAAAGATGTAGGTTTTTCTTACTCAGAATCAAGAGTTCTATTGATTTTGATAATAACAAAAATGTCACAATTTTTTTTGTAACTTTTGTGGCGTTTTCTTCATATACTTACTTAGTTTCTGTGGCTCGACACAAAACTGTCACATAACAAATTGTATGGAAAATTAGGATTATTTAAAAAAAAGGTATGTACACTTTTTTTGAAAATACCCTAAAACACCTAGTATTTTAAACCCTGGTTTTAAAGCTATCACCATTATAGTAAGTCTACCACCCGCTAGAAAACTATACCTTATTTATCTGTTGCTATTGTCTAACTTACTAGGTAAAGGGCTAAAGTAATTAACCCTTGCGTTCGTCATCGTAATCGCGTCATTCGTTTTGATCATCAATGGGATTACGCCGACGACAGGACAGCGAAGGGTTAAATCTTTATATATAGCTCGGCTTAGGGAATGGCTTTTTGTGTTCTCGTGTCAGTGGGACGGTTTTTATGGGACGCCGTATTTGGTAATAACTAGGGAATTTTAGGGGTTTTTCAAATTAAACTATTATGTTGGGGGTGTTATATTGTATTTGTGTTTAGCTACCTCTACCACAATAGAAGGGGTGCTTGTCTCATTTTTTAACCCCTGACACAAAAAGAGGGGTGTTATAAGTTTAGCAACTATGTGTGTTTGTGTGTCTGTCTATTTGTCAGTCTGTCTTCATCAAAATTGGTCCAGCCGTTTCAAAGTTATCAGCTCTTTTGTAAACTGCGGAAGGTTATCTTAGACGCATAATGGGCATTTACTTTATTTTTAAACATTATATGTGACCCTTAATTGCGTTGGGGGTTTTTAGCATTTTTAATTTATAAAACAATCACTGCTGTATTATTTGGTAATCAAAGCTCAAATTATCGCGAAGCAATTTATAACTCTTAAATGGAAAGGGCCATAATAAAGCCGTTTCATTAACAATATTCTTAAATATATTTTTCAATTACATTAACAAACGTAATCCATCATAGGACAGCTCAAAATAGATCTTAATCCACTTGTTGGTCATTTTAAATTTCAACAAATCACGGCAAATAGTTTTATTAATTTTAGTTCTCATAAAAATGTTCCCGTCACTGTAGCAAAGCTATGGCAGAAATACAGCCCAATACGTCCCACTGCGGGGCATAGGCATCCTCTCACAATGAAAGGGCTTGAGCCGTAGTTTGCACGCGGGCCCAGTGCGGATTGGAAACTTCACACACATCATTGAATTTCTTCTCAGGTGTGTGCAGGTTTGCTTACGATGTTTTCCTTCACCGTAAAGCTCATGGTAAATTTCAAATATAAAAATATAAGTAATAAGTATTTGAAATACATTTAAAATAAGTCAAATGATAAAAAGTGCGAAAATATCCTCTTTAAATAATATAATCATAATCATTATAAAGACTCTATTACATCTTATTCTATTTCCATATTCGTTTTAATGAATGATGACGTAGAACCCAATTTGTGATAGAAAACTCGCAAGTGTCAATCTATACAAAATAAATTATAGCCTTTTGCTTTGCATATAAAAAAATATAAAAAAAAACACTTGGTGGGGCCTTCTGGCCCTATACTACGAAGCGCGAAATTCGAACTTCGTTTCATGCCGTTCCGCTCACGCTACTGGTATTTATTACGAGAGTGAGAGGGACCGCACGATCCGAACTTCGAACTTCGAATTTCGTAGTAACCCCTCTGTTTCTAGAAATGATTTTCACAACCATTGCCGTTTATTTTATTTAGCTCAGTAAACACAAAAATAAAATTTGATAAACATTACTCCACGTCTCTAAAAAGTTACAAAAACATTCAGACCAGTCACAAACAATAACCAAATAACCAAATGTATGGATAATGTAATGTGGTACTAAAGTCACGGACGTAGCTCGAAGAATCGCTAGACTTAAGTGGCAGTGGGCAGGGCACATCGCCCGTAGAACTGACGGCCGATGGGGCCGAAAGGTTCTCGAGTGGCGTCCGCGGACCGGAAGACGCAGTGTAGATAGGCCTCCAACAAGATGGAGCGACGACCTGGTGAAGGTAGCGGGAACGCATTGGATGCGGATGGCGCAGGGCCGATCTGTTTGGCGAGCCTTGGGGGAGGCCTATGTTCAGCAGTAGACGTCTTTCGGCTGAAATGATGATGATGATGAAGGATAATGAAGCCAAAATCTCTCAATCCACGTTATTCCACGTTCTTATTTCCCGCGCTCCCATTGGCCCGCTCGCCCCGCGCGCGCCACTCTCCCCACGAGTTAAACTTCATGCACGAGCGACAGCTGACAGCCCTCCATCACTAACACTCGCTTTTAAACATTTTTTATTTCACGCGTCTTCGCGCTAAAAGGCAACATGTTTACTCTTAATGCCGAGGTGTAATTACCAGGTATTTTCGAGCATGTAAATTTGTGTGCGCGGAAGCGAGCTCGGAACGCGTGTGTATAGTCGGTTACCTATATATGTATACATACATACGTATATAGTTACGAGTCTCGTAACTTCTAAATTTTGTGGCATTTGTGATCGAACACTTCGCAACAGTTCTATGGTGTACTTTTTTTTAGTTTTATGTATCACACGAGATGTCACTGCCACGTCCGGACGCATTCGTGAATCGCGCGGTATCGTTTCAGAAACAATAAATATAGATAATGTTCTGTTAAATTCAAGTAGGAATTGCCTCGAAGTTTGTTCTTCCTGTTTCTCTCTGCCGAGGTAATACGACGTGTTTTTTGATTATTTTAGCAGATTATTGAATTAGTTTAGCTGCAACACTGCTTAAAAGATTTTTCATCGGATCTTTTGATTCAAAATATACATATACTTATACTTAAGCCCCTGATACGGTACATTTTGAAAATAAATCGATGCATGGAAAAATTTATCAACGGCAATTAAAAAATCCTGAAAAACATTTACAGGAGGATAAACTAACCCGACCTGCGAACCACTAATAAAAACATTTTAGGCATTTTTAAGACTTGTTTAGGTTTTTTGTGGTAAGGCTATCGGTAGCTACTCGTTCGACGTGGCCGAAACGTCGAGAATATTTTAGCAACATACCTAAGTATATTTAAGTCGTGATTAAAAGTTCCGACTTACTTTTTGTCAGTTCCTTGCCAAATACTCAAAAGTTGATTGGTAGAGATCCCTTAAAGTGTTAAGTTCGCCTTTGTAAACGCCAACAGCTCATTCGCTATGAGTTAATGCGAACCCATAGCGACGACAGCGGGCAGCGGCTAGAGCCGCGCGCTTCGCGATTAAAAATCGAACAGTGCCGTGTGAAACGTCAGTTTCCGAGCGCTCCATGCACAACACACTCTTTCTCTTGTTTTATTTCTTTACTTTTCTAGAATGGTTTACACTTTACATGCATTATTAACTTCTACTCTTATTCACCAACAGGACGCATCAGGCAAATGCATGGCCACTCAGAAACACCTCGTGAAGGAATGCCCCGAGATGCTGGCTATCGCGACGTGGACGGGGCAGGTGCCGCGCCGGCCCGAGCTGCCGCCGAACGCGCGACTGTCGCAGCTGATGGCACTGGGGTCGCGCCAGAACCCTGGCCACGTGGTGTGGATGCTGGCCAAGTCGGATGAGGAGATGAAGTGAGTGTATCACCCCATAACCCCATAACTCGATTGCCATCAGATGGCCTGTTGTTTTCCACAGATTCGCTTGAAGCTTGGCATCTTGTATAAGGTGAAGTGATATTTAACGCTGGAACAGAGTTTGACTCTAACAGGTTCGGTCGTGCATGAAAGTTGCTGCCTGTGGCTCAGTTTCGCCAAGCACCAGTTGGCGGCTAAAGATGGCCGCGAGCGCTGAGCCCGTATACCTACTCACTGGTGGTGCTCCAATGATTCCGACCAAACTGCAGAGCCTAGAACATCATCGTAAAGTGTCTTGTGGGGATTGCGACATGGACGGGGCAGGTGCCGGGTCGGCCCGAGCTGCCGCCGGGCGCGCGACTGTCGCAGCTAATGGCTCTAGGGTCGCGCCAGAACCCTGGTCACGTGGTGTGGATGCTGGCCAAGTCGGATGAGGAGATGAAGTGAGTGTATCACACTAGTATAACCTCATAACTCGAATGCCATCAGATGGCCTGTTGTTTTCCACAGATTCGCTTGAAGCTTGGCATCTTGTATAAGGTGAAGTGATATTTAACGTCGGAACAGAGTTTGACTCTGGCAGGTTCGGTCGTGCATGAAAGTTGCTGCCATCTGTGATAAGATAGCCGCGAGCGCTGAGCCCGTATACCTACTCATTGGTGGTGCTCCAATGGTTCCAACCAAACTGCAGAGCCTAGAACATCATCGTAAAGTGTCTTGTGGGGATTGCGACATGGACGGGGCAGGCGAGCGCGGGGCTGTCGCGGCTGATGGATCTAGGGTCGCGCCAGAACCCTGGCCACGTGGTGTGGATTCGGGCTAAGTCGGATGAGGAGATGAAGTGAGTGTATCCATCCATGCCATCAGATGGCCTGTTGCTTTGCTTTCCACAGATTCGCTTGAAGTTTGGTATCCTGTTCAAAGTGAGACGGTATTTGATGTTAGTTTTTAGGTTAGTTTTAATTTTAGGTTACTCAATATATAGGATCCACTGAAAATCAGCGTCGTGGCCCCCTGCCTCGACTCATGCTGAGTGGACTCCTTTTTTGAGACAACTGCCACAATACTCTTTTAGATTTAAGAAATTTGTAAACTGTTCTTTGTTGTTGTTGTTGTTTCGAAATAAATTTAATTCATTTCATTTTATGTCGGAACAGCGATTGATTCCTTTTTCATCGTATTCCTGATTAGACATATTCTTGTTTCGGCACATTCCATTCCATTCCATTTTACTAAATAATATTATTTTATTTTATTACGCAAGCCAAGTCACATGTATTTCATAGTATAATTTATTTACTAAAATGTGTCGAAATAAAAATATGCCGAAAACGAAATACGTCCAAACAGGAATGTGCCGAAACAAGAATATGCCCAATCAGGAATATGACGAAAAAGGAATCAATCACCTATAATAACGTCTACAGCAGGCTAATTGTCTAACTCCCTCGCAATCGCCATCGCGTTCATTTTGACAGTTCTTGTATGAGCTGACAATTGGTATCGATCGGAAACAGCCAGCTGTCACAGCCATACAAAAACTGTAATTTTAATCCGATGCCGAGTGTGGAAAAAGTTACACAATTACCCTGCAGGACAATTACGTTTCATGACAGCTTATAAAAACTATGTCAATTGATTACCAGTGCCAGTTGCCACGAATTTGCGGCCCCCAGTGGTATCTCATTTTATACTATGTGGCCCTTAACCAGAAAAGTGGGACGACCATAAAATTGTGCTATTTAATAGTCAGATAAGACTGGTTTCTAAATCGGAAAAATAATCCAACTTCGAAGGTGGCTACCCAATCTGGATAAGGCATGGTAGGTACTTACTAAAAAAACTCGATTCTAATTAAAATTCCCTCAAAATCGCTGTAAAACTTACTTATATTTACTGTGATACCACAAGTGAAAATTAACCAAAACAAATGCAAGTCGGGTAAAAAAAGACAACAACTTTATTAAGCTTAGGTATTTTTACGTGAAACATTTTTTTTAACAATTTATCTCTTCCAAGGCTGCCCCGAGATAGACGAGTATTGCTACTATTCCGTTGTTACGTCGTTTAAAATTGCGTGGAGGCTTAAAATTGGCGTTATTTTCCGACGCTCGTAACGCGATCCTGTCTCATTATTTATAATAATTGGGTGAAAGCGGATAAGGAGCGGAATACGAAACGAGTGCGTTGCTGAAGTGGAGTAGAAAAAACCGGGCGTTCGCGAGGATTTGTGCCGAATGGTTCCGTAGTAAGATCGCTGTATTTAGAGTACGTTATAAACGAGTAGAAGTTAATGAGGTTGCCACTTTTTTGTAACGGTTACATTTTTGACGTGAAGTAGGTACTTGAATAAGGCAACGATATTTTGTATGCTGGTTTTTACTTGCTCATTCGTCCGATTTTTACTTTTTATAAATGTACAGTCGCGGATTGAAAAGATTCGTCATACAACGGATAAACAAAGGTTAAAGGCAACGGATAAACATACTTATGTATAGTAACACGGATACATACTTAAATACATATTAAACATCCAAGACTCGAAAACAAACATAAGTACGCATTTTTCGTATAAATCTACCACGACGCGTCAGGGCGTTCGTAGTCAGGTTCTCCAACCACTAGGCCATTTAGTTGTTAACATTGGTCCAAATAAACTTTAACCTTATTGCCAAACAGTCAAGCATAATTTTATATATAATATGCAACAGTCTTGTTAGTTGTATACAAAAGATAACATATGTGCTTGCAACGTGTTAAAGTATTGGAAAACGGACGAACTTTTTCGCTCCGCGACTATAGATAGACTATACTGTCGAAGATACTGAATAACGTACCAGGGTGAACCCTTTTCATTGTAAATGTCATGTTGCCATTCTATACATCTGCCAAAGAAATCATCGTGAAATTGATTGTGCCAAGATTCCACCCTGGCACACGATTCAGTGTCCTTGATTATACAGGTTGTTACAAAATAACCCCTAAAGCCTGAAACCCCATGAACAGTAAATAAAACTGTAACTTTGCGGACTGTTCTTTTTTTGTAAAAAAAAAAAAAAATTTTTTTATTTATCCTATTATTGTGTCCCACTGCTGGGCAAAGGCCTCTCCTCTCTTGCTCCACTCCTGCCTATCAAAGGCGAGCTCCCGCCATCCCAAAAAAAAATATACTAATTGAGTACTTCCATACCCTTCAGTTATTACGGGTAATTTTGTAACACCCTGTACATATCGGTGAAATAAAATCAATATTTATCTTTGTCTAGGTATAGGGTATAGGTAATGTTATCTCATATGGCAACATTTTTACCTGTCAAAAACCAGCTCGACGAATTTTAAACCAGTAATTTTTGGCAAATTCTTATGGTCCAATTTTTTTCAAATTTGATATGTATATCGACGGTTAAAAGGCAAAACGCATGAAGCGACACTTTTTGTCAAAATGAGTTATATACATATTTGAAATCAGCAAATTTTTCTCTGTCGTTTGAGCCGGGTTTCATGTAAAGTTCAAAAAATGTCGCTTCATGCGTTTTGCCTTTTAACCGTCGATATTGCCATCCTATGGCAATTTAACGTAACATCGCAAGGACAGCAAATAGGATGTTTTAAAAAACAAATTTCTACTAAGTACAGCTTATGTTTGGTTTTGACTTTCAAAGAGCTAGTCGAGTAAAAGGGGCATGATTAACCTTGTTTTTGAATAACCTTGTCCAGGCACTACGCCACAGGGGAACAAACGACCCCGTCTAGATTAAATAGACACATTCACACGTCGGCAGTTCATGAAAGTCATTACATTAGCTACACTGGAGACTAAAATTCACTTAGTAGTAGGTACTAAATAAACGTGTAAATCTACCTATACTATAAACTGAGTGATTCTGTATACATGACCAGGATCAACCCGGTAAAAGTATGTCCAGTCAGTAGCCCAAGCCCCAAAATTCTGAGAGGAGGCCTGTGCCCAGCAGTAAGATGTACATAATATGTATAGGCCGGTATGATTATTGATTACATCAGATGTTTGGGTTTAATTAGACTGGAGCCCCTGGAAGGGCTTTGCTTCGGATTTTTTGTTTAAAAATGTATTCACGCCCTTGACGCGGTACACTTTGAACATCGATCAATGTATGAAAACATTAGTTAACCACAATTTTAAAGTCCTGAAAAACATTTACAGGGATGTTCAGCCACGCACAAAAAACACACACAAAGTCATACACAAAGAAACAAAAGCTAGTCGAAAATATATGAAAGTTTTGGGATACTTTTTTTCCTAGTAGGATCGAAAGAGCTCGTGATTCTGAGCATAAATAACAAAATTTTCCAAATAAAAAAAAGTCGAAGGGTATAACAAAATAAAAAACCGGCCAAGAGCGTGTCGGACACGCCCAAGATAGGGTTCCGTAGCAGGTACGAAAAAATCTTTGCATACTTTATTAATGTGGTTGTTTTGGTGCCAACGAACGTCGGCGGTACAGCGCCATCTATGTGCGAATTGGGTAACTAAGAACTAGTATGTATGTTGATTGTTTTTCAGATGTAATATATTTTTTTATTTGAAAGAAGATACTGTTAGCGTGATCTTATAGGTATTTAAAGAAAAAAAATGCTTGCAATGGCGGATAAATTACAATCTTAGTTTAGAAATATTTTTTTACAAAAACTTATAAACTGCTCAACTGATTAAGTTGGAAATAATTTTCCTAGAAAGTTTTTATTAAGTTTAACTTACGTGATTTTTTTCATATTTTTTAGACGTGCGGTTCAAAAGTTAGAGAGGGGGACACATTATTTTGAACTTTCGGAGTGAATATCTCCTAAAATATTCACTTTATCAAAAAATGGTTTGAGCAAACCCCTATTTCTTTTTAAATACTTTTAAATACCTATCCAATGATACCCCACACTATAGGGTTAGTCGAGAAAAAAAAATCCCCCACAGATACCCACACAGATATTTCTGAAGATCCGTATGTTCCTTGTTTGGTGTCCCGGGAGAACATGAGCCTCCATCTCCTGGGCGCGGGACTCTAAAAGGCGTAATTCATCACGCTCCGGCTGACGCCGTCGCGGGCCTCATTACGGCGGTATTGTCGGATCGCTTTGCCGCCACGTGCTCCGGAGACCTTGACACAGTCCCCGCTCAGCTGTGGGTTGATGGGTTCTGCCCCGGGAACACAGTTAGAAAACCAGCCAAGAGCGTGTCGGACACGCCCAGGATAGGGTTCCGTAGCCGTTACGAAGAAATGCTTGCATATTTTACTAATTTTACTATTACGGATTTGTCACACTGAATGCGTTCTGCGATCGCGGTCAGGTCGAATGGACCTGATTGACGTAATTGATGTATGAACAACATTGTCGGTTTCTATAATAATATTGCGCGTGCGTGCGATCTGACCGCGCGGACCGCACGGTCAGATCCGCATAATCTATACAAAATATATAGAGACCGACAATGTTGTTCATACATAATGCGGGCTACGGTTAATTTGACCTGACCGCGACCGCAGAACGCATTCAGTGTGACAAATCCTTTAATTCATCATCCCAGCCTATAGCAATACTTGCGCGTTTGCCGATAATCCATTGCGCGTTCGCTCCGCTTCTAATATGTTCGCAAACCGCCAGTGTTATATGGCTCTTATTATTTTAAATGTACGCGACATTCTGTAGTCATTGGGTTCAGCATTTCTGAAAAATAAAAAAGTACTTACATGGAAATATTCGTAAAGTCGAACGTAGTTATATCGTAAACAACTTCTTCGCAATAAGTACGCAACTTTCGGTTGTTTCGCAATTTGATTGTTTGCTCGCTTCACTATTACGGATTATTTCTCGAAAACAAAAACTTTTGCGCTCAATGTTTTCCGAACAGTCAGCCCCGTCCAACAAGTAAAGATTTTTTATCAGTTTTACACAATATCTTAAATCTAATTTAAGTAGGTTTTGTGTTAATAACAGACTAAGATAACTAGACCCCGCGCTGCCAGACCACCTCCCCTGGACTCTGGTCATATTTGTGATTGCTGTGGCAGAAGATGTCGCTCTGGTATAGGACTCTTCAGTCCTCGCAGACGTTGCAATTAACCTCCCCGTAACAATAAATTACGTGAAATGTCCTATGAAATGAAATGAAAGTCCTCATACGTCCTAATACGGTTGATTTCCCGTTCGAACCAACCTTGAGAAAAAACCACGGATTTGTCCGAAACAGAACATAACTAATACATGAGTGATTCGTGCATCCTACTTTGGTAATTCGAGGAAAATTTGTCTTCTGACTGTACGTCTTCCAAATAATCTTTTCGCGAGTTGACAAAACTCGAATCGGGAAATAAATGGGCTTTACAAGGTATGACAAGGGTCGATTTTTTACGATAGCTACTCTTGATGTTGGTTCACATAACTACCCTCGTATGTATGAAGAGACGAACCAAATAAATCATAGGAAAATTCACACCAATCGACATAGTCCTAAAGTACCTAAGCAAAGCTTGTTTTATGAGTACTAGGTCACGGATAAACATTATCTAAGAACTAAAACAATTACTTTGCTCACCTTGCTTTGCTTTGCTTTGTAATTGTTTTAGTTCATTAATATGGACCTCCGCAAAGTAACGCCTGATTCAATAAATTATCTAAGATTCGAGAGCAAATATTCGTATTTTTCATACCTAATATTTGCCCCATCCTGGGATCGAACCCGAGACCTCAAGCTTTTTAGTCAGATTCTCTAACCACTGGGCCATCCGCTCGCCATACAAAACAAACATGTCAATATCTTTTTGCTGATAATCAGTCGCTGAGTAGAAATTTCACTAAACACACAACCCGCTAAAGGCCACAACAAACCGGGAGCGCGGGGCGCCGAAAGAGCGTGCCCAGCGCGGTCAATAACACTGAATCATATACGCTGTACCGCGCTGCCGGCGTGTGTCAACGTATATATGATTCGGTGTTATTGACCGCGCTGGGCACGCTCCGTTGGCGCCCCGCACTCCCGGTTTGTGGTGGCCTTTAGTGTAAGAAACGTGTACTTGTTTATTAGGTAAGTACCTAAGGGCCCGTTGTTTGATCAATCTACATCTACATCTACATCTACATCTACATCTACATCTACATCTGCATCTACATCTACATCTACATCTACACTTCTACATCTACATCTACATCTACACTTCTACATCTACACTAATATTATAAAGAGGAAAGATTTGTATTTTTGTATTTTTGTATGTAATGAATAAACTCAAAAACTACTGGACCGATTTCAAAAATTCTTTTGCCGTTAGAAAGCTACATTATCACTGAGTAACATAGGCTATATTTATTACTAGAAAAAAATAGAGATCCTCGGTAAATCCTACTAAAACCAACCCAAGGTGTAAAAAATTAGCCATAAAATGTCTATCATCGCATGCGCTGCGGAAAGTATTGATGATAGAACAAAAAAATGTTCAACAATATTATAGAACGCATCAATATCTACAAAAAACTTTGCGAGACCATATGACCAATTATTGTAGTTACGTCACTATTACTACTTTTTTACATTTTAAAAGATGATAGAAATGCCTATCAAAATCAGACCATGTTTTCCACAATTAATTCTTATCCAAATTAATTATTTCGTATTCAAGACTGGTTCAATACCTGTTGATTTCTTTTTGAATTATCGAAATCGGACATTCCGTTCAAAAAACATTACGAAATTAAAAATGTCAATATAAATAAATGCCTTAGTTTTTTAATTTTGGAAATTATGACAAACTAGCGACCCGCCCCGGCTTCGCTCGGGTGCAATTATGCATGTATTATACATTATAAACCTTCCTCTTGAATCACTCTATTATCTATTTAAAAAAACCGCATCAAAATCCGTTGCGTAGTTTTAAAGATCTAAGCCAGACAGACAAACGACAAGACAAGCGGGACAGACAGAGAGACAGCGGGAAGCGACTTTGTTATAATACTATGTAGTGATAGTGATTGAGTCATGTAGGTACGTTATAATTAGTATACTTATATATAAGTTTAATTATCTTTATTTATCCCAAAATGTTTATAAAGATAATAGATTAGTGTAGATAAAATAAACATTCCAAATAAAATACAGATCATTTCGGAGGGACCTGCCTGCCAATAAAAAAAATTAGGGTAAATTTATGATTGCTCACGGACATGAGGTTCAAAGTAGCTTTACGTTTCGCTAAGCATGACATTGAAAAGTTTAAAAAAGCCACTAGAGAATTATAAGAGTAGATTATTATAGCTAGACCGTTTAAATGTGTCTTCGCCCGCGCGGTACAGGGGCTGGGGAGTATGATTAGAAAGGGGCCGAGAGAGGTGCGTTTCATAAAACAATTTCATAAAACTCGCGAGATCTATCTACTACAGCTCACAGAGCCAGCAGTCTATCCATACTAATTCCATACTAATATCCGAAAGTGTATCTGTCTGTCTGTCTGTTTGTCTGTCTGTCTGTCTGACTGTCTGTTACCTCTTCACGCTTAAACCGCTGAACCGATTTAGATGAAATTTAGTATACAGATAGTTTGAGTCCCGGGAAAAACATAGAATAGTTTTTATCCCGGAAATCGCCATTTAAGGAGGTAAAAAGGGGGTGAAACTTTGTATGGAGAATCAATAACCACTTAACCGATTAAGACGAAATTTGGTATGCTTCCACGCATCCTTGATTGCTTGCATGCTTGCTTGCTTCCATGCCTGCTTGCATGTCTGCTTCCATGCCTGCTAGCATACCTGCCTGCATGCTCGCTTACATGCCTGCATGCCTGCTTGTATGCTCGCTATCATGCCTGCTTGGATGCTCGCTTGCATGCTTGCTTGCATGCTTGCTTTCATGCTTGCGTGCATGCTTGCTTGGATGTTTGCTCGCATGCTCGCTAGAATCCTGCTTGGATTCTCGCTTGCATGCTTGCTTTCATACTTTCTTACAAGCTTGCTTGCTTGCATGCTGCTTGCACGCTTGCTTGCATGCTTGCTTGCATGATTGTTTGCGTGCTTGCTTGCATGATTGTTTGCGTGCTTGCTTGCGTGCTTGCTTGCATGCTTGCTTGCATGCTTGCCTGCATGCTAGCTTGGATGCTTGCTCGCATACTCGCTAGAATCCTGCTTGGATTCTCGCTTGCATGCCTTGCAAGCTTGCTTACATACTGCTTGCATGCTTGCTTGCATGATTGTTTGCGTGCTTGCTTGCGTGCTTGCTTGCGTGTTTGCTTGCATGCTTGCTTGCTTGCTTGCTTGCTAGCTTGCTTGCATGCTTGCTTGCATGTATGCTCGCTAGAATCCTGCTTGGATTCTCGCTTACATGCTTTCTTGCATGCTTGAATGCTTCCTTGCATGCTTTTTTGCAAGCTTGCATGCTTGCTTGCATAATTGTTTGCTTCTCTGAAATATTTATGGTTCACGCTAGCAATGCCGCGGGTAAAAGCTATATTAGATAAAGGGATTCAACAGGAAGGTTTATAAGTATAATACATGCATAATATAGTTGTACCCGTGCGAAGCCGGGGCGGGTCGCTAGTAGTTAAATAAAGTAATAGCTAAAATTTATGGCAAAGATAACAATAGTTAACGCATTTCAAAGGCAATTTGACTATTAGTTTGTTTAAATATTGATCAAACAACGGGCCGTAAGTCTTCAGCGGTTGAAACGCTCCAGAGCTCCAGCCAGATACATACCTACTCAAAAACATATTAACTATTAAGCATCCAGGCTATTAACAGTTAAGTGGCCACGCCACTAGGTACTATATCTAAGCATAAAATATTCCGTGAACAACATTTTCTATATTAATATGCAACCCGCGTCAAGCCATTTTGATATTTTTCCTTGACCAGATAACTATTCCATCCAAGCTCTCTTCAAATCCCTCAATTAAACTCGAATTTACTTGAGCATTTCTCAAAAAAATGCCACTTTTATTTTTTTATATTCCCAGCAATTTTATGTTATTGCTACTCAAAATCACGAGCTCTTTCCATCCCTATAGGAGAGAAAAAATGTCCCGAAAATGTCATACATTTCTTGTGTTCTTCCACAAAATAAAAAGGTAGTAGTAGTTCTTCCGTTTCGTTACGCCATACAAAGTTGGAATAGTAACAAAATAAGAAAAAAAACTTAGGTACATTTTTTGTCATATTAAGATTGAAAGAGCTCGTGATTCTAAGTAGGAATAAAATTAAATTATTAGAATATTAAAAAGTGGCATTTTGTGAAATGGTCATTTGGAGAATTAAACAGGCATTTTTTAGCTGGTCACTTTTAGCTAATACGTGTTATTTTGCGTTAACTCTCTTCACACAACTTTGTATAAAAATCTGTCGTTGTTTTTGCTCTTCAGTGTATAAGGTCGGGCCATACATATACGGCGTTCCCTTTGCCATCTGCATCCTTGAATTGTTTATAAGGACACCTGCGGTCCTAGCACACTCCCGTTTATTGCGGACGTAAAGCATCCTCCCTTACGCACACATACTGATAGCAAAGGGATGTGATATTATGTTTTATGTGCGTGACAAAACCTAGCATGCTAGGCTGCCTGTGCTCGTACAGACCCTCGGGCCCTCTATTGTACTTTTTTGACAAAAAATGTGTTGAATGTTTCATTTTTAATACAATCTTTTCTGCTGACTGTACTTTTTACTGACTGTATTTGCATTGTCTATGTCTTCTAAGGGTGGGTTCACATTTGTATCATTTTAGCGTACCTATGAGTATTTGTAAAAAATGTTAAGTTAATAAATTATCCTGTTAAGCTTCACGTATCTATTCACAAAACTATTATACATTATGAGCTATAAATTTACGAAATACAATATGATTTAAAAAATGTCGAAACCCTGAATTTCTCCTACCCGGGGCATCGTGCCAAGCAAGCGTACCTATTGCCAATATGTTGCCAATGTAATGATAATATTTTCGGTACTGTCGTAATTAAGTATGTAATGATAGGTACTGATAAGTTAATTAAGTTGTAGTTGTAGTTTTAATAGTTGAAGGTTTGGGTTACCCTAGGAGGATTAGAGTGAAATTCAGTTTCTAAGACACAGGTTTATTTATATTCTCAAATTAATCACTGAACAACAATTCCACGGTCTTAACCTCTATGTTAGTCTTAAACTTAAGGAAGTTACCTTAAATTAAACGTATTTTTATTCTAGGGTAACACTTATCTTCAATCAAAGGGGAGTAGAAATTGGTTGAATGTTTGGCTGATCACAATAGGTATATGAAAACGTTCCATCTCTTAGCACTAACACGAGATACGCTAAAAAGGTACAAATATGGACCCACCTTAAACTACTTATCGATCCATACCAGAATTACAACAACAAATGGGTGAAATTTGACTTGTTATGCCGCGGACTGCACAGCTAACGGGCAGCGGAGCAGAGAGCGTGTTCTCTGTCCGTTGCGCGGCCGAGACGCTCGCCGCACAGTCGTCATCTGGCAGCACGCACAATGAACAGAGAAAACCTGCATGCTGTCGTCTAGTTCGCGCCTTTAGGGCCGTTTTTTGGTCATTTATTTATTATTATTTATTTATTCAATTAATTTACACGGCATTACAGCGAACCAATACGCCGAGAAATCATATTACTTAGGTAATAACTAAGAATTAAAAAGAGAATAAGAATTAAAATTAAATTAATTACATCAATTATAAATAACAATATTGAGTACATACATAAACTAAAGAAAAACAATAATAAAAATAACAAAAATTAAGTAGGCATACAAAAGAAAATCAGCTGGACATTTTATTATTGCACGGTGGTCGGCCTATTGTCCATCGTCTCACAAAAACTCAAACATTCCCGGCATACAGCTACCCATCTCCACGCAAACAGGTCACACTCGGGTACAGATGCCAGGAGCGTGTTGAGCAGAGCAAGCGCACGCGGTAATGGCGCGCTCCGAAGCGAAACCGTGCGCGCCGCCGGCACCGCCAGCAGCGCGCGCGCGCGCGGCCGGAGGTTCACTCGGGGGACGTCCGGGACGCTTAGCCTAAGTACGCTATCCACTAATCGGATGACATCCGACTCCCCACGCAAAAAACGGCAGACTGTAATGAGAAGATTGTTATTTCGCCTCACTTCTAAAGAGTTAAAACCTAAGCAACCTAATAAGAATTTTGTGGGATATAAATAAGGGTAGTATCCAAACATTTTCTTGTAGAGAAACCTAAGGAAAGACTTTTGAATTTTCTCCAGAAGCAAGGTGTATGTGGATTCATATGGATTCCAAATAAGGGAAGACGCCTCTAATTTGCTCCGCACTAAGGCATTAAAAAGTAGTTTTATAACTCCAGGTTCATGAAAGTCCTTGCAATTACGTAGTAAGAAACCCAGTCTTTTAAAGCAGCTCCTGGCAAGTGCACGAATATGCTCATGGAAGGTGAGTCGGGTGTCAAATACCACTCCTAAATCCTTCACAGAGAAGACACGATTAATCATCTTATTGTCAAGGAAGTATTGCGCATGCATAGGGGCAGAACTACGCCCATATGTACAAACGCAACACTTCTCTTCACTAAATGACAATTTGTTGTCTCTACTCCATTTAAACACGGAGGCTATATCTTCCTGCAAGGAGACACAATCCGCTGGCTCCTTGACACCATAAATGAGCTTGAGGTCGTCAGCATACAGGAGACATTTCGCATTACGAACGACAGATTCCAAGTCGTTAACCATCAGACCAAACAAAAGAGGCCCCAATATGGAACCCTGACTGACACCTGAACGAGTGTGATATCAGTCCGAAACAAAGCATCCATGTCGAACATACTGTTAACGATCGCGCAGATAACTGGCAAACAGAGCCAGCAACTTGGAAGAGAAGCCAATGTCATCAAGCTTATTTAAAAGGACATCATTATCTACGCGATCGAAAGCTTTCTTAAAGTCAAAATAGATGACGTCGACCTGAATAGCCCTGTCCAGACACTCAGAGATAGTATCAGTCAGAATCAAGAGATTGGTATCGACAGAACGACCAGACCTAAAACCGTGCTGCGACTCACATAGAAATAGCTTAACTTGCGTGGAAATTGCACGGGACAGTATGGATTCGAACAATTTTGCCAGTGTCGAAAGAACAGCAATGGGCCTATGATTTTCCACTTTGGAATTGTCATTGGACTTAGGTATAGGCCTCACTCTAGTGATCTTCCACAGATGCGGATACACCCCAGTAGAAAGAGAGAGGTTGAGAAGAAAATGAATCGGGACCTTCAACTGCTCCACACAGCCCTTAACTATATAAGCCGGCAATGTGTCAGGCCCTAAGGAACTATTAGGCTTGAGTTGCTTTATAGCCGCTTCGACCTGCTGCACTGAGATACTGCTTAAGTGGATACAGTGAGTCGTAGATTTTTGCCTCCCAATGTTAACAGATCCCACGTCAAGATTAGGAACGCCTGGTAAAAAGACACTGGAAAAATAACTAGAAAAGGCCGAAGCAACTTCAGCGCCAACAAACTGTTTCCCGTCATACGACACCTCTGACGCAAACCCACCCTTTGACCTAAGGCTGTCTATATGCTGCCAAAAGGAGCGCGGATCACTCTTAACTCTACTTTGGACTCGATCAATGTAACAGTCATAGGCGACGGATATTCGGTTTTTAATGTTCGTCCTAAGTTCGGCAAACTGCCCGTACACTATAGGGCATTTTGTGGCTTTCCACTTTCGATGAAGACTAGCTTTTAGTGTTATATCAGCAATTATGTCAGCCGTAAACCAAACAGGGAACCTCCTACGGACCCGCTTTGTTCGAATCTTCTTAGGTATGCACTCATCAAAAATGTTATAAATTTGATTATAAAACATATCTACCGCAGTGTTGACATCCTCGACATTAAGAATTTCCCGCCAGCTAGTTTCTGACAGTAATTTGTACAGAAGCATGTAGTCACCTTTTGCAAAGTTCCAGTCCTGCCTTAAGTCTACATTGCTAGGGCCAATTTCAACTGAGGAGGGTCGCGCCACGCCTTTAATGGGAAGCGAAATATCCAATGGCGGGTGGTATGCATCACGTCGAGGTCCTAAACCCCCTCCTTCAATTTCGGAAATACTGACTCCACGAATACGCTCAGACACCAGCACAACATCCAGCATTCCTCCTCGCGCATTCGGCACCTCATTCATATCACACAAACCGCACACAGCTAGGAAGTAACTATAAAGACATAAAATATGATGTGATGTATACATAGGATTCAAATTCAGATCGCCAACTATAAGGATTACACCTGTCAACGACTCTATCACTTGTTCCACCTTTTGGAACCAACACATGTAAACATTGTCAGAGGCACTAGGAGGAATGTACACTACGCAAAGATGATAGGCCACTCCCTCCAGTGTGACTGTAACCCATAAGTCTTCCCCGGCCAGTGTCTCCAGCTCCAGCCTCCGCCGCATCTCCAGCCCTGGGCGAGCAGCAAGCAGCACTCCGCCTCCACGCGAGCCGGAGGCACGGTCACGACGCATCACAGTCCAATCGGCACATGTGAGCTCCGAGTCTCCAATAGCGTCAGTGAGAAAGGATTCGGTCACAGCTACAATATCGCATTCCAAGGTCAAGATGTTGATCCTAAAAAAGTTGAGCTTCGTGTTAAGGCCTCTAACATTTTTCATGTCATGTCATGATTCGATTGACATGAGTGTATTCCATTCAGGGCTCATGTACAGTGAGCTAATTTGAATTTAGACCGCTGTAGAACTTCTTGTAGAGTAATGGTAATGAAATGAGGCATTAGTTCATTTACTATGAAAAGTCATTATGCATGTAACGTGAAAAGGTTACTAAAGCAGTTTACACTGACAATAGGGATGATGTGATTAGCTTTGTGTGTGTGAATAGCTTTGTCGTCACACTTCGCGAGGTGTCGGATAAATTATTCGGCGTCTCCGGCGACCTCAGGGCCGGGTCTTTTGCGCCCAGAGACTGAGCATAGCTGTGCTGCCTCTGGTAAATAGGCGTAATAGTTAGTCTTTTATGTAATTGTATAATTATGTTACATTTGTATTTATTCAAATATGCTAGTTGTTTAAAAAATAATTAATTAATAAGAGTGTAACAAAAATATGATAGAAATACGAAGAAATCAGATAAGAGGAAATTTGTGCGACTAATTTATTTGTAAAGACAGGCCACTCTAATTTGAAGAACAAATAATTTGGAATGAATATGTATTCTAATTGTTTCATCTTTTTATTGCTGCTCAGGGAATGGATGAACGCCATATCAAAAACGGTAAGTGATTAGTCCTACCCTACAAGTTACAATTATGCCACATACTTCGATGTACTTGTACAGACGAGGAAACTGAATCGCTCATCAGAGTGGAACCACTTCACAGTCAATTTCCCAATGATTTCTTTGGCAGATGTAGGGAATGTCAACATGACATTTGTAACAAAATGTTTCCATTCTGGTACGCAATTCAGTTTCCTCAACTGCAGGTATTTAATCAAACACATGATCATCATCCCAACCTAAGTATACAGGTTTATTTGTAATTCACAAGCATCCTTTTAACCCTAAAATGTTTTTTGTTTTACGGCTTTTGTCATAACTTAATATTTTTGGTGGAATAAAATAACGTTTTGAAAATTTGAGACTATACCTCTTATTTTTACGATACTCTGTGTATTTGTATGGAAAAAAAAGTGCTTCATTTTAAAAAGTTATAAAACAAAAAACATTTGTTTGAGTTATAGGAATTCAGGGTTAAGAGGATGTCAGTGAATTACAAATAACCCTGTATACGTTCCACTGCAGGGCACAGGCCCCCTCTCAGAATCAGAGACACGGACCCATGCGGATTGTAAAATCAATTTTCAACATACATAAAATAACACTCTCGAAACCGAAACAGTTACAAATAAAACATTTTTATTGATATTTATCGTCGTTATTCTTCAACTGTGACAGTGACAACAGTACTAGGGGCGTTCAATAAAAAGTGAGAATGAGTATGTTATAAACAACTTTTACTAAATGTCATTTTATTTTTCGACATAGTCACCTTTTAGCATAATACACTTAGTATATCTTTTTTCTAAACTTAAAATTCCATTTTTAAAAAGGGTCTCATCTTGAGTACTTAAAAAATCTTGTACTACAGCGACTACCGCGTCGTCGTCTTCAAATTTCTGGCCTCTCAGGTATTGTTTCAATCTCGGAAATAGGTAGAAATCACTGGGAGCGAGATCTGGTGAATACGGAGGATGCTTAAGGATATCGAACCCAGCATCACGAATTGCAGCCATTGCAACGGCGGACTTGTGTGCCGGGGCATTGTCCTGGTGGAACAGCACAACTTTCGAGAGTTTACTTCGCCGTTTTTCGCGGATCTCATTGCGCAATGTTGCTATTTGTTTGGCGTATAAAGTGCCCGTAATAGTGGCTCCATGCTCGAGATACTCAATCATTAATACCCCTTTACCATCCCAAAAAACAGAGCCCATGACCTTACCGGCAGATGGGCTCACCTTGAATTTCTACGGAGTTGGAGATGATGGCCTTTTCCATGTCATAGACTGCAGTTTCGTTTCAGGGTCGTAATGATGGAGCCATGTTTCGTCCATTGTTATAAATCGCGCCAAAAAAAGTTCCCGGTCTTGCTGCATCAGGTTCAAAGCTTCTTGACAAATCTCTAGTCTAGTTTGTTTTTGCGTGTCAGTAAGCATTCTTGGTACCCAACGCGCAGATACCTTTTTCATACCCAAGCGTTCATGTAAAAAATTATGCACGCTCCCCGTTGAAATCTTTACATTTTCAGCAATAAAACGAACTGTGACACGACGATCCGCCAAAACTGAGTTTTCGACTTTTTTCACAATTTCTTCAGTTACTGCTGTAGTAGGGCGTCCGGAGCGGGGGTCGTCCATTGTCGATGTTCTTCCACGTCTAAATTCGGCGCATCAACGTGCGACTGTCGAATACGGAGGAGCATTAGACCCTAAAGTGTCCCGCAAATCCAAATTCACTTGGTCGGTAGAAAATTTTTTGAAATACAAGTATTTGATAACGGCGCGCAGTTCAATTTTCTCCATTTTCGCTAACGTACTCAATAGCATTGCAAAGAAATTACCGTATATTTTTTTAAACAAAAGACAGTTAGTTTTTTTATTCATAGCAATCAGCTAGATAGATTAGCTTTACCGGCCAGTATTTAATTTCGTAATATTAAAAGAGTTTGCATCTCATTCTCACTTTATATTGAACGCCCCTCGTATAATTACCTTTTTAGTTTAATCCACGGATATTAAATTTTATATTTATAGATCGTATATATTACTAGAAAACGACAACAACTGCTATTGCCATAGTACGCATGTGTAAATTATTATTCCCGGGAATTCAAAACTAATTTTAAGAAATAATTAATTAATTAATTTAGGAGGCATGTCCACATTATTGCGAGCAATGACGCTAATCTGTGCGATCTCTGCCTATGATTCACAAATAAAACACTTTTGACTTTTTTCACTTTGACTTGACGCATTGCGTAGTATAAGACCTGTAGCCCAGCGTTACTTTTCTATTGAAGCAGAGCGGACTGATTCAAAGTCAAAGTCAAGATACCTTTATTTAACTTATGGACTAAGAACCCGCGATGATCTGACCTTCGTTATTTTATAAAGCCTGAAAGTTTATCTGTATATGTCCCTAACACAGGCATATGATCCCCGAATATGAAGTTTGGATCTTGGTTGTTTTGGAAAATAACAGGTACTTACCTACCAAAAATTGCACTTCACTTTCGTTAAAGTATACACCGTGAAATTTTAGTGGTTGTTTTCCCGAAACGAGGTGATTTAGTTTCGATTGTACAATCGATTTATAATTACTATTTTGACTAGAGTCAAAAATCCAATTGTGAAAAACGAAAGCCGAAAATGACCGCAAACCAATAGTAACGCTTCGTTGGTACAAGTAGCGTACGATCGTACGATAGGTTAGGTACCAACGAAGCGTTACTATTGGTTTGCGGTAATTTTCGGCTTTCGTTTTTCACAATTGGATTTTTGACTCTAGTCAAAATAGTAATTATAAATCGATTGTACAATCGATACTAAATCACCTCGTTTCGGGAAAACAACCACTAAAATTTCACGGTGTATAACTATAAGTATTACTATAAGCACTTACGAAAGTCAAAGAATGTACCACCGGTTCGGAAAAACACCGTTGAGAAGAATTTAGCAAGAAAGTAAGCAAAATGATCTACAATTTTATATAATTACATATATCGAAAGTTTTAGCGGTTAGGAATATGTGATACATACGGTAAAGTATAAGTGTTTGATCAACTCACTGAACGCATTTGAAGGACTTTTTCAAACCACTAAACAGATAAAAGAATTTCAAATCAAATAACTGATTTTTTCTACGCAAGTGATAAAATGGATTCCCCGTTTTAACATCCCGCGTGATTTCCCTTAAAAATTTGTTCAAATCACTGTTTTGGCCATTTCCCTGCGACACATACATAAGTACATTTTCCTTGATGATGACTTGATGGCATTGGTTCCAGCTGCCTCCGCCGCCGCACATCGAGCTGGTGATGTCAATGCCTTACCTCCGCACTGCTTTCAAGAAGCCCACAGTCAGAGTTCGACGTAAGTAGTCACAGTTTAACCACCTATTACTTTTGGTTTCGCCTGCGTTACTAACACCGTTACGAGAAACATTTACAATCGTAGAATTAACTTAATAGGTTCAAACGATTTACTGTCCAATTTTAAGTAGAAAGAGAGAGAGAGAAATAAGACATTTATTCACTTTTGCAAGACACACAAAGAAAGTACACACAAATTCATACAAATAAACAAAGTTCACAAAACAACGAAGTAATAAATACACAGATCTGCATGTGTGTCCATGCAAAAGTGAAACGGTCGCTGACTCAGCATTATGCTGAGGCGTTAGACGCCTGCAGCGCTGATTTTCTGCCAGAACCGTCTGTGACTCACGGAACGATACACAAATATACTATATAAACTACTTAATAAAAAGATAAATTAATAAAATGATGAAGTATGTGGAGCGATGAGGATTGATCAATAAAAATCCATGTTGTAGATTCGTGTGTATTGCGTAAGATGCGTTAATAGAATGAACAGTCTTACATTAAAGGTTGCTTAATTTATTGTCTTAAACTTATTGCTGAGTCGAGCAATATGTGTTATGTCGCGGTAAACTGCTAAGTTACGGTGAAACTATAAAATAGGACATACTCTACAATGATAATGAATTAACAAATAATTTAGATTTATTATTGCGTAGCATAATATGTAAATAAATAAATACAATAAAGAAAAAGTAAACTGCGAAAACATAACCCTGTAAAACAACACGTTGGCATATCAAGTGCTGGTTTTATAGGTAGGATTTTTGGAGCGTTAATAAGTGATCCTTCAGCTTGCGCTTGAAGGTGTACCTACTAGACGCTCCTTGGATAGGGGGAGGAATATCATTCCAGCACTTGGACGCCGCGAACTTAAAACTTCCTCGAAATGCCGCGGTCCGGTGTTTAGGCACAAGAACCATAGCACTCCTGCGCTCACTCTTCGACCAAACAATTTTATTGAAGAGGTACAACGGTGTCCTGTAGCGTCTCACACCGAACAGCAAAGTGGCGAGGTGCATGCGCCTCGCACTGAGAGCAAAACGTCCTGTGTTGCATTTAGTCTGTTAGGCGTAATGTCCGTTTAATGAGAAGGACCGCAGGGAAGAAAGCCCAGGGAACAAATCGTCCGCAATTAAAAATGTCCATGAAGGAAATCGTCATCGACAAAAATTACAAAAAAAAAAAACTTCCCTAATGCATAATACACTATTTTTAAAGAAGAAAAAGAAATACATACAAATTTACATTAACAAAAAAGTGTGTATGACCCTTAAGTGTAAATGGAAAATCGTCCACTCGAAATTATAAGTAAGTATGTCAAATCAAAAAATAATTTATTGAATCAGGCGTTACTTTGCGGAGGTCCATATTAATACTAATCCACAAAAATACCAATTTTAATAATCACTACATCAATAAGGAAACGTTTATAAACCAATAAGGAAAGTTGTCCATTTAGAATATTGTCGAAAATGGAATCATGTCCCATGGTAAACTGTCCGACAGGAATAATAACCAATTCAATTAATGATCACATGATCAATCAAAGACGGCTTAATTAATGACGAAAACGAATTTGGTTATAATTATTTTTCAGCACAGTTAAGTACGAACGGTATTATTTTTGGTAAAAATTCTAAATGGTCAATTCAAGTAGACCATTTTCCATTTAATTTTGCTTTAATGACAGTTAATCCAAAATTTCTTCATGAGGGAGGCTCAAACATCCCTCAAGCTACTCCACTGTGCCCACATAAACAATTGTCGTGCGAGTAAAAATGAAATGAAATAATTAATGACCTTTTTGAACTCACTGATTCGTGACGTCCGTAATTCAGTTTTGGGCTCAAACAAGGACAGATCAATTCGAAACTCTACATTAATCAACGTTCCAAATGGCCAGATATCAGAAAAATGCTGACAGTCGAATTCAAGTTTAATCTCCTACGGATAAGGGTGGCTATTGAAATGTGGAGGCTCCGGTTCGGGTTGCGCTTCGTCTCCATTTTATTTTCATCACGCACAGATGGGTTCCGAAGCTTTCATATTAGTCGTCATTGTCAGGAATTCAGGTGTTTGAGGATGACTTTTCTCAAATGTAACGTTAATTTAATGCTGTATTTTGTTCGACATCGTGAAGAAACCTGTGCAGGTTGTGCATGTATGTGCATACCAGCGAAGACATTCAGTGGTGTATGTGATGTTCCTATTCCACACTGGGCCCCTAATTCTGAAACTAGACGACAACCTGGTAGCCATTGTTCGATGGTTTGTCGCGCGAAGTCGATAAGCAGCTTAATGACAGTTTAGTGGCTTTCTTCTGCCACTTTTCGTGGGGGTTTACACACACACTAAACTAACCTTACCTCGTAAGTCCTGACTTTTAACACGACTACGGCAAAGCCAAAAGGAAGTGTTTAGAAAAGACGTAGCTTTTCGCGACCCGAGAATTCCCAGTTATATGTTTTTGAAAGTTACTATATTTTCTAAATACATTGAAGCCATGGTGCCCTAGTGGTTTGACCAATGGTCTCTCAAGCAGAGGGTCGTGGGTTCGAGTCCGGGCTCGCACCTCTGAGTTTTACGGAATTTATGTGCGAAATTACATTTGTAATTTACCATGAGCTTTACAGTGAAGGAAAACATCGTGAGGAAACCTGCATACACCTTAGAAGAAATTCAATGGTGTATGTGAAGTGAAGAAAATTTCGTTTAGTCCTTTTAGTAGGAATAAACGGACATAAAATTTTGTTTAGTCACTAATAGGACTTTACGGTCAAAATTATCCGTTTAGTTCCACTAGTAGAGCTAAACGGAATCACTGCATTAGCCAACTAACGCCTTTATGTCCACGGAGTCCTCCTATTTCTGGGCGGTCTGCCCTTCGGGCATCTGAAGATACCTAACGAACCTGACCTACCTATTAATGTGTAAAAATTATCTAACCAGCCCTACTTGGTCGTCCGTTTAGTCCTATTAGTAGGCCTGAATGGTAGACCAAAACGGACTATTCTAGTAAGGAGCACGCTAAGACTTAAAACGCCCACATAATAAGATCATTGACCAAGTCCCGGAACTACTTAACAGTAATAGAAAATACAAAGCACTATTATATGTAGAAAAAACCTAAAGTTATTTCTAGTCTCTTGTATAAAGAATTGAAGTAAATGAAAATAAAGCTCGGCTATAAGCAAACAAGAGCGTGTCGGACACGCACAAGATAGGGTTCCGTAGCCATTACAAAAAAATCAAGTAATATTTTTCTAAGGATTTCGTATGTGTACCGAATCATTCAAGTTTAGGTATGTTTTATACCTTAGGCTACTATTTACTCTTAAACTACAAATAATTTCCAAGCAATCTTAGCCACTATAATTTTCCTAGTAAATTTGATATATTTACTACCATTCTGAATTTTTTCAAATTTTTCCACCCAACAGTTTAGATTTTAGAGGGGGGGGGACGCTCGATTTTAATGAAAATTTTCACTTTAAAGTTGAATATTTCGCAAACAGATCACTGAATAGAAAAATCATGCTAGCAACCCCACAATGGTTTTAAAAGACCTATCCAACGATACCCCACACTATAGGATTAGTCGAGAAAAAAAAATCACCCCCCTTTACGTCTATGGGAGGTACCCTAAAAAAAATTATTTTTTTATTTTTTATTTTACCACTTTGTTGGCGTGACTGATATGTATACTAGGGGCGTTCAATAAAAAGTGAGAATGAGTATGTTATAAACAACTTTTACTAAATGTCATTTTACTTTTCGACATAGTCACCTTTTAGCATAATACACTTAGTACATCTTTTTTCTAAACTTAAAGTTCCATTTTTAAAAAAGGTCTCATCTTGAGTACTTAAAAAATCTTGTACTGCAGCGACTACCGCGTCGTCGTCTTCAAATTTCTGGCCTCTCAGGTATTGTTTCAATCTCGGAAATAGGTAGAAATCACTGGGAGCGAGATCTGGTGAATACGGAGGATGCTTAAGGATATCGAACCCAGCATCACGAATTGCAGCCATTGCAACGGCGGACTTGTGTGCCGGGGCATTGTCCTGGTGGAACAGCACAACTTTCGAGTGTTTACTTCGCCGTTTTTCGCCGATCTCATTGCGCAATGTTGCTATTTGTTTGGCGTATAAAGTGCCCGTTATAGTGGCTCCATGCTCGAGATACTCAATCATTAATACCCCTTTACCATCCAAAAAACAGAGCCCATGACCTTACCGGCAGATGGGCTCACCTTGAATTTCTTCGGAGTTGGAGATGATGGCCTTTTCCATGTCATAGACTGCAGTTTCGTTTCAGGGTCGTAATGATGGAGCCATGTTTCGTCCATTGTTATAAATCGCGCCAAAAAAAGTTCCCGGTCTTGCTGCATCAGGTTCAAAGCTTCTTGACAAATCTCTAGTCTAGTTTGTTTTTGCGTGTCAGTAAGCATTCTTGGTACCCAACGCGCAGATACCTTTTTCATACCCAAGCGTTCATGTAAAATATTATGCACGCTCCCCGTTGAAATCTTTACATTTTCAGCAATAAAACGAACTGTGACACGACGATCCGCCAAAACTGAGTTTTCGACTTTTTTCACAATTTCTTCAGTTACTGCTGTAGTAGGGCGTCCGGAGCGGGGGTCGTCCATTGTCGATGTTCTTCCACGTCTAAATTCGGCGCACCAACGTGCGACTGTCGAATACGGAGGAGCATTAGACCCTAAAGTGTCCCGCAAATCCAAATTGACTTGGTCCGTAGAAAAATTTTTCAAATACAAGTATATGATAACGGCGCGCAGTTCAATTTTCTCCATTTTCGCTAACGTACTCAATAGCATTGCAAAGAAATTACCGTATATTTTTTTAAACAAAAGACAGTTAGTTTTTTTTTTCATAGCAATCAGCTAGATAGATTAGCTTTACCGGCCAGTATTTAATTTCGTAATATTAAAAGAGTTTGCATCTCATTCTCACTTTATATTGAACGCCCCTCGTATTCATGCCAAATTACAGCTTTCTAGTACTAACGATCTCTGAGCTTAGCCGCGGACAGACAGACAGACAGACGGACAGACATGGCGAAACTATAAGGGTTCCTAGTTGACTACAGAACCCTAAAAACACTTAAACTCACATCTAGAACTTTTGTTCCGTGTAAAAGGAAAATTGTAAAGAAATTGCGACTAGCCGGGCGGGGCACCCCATTTGTCTGCTGTCTCACTTGTTCCCATATTCTTCCAGACAAGATATTTTTAGTATTTCCAAGCTGCCATTCTTTAGAACCACGTGGTATTATCTTACTTGTGATTTGTAAATTGAGTAAGATGTTTTCAAGGCTGATTGATAAAGACGCTAAAGCATTTTATTACTTTAACTAGCTGTTCCCCGCGACTCCGTCCGTGAAGAATAGGGGTATAAAAAATAGCCTACGACCTGTTCTCAGACCTACAGAAAAAATTTCATAACAATCGGTCTAGCCGTTTCGGAGGAGTTCGATAACAAACACCGTGACACGAGATTTTTATATACATATTAGAAAGATTAGACTAGATAATTTTTTTGTTCCGCCTACAAAGAAAAAGTTCTCAGATAGTCGGAAACGTTTTTTTTCATTTCCTAATGAACGTTATAGACGGAATGTAGGTAAGTATTTCGACGACATCGTAACCGCAACTGCCGATTGCCCATACATTTGCGGCAAAACTCCTAAGGACCTCAAGATACTAACAACATCTAGCGATATTCCCCAGTCAGAAGACTCCCATTAATTATTTAACAGTACACTTGTAAGTTTAGATTAATTGTGAAAAGTAAAGGCAGGGCTCGCCCGGGCCGAGACAATATTGTTAATATTTGAGAGACTCGAAAAGAACATAGCTATTAATTTAAGCGGGAGCACGTTGTAGGACCGCCATATTGAACTCAAAGTAACTGCTGGACCAAAGCACGATCTCAAAGAAAACAAAATACTTACATAAAAGTTATGCTACATTTACGCTTGCCAAGGTTCGACAACCTTGTGTGAACGTGGATGTTTGGCTTGGCTTGGGTGAGCTTGCTTAGGCGCAAGCCACACAGAAAAGACGTGGTACGGGGGCGCGTTACAATCCGCATCGTTTGACTGCAAGCCGCGTTTCCCTGCCCTGTCTCTTCAATCTGCTTTGGATCGCGACGCTTCTATACATTCAGTATAAAAACTGATTCAAGGGGCGCCGCAAACGCGACACGCCTCCGTCCCACGTCTCTTCTGTGTGACTTGGGCCTTGAGAGCTTGTCACCGATCCGGGCCAGTAACTATTGTTTGTTTTGCGTATAGTCCATTTTGGCCTACCATTCAGACCTACTAATAGGAATAAACGGAAGAAAAAATCCATTTAGTCCTACTACTTCTGGCACGAATTTTAATAGGACTAAGCGTACGAAATAATCCATTTAGTCCTACTACTTGTGCCACGAATTTTAATAGGGCTAAACGGATTATGAAATAGAGCTGGTTAGATCATTTTCATTAATGGTAGATTAGGTTCGTTAGGTAGGTAGGTATCTTCAAATACACGTAGGGCAGACCGCTCAGAAATAGGAGCACCGCGAAGTGGGGTTCCGTTGACATAAGGCTTGGGTTGCCCAATGCAGTCATTCCGTTTAGCTCTACTCTATATCGGTATTTGAATACAGATAATATGTGTAACGATGTAAAAGCAGCTTTATACATTTTATTTTCCTTTCGTGCAGTGCCAGCCTATGACCTACTGTAGTGTAGAGTGTAGGCAAGATATATTTTGCGAAGATTTTTAATTGAACCCTTCGAGGCACGGGAGGTTTAGTTCAAGAAAAATAGAGTTTCATCAAATTGAAATAAAACCAATATCTGGCTTGGCGTACTGGCTTAAAATTTAAAACAAAAGTATTTTTCAGACCGCGAAGAATGCTTTGATTTTATAAATTCTATACAGAACTTCTGAAGTATGTCGGAAGTTGGAGACTTCGTGTTCCTCCAAAGTTATGATTAAAATTGTGACGTTGTACTATGGCACGTTCAATGTTGTCATTTTTGTTTATTTATGATTTGAAACGTTCCATAGCCGTTTCATCGATGGAGGTTTTTGATATAAAAATCAATTTACTGTTTTAAATTTTCGTGATTAATGATTAGGTAGTGGTAGAGCCATGTTGTAGCTAGCCGCTGCATCTCAAATGGGCCGGCTCGTCCGGGGCAGTACCACCCTCTCACAGAACACCGGCGTGAAGCAGCAGTACTCCTGCTGCGTTTCGTACGGTCAGTGAGAGCGCCGGGGGCCCAATACCTCTCCCCCTCCTCTATTCCCTTTCCTTTTTCCTCTCCCTTTTAGGGCCGACAACGCACTGACATCGCGTAAAGCGCTGCGGGTGTCTATGGACAGTGGTGATCACTTAACATCAGGTGACCCACTAGTTCGTTTGTCTGGCCTCTCTAACAAAAAAAAAAAAAAAAAGGTATACTAAACGGGACTTATCACGCACGCCAACAAAATTTACCTCGATGTTTCAGCCACATTGCGGCAGCCGTGGTCAGTGAGAAATCAATCTGCTTTCCTATTTATTGCCGTAAAGCATCTACTGCCGCAAAGTAACGCGACTTGCACGGTTAGGTTAGTATGATGACTACAAATTTGCATTCTCCGCGGTCAGAGCCGCGGGCAAAAGCTAAGTTTGTGTATTATATGTTTAAGACATTGCCTGACATGAAAACAAACAACAGATAAATAGGTACAATTTAAATAAATAATAAAAAAAAAAACTAACCTAAAAATAACCTAGCTATATATACAATTCGCCTAAGTCCTGTCCCTGCGGAAGAGTGCCCATAAGGCTGGCAGCATTTCCGCGCTGGATTGTGATGCCAATACGTTGGGCGAGAAATGCACCAGCCTTATGGTCATGGGTAATTTCGAACAATTTTGACATGATATGATCATGAGTACCGTTGATGAATACCACTCTCCTTTGGACAAGAAGACGATGACAGAGAAGACTTTCGGGCCTCTTCACAAGGCTCCCATTTATCATCTGTATCTCTTCCGGAACTTCGTATCCAGAAGCCATATTGTCTAATGCGCGGGCGCTTGATATAGGCTGATAAAGCATTCACTATCTCTTTCTGTCACCATCTTATACCGTTTGACAGAAAAAAATAGCATTAGAAATGATGAAATCCGCGCAAGAACTAAAGTCACCGACAAGCTCGAAGAATCGCCAGACTCAAGTGGCAGTGGGCAGGGCACACATCGCTCGTAGAACTGATGGCCAATGGGGCAAAAATGTTCTCGAGTGGGGTCCACGGACCGGAAGACGCAGTGAAGGTGGAGCGAAGACCTGATTAAGGTTGTGGGATCGCGTTGGATGCGGATAGCACGGGACCGATCTGTTTGGCGAGCCTTGGGGGCCTATGTTCAGTAGTGGACGTCTTTCGGCTGAAATGATGATGATGAGAACAAAATAGTGAATGTGATAGCAAGCACCCGCGCATTGGACAATAAGCAGACAGAGACCGTATTGTCTAACGTTTGATATCGCATTTACTATTTATTTCTGTCAAACTGTATAACATTGTGAAAGCGATGCCCAATACCGTTTAAATGAGTCCATGAGTGCGGTACAGGGGCTGGGGGGGTATTATTATTTATTTAAAATATGGCTTCTGTCCCATTACAGGACAATTTCGCCAGTGTCAAAGTAAGCTCTCTTTGGAGCGATGTTGTACGGTGATTGTAGTTTTTGCAACTTGATAGTAAAATTCCAGAAACCACGTGGAAACAACTTGCGCATTAAAAAATGTCAGACACGAGAGCAATATAGAATTTTGCGATCACTGTTAATTAAGGTTAATCGCCGCATAAAACACTATCAAAATTATACTTCAACTAGCCAAAGAAACAGAAATACCAAAATTATATACTGTCTACATCCGCCATGTTCGAATGCTACAAATCGAATCGCTGGGGGGGTAAGACGACAAAGGGGGCTGGGAGAGGTGCGGGCGACAACTCATTTAAACGGTCTAGCTATAGACAATACAGCTTTAGGTCTACCGTTCGAGTATTCCGCATACACACAAATTGAAATAAAATGGCATGCCTCTCCATAATCCGATGAAAATAGCAATGAAGCCTTAAAAGTGGAGTTCGCGTACCTTTTAAATAATGCAGGCGGATTAGATTAGGTCGGAAAGATGTGTTAAATGAATTCTTAATTAGCTTCGTGATAATGGGAATCTTTCATGAGCCGGATTGCGGGGACGCGCCTTTTTACCCGACTGTCGACAGGAGGGTTATGTTTTTAGAGCGTATGTAGTTATGTATGTATCATTCTTTGGCACGCCCTGCAGTCTAAACGGCTCAATGGATTTTGAAGTGTGAGGTGTCATTAGATTCGTCTCAGTTCCGAGAGTCTATATATTTTGCATAGATATGGAATCACACCGTGCGGTACGCGCAATATATAGAGACCGACAATGTTGTTCAAACATAATGCGGGCTGCGTTCAATTTGATCTGACCGCGACCGCAGAACGCATTCAGTGTGACAAATCCTTTATGAAAGGGAAAACACACATTTTTTAAAGATGCGAAAATAAACAACTTAGAATTGATTAATGACAATTATTGTAAGTATTTCATTTCAACAAAATTTAAATAATAACCATTTCCTTTAAAGGAAGCTTCCTACATTTGATTTGTCCCTTTCAATAGGTACGTGTACTTTTCAAGCCACCTCTCCCCTAAAGCCGTGGTAGCCTAGTTTGACCTATGGCCTCTCAAGCAAAGGGTCGTGGGTTCAAACTCGCATTTCTGAGTTTTATCGAAATTTAAAGCGAAATTACTTTGAAAGGTTTCGGGATTAGATAATAAATCGGGCTTTATGTTAAATGGGCTCTGGGTTTTTTGTGAGTTACCTCTTATAGTGCAGAATATTAATGCTGAGGTTCAACATCTAATTTGTGACATTTTTTGCTTAAGATTTATTTAAGTTCTTTAATATGTGGTTTTTCGGGATGAATTTAAGCAATTTTTTCAAATTTAAATACGATTGTCTTCACCACCAAACCCATCTCAATCGGTTCAAGTAATTCAGCTGAAACAGACGGAAACAAAAATGCAAGAACTGTCAAATTGAATGCGATGGCGATTGCGAGGGAGTTATTTGTAGACAATTAGCCGTCATTTACTTAAGTTTTTTATATATGTATATCAAAAACTGTCTATGCGCACGCTCGCCGCTAGGTATCTAATCGGATTCCAAACCCAACACTCCTATTAATACCGTTCCAAATCTAATCCAATAACAAACTGTTAATGAACTCACTGTAACCGCACTAACTAGCTCAGGGTCGGGAAAAGCTCGGAATATCAGAAATGTATGCAAACGAGTCGTAACGCTTATCAGCCTAAGCGAAATTAATCCTTGCATAAATTTGTAAACACCAAGGCAAAGGGTAGCTCCATATTCATCAGACCTGCGGGCGACGGGGCAAATTGTGCGCTTATTGCTTATCGGGACTATTGCATAATGCAACGCTCTTAGGAGCGGAGTCGGAAAAACGTGCTAACCCGAATGGTTTTATTAGTATGCTGAAGTTGACAGAAGCTGTAACACAAGTAGGGTATGGATTATCATCATCATCATACCAGTGTTATAATTTTTATAAATTTTTTTTTTTTATCAAATCTTGGATGTTGAATTCAACCTATGTACTTACAGTGGTCGGATTGGCTTGTGATTTGATATACTTATGTAGGTTGGATGGCAATACAAGTACGGTCAACAAAAAGTACAGTGAGCAAAAATAAAGCTGGCATTAAAAATGAATCTAAGATTATTTAAAAGCGAAAAAGTTTTTCGGGAGCGCCGGTGGTTCTTAGATTCGGTAAGCAGCCGTACTGCTAATAAAATAAATAATGTTTGATTGAAAATGAAGTTAAAAAAAACTTAATTACCTATAGTTTTATGCGCCAAGTCCAAGTGTAATGAAATCTTTTTTTTTTATGTGCAGCGGCTAGGATTCAAACGTAGGATCTTTAGCTCTATATTTAATGTCGATAACCACTAGGCCTTCCGGTCGTCGATCTAAATCAGGAACTATTGTAGCTGTGACGATAATGAATAACAGTCCCAAACAATGAAACAGCGTTAATGACTCTCCCATTAATCACTGAATCCGAGACATTTACAATCTGTAAGGGAAGTTTAACTACAGCCATAAAGCACTTTTGACTGGAGCTGCCTTTAGCTTAAGTGCACGACCTACATTTCTGTGCCATTTTAACCGAAAAATGCGACTGAGAATTGTGCTGCGCGGAACAAGCGACTTTTACATATATACATGATCAAGTTATTGTCTTAATCACACACTAGTTCTAATAAATGAAACTGAAAGAAAAATGGCGCACTAAATGCGTGCACATGGTTTGCCATCTTTCTTACAGTTTCATTCATTACGACTGGTGCGTAACACGCACACGCATCTGGTCTGCACCGGCCTTTAAGGGTAATGTCCAAGAACATTATAAAAAGAACTTAAAGTTAACGGAAATAACGACTGCTTTAGCCTAGTTGGTAGTGACCATGCCTACGAAGCAAGAGGTCCTGGGTTCGAATCCCGGTAAGGGCATTTATTTGTGTGATGAGCACGAATATTTGTTCCTGAGTTATGGATTTTTTCTATGTATTTAAGTATTTATTTATCTATATAAGTATGTTTATCGTCGTCTAGTACCCATAGTACAAGCTTTGCTTAGTTTGGGACTAGGTCGATTTGTGTAAGATTGTCCCCTAATATTTATTTATTATTTATTTATTTAATAAATAAACACGGTGTATTTATATGTTGAAAAAATTAACTTTAAATAATATTAGATTTATCACTCGTCGGTTGGCTCGTGTGTAGTTTTAATGAAGTGTCTATCCTCACCCTCAATCTAATTGCTGCATAGCAAGTTCCTTGTAAGTATTGATGAGCATAGCACAATGGGTACAGAGGGCCGACTCGGTAGACAATGCGAGCTCCCACGCCGCCCGGTGAGGGGAGTCGACCAACTTATAATGCGTAAGCTGTGTCGTCCCAAACAATGCTTCCCAATATGTATGTAGTACCTATGTGAGATACTTAGTGAGGTTATGTGCTAACTTTGTGCAAACGATTGATTCAACTTGAATTCATGTAAGATATTTTTTTAATAATGTCTATTGTTAATTAAGCAGGTTACTATTTGTAGATGATAGCATATATAGATATACAAAAAAAAACCTAAAACTAAAAACCTTAAGAAATATAATAATAATAACTAAAATATATTATTAAAGGCAGTCCCTTTAGGCAAGGTTCCGAAGATAAATTAACATGAAAATAAATAAATATACATAAATGTACATGCACGGTACATACAATAATTGAGAACACAATAAACAAAACAGTGTTCCCAATATCCGAAGAGATACGCGCCCCCTATTTCTGTGCCTTTTTGCCATTCTAATTATAGGCAGAATAGTTTTTGTATACGTGCAAGTAGACAGTTGAATAAATTAACGAGGGAGCTTGATATTGACGTGTTTAATGTTAACACTGACACTTTGAGACGTACACTGGTGAATCGATTCTTTGAGAGCGTGCATTGAGCGTTGTACGGTACTGTAGATTGAGTGTGTTGAGTTAGAGACTTGAATATTTTTTCTCCACCGCTAAAATAGTGTTAAATAGTGCTGAATCATTTGTCACTAAGCTAAGTAGTTCTTTTTTTTTTCTCTTTTTTCTTTTGTGTGTGTCCGAAGGGACTCTGTGTGGGCATACCTACTGCCTTATTGTTACTCTGTAATTGTCGGCGAGAACCTGTAATTGGCTTTCTGTATTTAATTTAATTTTTAAGATGTATAAACAAGCTGTTGGTTCTCCATAAATAAATAAATAAATAAATAAATAAATAAATATATAAATATTTAAGGAAATGGTGTGATCCACATCTACTTCAAACTTAAAATAAAACTACTTAGAATGGTATTTGTACCCTTACCGAAGAGATACATGATATGTATTACATATACTTACATAATATGTAAAAGGATAGGCAAAGCCCGGTCCCACAGGGAAACCCATAAATTTATTAACCGTCCATTTTGTTTTTGAAAGCGCAGGGGGTAAGGCTGTCCGCCCACGCACGGTTCAGTGCGAATGGCTTCTTTACGCCAAGTTGTCAGGAGCCATTTAGCTTATTTTGATATTGTTGCAAAATTTGCTGTATAATTTGTTCTAATTTGCTTAACTAGACCCCACAAATAGCTCTTTATTTTTATTACTTTCACGCCCTCTTTCATTTCGTGTTATCTGCGAGCCCGTGTCTGTTTAACCGAACAAAACAAACTTTTACATTGTCCTCCTATTTTATAGATATAACAACAAACAAATATTTTTTTACGTAAACGTAATTATTATTATTTATTTAAAATATGGCTTCTGTCCTATTTAAGGACAATTTCGCCAGTGTCAAAGTAAGCTCTCTTGGAAGCGACGTTGTACGGTGATTGTAGTTTCTGCAACTTGATAGTAAAATTCCAGAAACCACGTGGAGACAACTTGCGCATTAAAAATGTCAGACACGAGAGCAATATAGAATTTTGTGATCACTGTTAATTAAGGTTAATCGCCGCATAAAACACTATCAAAATTATACTTCAACTAGCCAAAGAAACAGAAATACCAAAATTAGATACTGTCTACATCCGCCATGTTCGAATGCTACAAATCGAGTCACGCAAACGTAATATTAAGTAGTCATTAAAACTGTAACTACCTACATTTTATTTCAAATGACTGTCAAAAATTATGTTTACTGCGTTTGCCTTAATAGTAGTATTAATTACCTACGAAGGCAAAAGCTAGTAGCATATATAATTTCGGTCATTTACCTTTTTAGCGATATAATCAGCGCCCAAATACATTTTGAAGTTCTTTAAAGCTAAAGCTCTCTCAAAACGACTGGCTGCCAATACCGGGGGAGACCGAAGAGCTGGCATTATTTTAAAAATAAGTAATTAGTACCTGTTTCAATAATTAGGAAATATTGTTTGATGAAAAATTACTAACAAAACTCCTAACCTTACTTATCAATGAAGTCAGGTCGGGTCCCAATGACGGCACACTCCCGGGCTGTGACGTCACTTACGTAGGTGAAGTCTCTCGAATTACTGACCCATCTCGTATTTTATTCAAGAATTCATTTACTTAGAACTTCACTTATTCAAAAGATCTTATCTCTACTTTAGTCGCATTTTAAATTAGACCTTGTGAAATTGTGCTTGAGTCCAATGTTAAATAGCTATTTTGTACGTGAAGTATTTTTCACTTGTCATTATAATTTATTCATGTTTTTTTCTTAGTGACTCGAGGTGCTGACGCGGTACATATTGTTAACAAAGCGAAATACAGTATAGGAATGGGCGGAGATCAGAAAGATGGACTACGTTAAATAGTAGTTAATTCTATACAAAATATCTGACTGAAAAAAGGTCCGTTGTGATACAAAAATTATGGTAGTTAGAATTAAACTAATTAACGATTAGGCGTAAGCCAGGAGGCGTCAAAATATTAAATATACCGCGTTGAAGTTTTTGCATCGTTCTTCTCAGCAGAGGTTTTTTTCGAACCGCGGTCGGTTGAATCAGGTGTCGGAGATCCATATCAATGAACTAAAACAACTTTGCTTACCCGGGACCTTATGATAGCTAAGTTTAGGCAAGAAATTTGTGGTCATGCAGTTCCTTCGCCTCTACACTGTACGAACACACGCAATCCGTCCGTTCCCTATGCTACCAGATGTTATGTTATGTTTTTTGTTTAATTATTTGTCATACAAATATAATATAACACTAACACTATAATCCTATGTTGGTCGAAATAAAGGTTATTAGATTTGATTTGATAATATCCCAAATTGAATAAATATTTTTTTACTTACTTAATTAGCGTATTTGGATTATTGTTAGACCAAGATTGTGAATGTGTCACTTTATTTTCTAGCCGCAACATCATCAGAGATGTACAACCGCGGCGGCCGGGGCACGTCCGGCGCGCTGGACAGCCGCGGCCTGGTGGCCGTCATCAAGCGGCAGGTCCCGCTGGCGGGGCAGCTGGGCCACGAGCTCGCCTGGGGCCAGGGCTGGGGCTGGGTCACCATGCCCAACGGCGTCTGGAGCGGACGTGAGTGCAACTTGCTATAGTCATAAGAACAGGGGTCTGGTGACTATTGTACGCGATGTTGGGACAACGAGCCACGAGCTCGCCTGGGACTAAGGCTGAAGCTGGGTCACTATGCACATCGGCAAGTGGAAGGAGGTGCTACTTGCTATTATCATAGGAGCAGCGATTTAATCTTCTAGACGATGGCGGGTGTTGAGCCACAACCTCGCCTGGGGCCAGGGCTGGGGCTGAGTCACCGTGCTCAACGGCGTCTGGAACGGACGTGAGTATAATTTGCTATAGTCATAGGAACAGCGGTCTGGTGGGCGTTGTCTAGCCGATGGTGGGACAACTGGGTCAGTCTGAGACTAGGCCTGGGCCTAGGTCACCATGTCCAAGCCCAACAGCATGTGGACCGGACGTGAGTACGACATGTGGTAGTCATAAAAGCAGCAGTCTAATGGTCATCATTTAGACGATGGCGGGAGAAGCTGGGCCATGACCTCGCGTGGGACTAGGGCTGGGGCTAAATCAATATGTCCAACGGCGTGTGGAGCGGACGTGAGTGCCACTTGCTTTAGTCATAGGAACAGCGGTTTTATCCATTATCTACGCGATGCTAGGTCAACAAGCCTCGAGGCTTCCTCGCCTCGTGGTGGCCTGGCTCTTCGGCGTGTGGAGCGGTCGTGGGTGTCACTTGTTATAGTCATAGGAGCAGCGGTCAGGTAGCTATAGCCTTGCGGGCTGTGGGTCATCTCGCCCACAAGCTCACCTGGAACTAAAGCTGGAACTGAGTCATCAAGCTGGTCAGTGTGATAAGATTCTGTATATTAACTGCGAGGTGTTAAATCCTTACCGCGTTTCTCTCACTCTCTCTTTCCTCACTCGCTGCTGTAAAGTAGGTAAATATACATATATATGAGCATTTCTTACTCCGGGATAGGTATCTAACAAAAATTTTCACTCCGTTGATATTTACCTACTCTTAACTAGTTAGTTGAGACTCTTTCATGATGTAAAATTGTCACTTCCAGGCCTCACATGGTCACAGGACGGAGATGACTTCGCTCTGCACGCGATGCCGATCATGCACCACACCAACGTATCCCAAGCCTGCTCCATGTTGGACGGCGTCACAGCTTACGAAGCCTCGGCCTACGAACAAGCGCTGTCGGAGTATGACGACTCTGGCACCAGCGACGACTGGGACATGGGGGTCGACTGCGGCGACTTCATGATGTAAACTTATGTCCGGGCCACGTTAGTGCAGGGAACGCGGCGTGAAGCAACAGCGTCAACCAATCAGTGTCAAGAAACTTGAGTCGCGGTACTTCAGTTCAATTTTTAGCGCATTGGGTTCGACGAAGGTTATCCGGTTTTGATAAAACAATTTTATAATGAATCGAATGAAAAATGTCTTGCGACTGATGTGGCCGAGACGATTGTAACTAATAACTGATTTAGGAAACATTTTTTACTTGCTAAATGATGTGAGAATCGTCGGGTCCTTGTTCCGCAAATGTTTTTTCTCTAGATTTAGAAACGACTGCCAGTTACCAAATAAGTGTGATAGATAATTTCTAACTTTGCACTGTCGAGCGGGCTGCGCATCCACCAGAGCTGTACCACAGATTATATAATATTTAACTACGTAACAGATTCGACACTCGGGTTTGATAACCCTTTTATTCTTCGGTAGGTAGGCCGGCTTACCAGCCGCAGTAACAGACACAAAGTAAGTAAATACACTTTCGAGTGTCAACTGTCGAAGAGAATACAACATCTCAACGATAGTGGTGCGCAATGTAAAATATTATACGGAGTGACGAAACATTAGCTGTGCAGGATAGCTAAGATAAATGCGAAGAAAAAAAATCATCAATAGAATGGCATAGGTAAACTGTTTTCTTCCAATTGCTTAGCTCCATCTCTGGTGGACCTACAGTGTTTTCCAGCTCTTGAGGGGTAAAATGCTTAATTTCATATGGAACAAGGAGCAATTAGTCTGCTTCAGACTACGTGGTAATACAGAGTGAACATTAGTTTAATTATTTGGCGTTGTAACCCTGCAAGGATATCTATAGTACCGTAAACACTAGGGACTAGATTGATATTTGTCGTTACCCCCTTTGGATAAAACTCCTCTCGCTTTGTGGTTGCGGCCCTCCATTAGACAGTTCCATAAAATTTGTCCATGTGTAAAATGGTAGCGTAAGTACTTAGTGAAATTCCAGAGAGAACGTCGCCTTTGAGAATAGATTCAATACATTAATTACACCAATTTGAAGTACTGTTTACCATAACAACAGCAGTATGTTAATCGAAGCGTAAACACAATATTTTTGCAAGTAAATTTCGATCGTTTTTGTATTTATTGCACATATTTTGTACAATTATACACGAATGCTTTATTGCTCAAGATTGGATGAGTGTGCTGGTGACGGGTAAATGTGCCAATTATGATCAAACTGTATGTTCTTATGAAACGTTTCGACGGAAACGATGAGAGTCACTCGTACCTTCTCATACATTATCGATGTATAAGTGTACTGTTCTAATATCGATATTGGTGTAAGTCTGTGGTTCAAAATACACTAGGACGCATTCTGTGAGAAGCGGAGCGTTCAATTAATATATTTATTTTTATAATTTCGTGTTTGTTGAATTATACAGCCAACATGTTTCTTATACTACTGGAATTGATAATTTGATTTTTTATCGAACATCTGATAGCTTATTAATGTATTAGTTGTCACTTGTAGAGACGTGAAGCTTTTAAAATACAGAAAATTTTAATATAGTAACTTATGAAGAATAATAATTATGTGCATGTGTCTATGGCATACACATTAAACATTAAACTATACAGTACAGTACATAAATGTTTCTAGAATTAGATATGCCCACGATATACCCACGGTAAAGCTTCTCACGACACGCTCCGCGTCTCCATGTATGCAGTCTTAGTTGCATGTCCCGTAGTTGTAAGTGTGTTCAACTAAAATGATGTGTGTAGTAATAAAGTAATTAATACTTATTTGCTAAGTGGCGACCTACGACGGAACCAGCTGGTCTGCAGTCAATGAGCGCCCCAGAGGTACCGCGTTTTGTTCATTAATGAAAATGTATTTTTTATACCAAACGCATGCTTTTGTAAGTAATTACCTGGAATTTTTCTAGTAAATATATTTTGTAATATTGCTGTCGATAAAATTATCTTTCCTTCCAGTGTGCGGGACAGAAAAGGAATGTAAGTCATGAGTTGTAAAAATTATATCAGCCTGTAAGGTCGTGGTGGTTTTTGAATAAACAGGGTTTTCAAAAATCACTATGAAAATACTTATTTTTAAGCATTTTGCCAGAAAAGGAAACCGTACTTCTGTAATCTATTTCGATTAATAATTTTTCCAAGCTCATATTTTCCTCGAAGTTATTTTTGGGAAATTAACTCTGCTACCGTATATTTAAGTCCACAAATTGAAATATTAATATCCGAATATTTAAAATCCCGAATGCTTCATTTATCCGAATGCATTTTTTTCTGAAACTGTAAATATTTCAGGATTTTTATAAAACAACCCTACCCTAACCTAAAGGGTTCTACACGATGGTCCTGAAATAAATCTTGAAATATTTAGTTTCAGAAAAAAATGCTTTCGGACAATTAAGTTTTCGGGATTCTAAACCTTCGGAAATAAAATGTTCTAAACATCGATAGGTTCCCTGAAATAATTCAACAGCATGATAAGAGCTTGCCATGGTTACGGATTGATATTGTTAGAGACGAAACTTTAGACATCGTGTTTTCATAATAGCAAATAAATTTTGGAATATTTACTTGATCCAGGGTACCTGTTTTCGTTCACAATCTAAACACACAATTTACAATATTTCGCACAAATTTTATGAACGGGGATTTGAAAATGAATATACATAAGTATTTTGTACATGAAAAATGGCTTCTGGTGTTTGGCGGTAACGATGTTGACAGAATAACTAATATAGTTCATAAAATATTTTTATTAAAATGAAACTGTTAAAGTTGAAAAACCTTAGGAAACTTCCAAGAAGTAGTGCACATACTCGTAATTTATATGAGAACTATGTCATTTGCTAATTTTGAATGTCAACTTGTCTATAGGGACATATTACTTACCGCTGACCTCCTGGTCCTCACTGCCTTTGTCCTACCGATCGGAAGACATCCACGAATCCTTCTTTCTTTCATAGCAAGTTACCGCCAAAAACCATAAAATACCATCAGCACCTCGAACTAAGTCACAAGACTTATGTAAGTCAATAGTGGCGCACCGGTCCCCAGAAACACCAATTACTGAGAAATTAATAAAGTAATTAACTAGCGTAAGTTAGAGTTGATGTTAGTCAGTAGTGATTGTGGTCGGTAGAGAAAAGTTGATTGTAACACCCCGGATCCAGGCTTTTGAAAAGTAATTTGGTAATCAACGTGTCTCAATGAATCCACCCACAAATATAGTAGCCAACCTAATGGCGTAGAGCGAATATTTTCCTAAGGCTTAAAATTCTTCTTTGAAACTTCGTATCGTCCCGTTCTGTTCACGCTAATAGACTAATAGTTTATACTATGATGTATGTATGATTATGTTTTATAACAGAAGAGTGGAGGGACGGCGCGATACGAACTTCGAATACCGAAATTAATAGTAGCCCCCCTGGAGAGTGAAAGACGCGTGAGTTAGTGAATGGCGCCAGAATATCTCGACTCGCACGGCACTCGCGCGTCAGACGAGCGAGTCAAGAATCTGACGCGTTACAAGTTAGTTACTTTTCAAGGGCCTAAATCGTGTCGGCATAGTCATATTTAGTGGTGGCTAGCTCGAATGTTTAGGTGCCATTCTTCCGACCTACCCTAAAGACTGCGTAAAGTTACGCGCGCCAAGTTGCCCTAGCCACGGGCTCAATGCAAGATTCAAGACGATACAATAATAAAATTATAATAAGTTAACTTATTCTTTACAACCATGAAGATGCAGTGAATATCGAGTTTTTCCAAAGACTTCTGCGACGAAAGGTCACAGGCACCTTTAGCAAATGAAAGGCCCAGGCACAAATTACATAATAGTAGGTATAACTAAGTACATAAAAAATTAGGAACTCGCGTTTTACAATCGTTATATTCATCTATCAGCCGGCTCACCGCAAACGCCAACGGTGTAGCAATTACAGAGTAGATTTTCGGGTGTCAACTGCCAACTGTCAAAAACATGTCAACGATAACGGTGGAGAAGTACTTTGTTGTATGGAGCATCGGAGCATTGGTTCAAGGCTTATAGGTACTACGAAATTCGACTTTTGAACTTCGTATGGTGCCGATATGTTCACGCTAAAAGTATTAAACAGAAGAGTTAGTCCCCCCAACTTCCTGCCAAACTATAAAAGATGGTGATAGAGATGGTAAACGTGATTATGATTGGAAGCGCATCAGACGGGTCTTGTGGTCCCGGGACTAACGAAATTTCAAACTAACAATTTCGAATGTCACCTCTTTCCTTTGCTTGGGCCTTACATGATCCCAGACGGCCTTGTCGCATGCCTTCTGCAAGAACTGGTGTTCAGTAAACTTATTTAAGTCGTTGGTCCAACTTACACAGGATCGACATTCGTCGCATCTCTTGGTTTGATTCGAAAAGTGTGTTTAATGTATAAACATATCTAAGCATATGTTGTAGAACCTTCAACATGAGTTTTAGTTTAAGATCCGTTCTAGAGGCGAATAGCACCCATCTGTTTAATGGACGGAAATCATTTTATATAAAATTTAATACATTGCAAATCATATCTCACGCGTTGTAAGAGATGTGCTATCTCGCGAGTGCAATGTTTAAGAAAAAATCAGTAATAAAAAATTTGACCAGTAATTTTTTATCCAACCCACTGTAGATATGTTTTGCAATGTATTAAATATGATATAAAATGATTTTCATCCACTAAACAGATGGGTGATGATCGCCTCTAGGACGGATCTTAGGCTTAATGTTTTTCTCGTGACATCTTGCAATGAAGCCTTAAATGTTGTAGAGCAATTCTGTGTTAAGGGCGATACAGTTGTAAGTTGTAAGAAAAATACTTCAACCATAAGCCCTATACCAGTACTATAGATAAGTTTAGATGTTATGAGATTAGTAAACGCGGTATCCCATGAATGTGCCATAAAATTTTGTTTTAAACGACTATTTAATAGATTATACGATGGATTTTTTCCGATTCGGGATTATGTGCTGCGTTGAAGGGAGAGAATTGTAAAGAAATATTGCATTTTGATGTATTTTATGTTGAAAATAGAGTATGAAAAGGTTTTAAGAACGTGTTTTGTTTTTCGGAACGCGTAATTGTTGCCTGTACCAAAATGGAAGGCGTCAAAGATATGGTATTAACTATCTCTGCGATTTCTGCGAAGTATGTAATAATTAACTTTGTTTTATTCAATTACGTAAACATTGACATTACTTTGCCGAATTAAAAGGCAAGAAATTTTTAAACCAATTTTTGGTGTCTTGGCGAATCTCAACTATAAACTAGCTTACCATAAGTACCTACTTATGAATAGGTAGGTACTTATGGTCCGAAAAGTGGAAAAACTCTGCTGAATTTTTAATTACTTACTTACATTCTGTGTAAGAATTGTTTACTTTTACTTCTTACATTACATGTGATACCTAATTCACAATAAACAGCAGGTGATTACGACAAGTAACGAACTCGTTAATGTAGGTATACTTGCACATGGATTTTTACTTCAAACTGCGGTTTAGAAATTTCTAACCTATAAAAATATGGATGGAGTTCAAAAACTAGGACATTTAAAAGTGTTAACACGGCAACTTAAATATTATTATTCCGCTTTGAGACAGATTATAAAATTAAATATACAAACGTATTGGCAATTTCTGTGTGACAACCAAATTGTCTCCACTCAATCGTTTTGTACGGTCCATCTTTTTGAAATCCATCCAATCACTTCCAAACTAAGATTTTATCCAATTTTTGTATTTAAGTATACTATTATTTTATGTAACAATAACACATTGGAAAACTACAAAAGTACTTCTATCAGAGTCAGGATCAGAATTAATAAATAAGAAAATAACTGTTTCGAGAAGGTTTCGAAAATTTCACCTGATATGCTAAATAACGTTCTAATAGGTATAGACGGTTATAATATAACTATAATTTGACAAGTTTATGTGTGACCCCTTCGCAGCGAGCCTCTGCTGTCTTTATCGAGATTTTTCTTGATAAATACGGCAACTGCTGACTGCAACAGGATTCTACCGAGTACCCATCACGCATGAACTTGTCAAGGTTTACGCTGGTGTCACGGAATAATGAGTGATTGCTACACTTTTATCGCTTTTCAATGTGTTCTAGTATCGGTATACTTTAAAAAAATGTGCAACAAAGGTTTGATGTTAGGGCAAAGCAGCAATAAATGACGCTGGTGTCGTCAGGTATAGTGAGTGCTTGCTAGAGTGATGTAAGACCTTCCCCTGTGCATGTGTTCATGCATAGTTAGGTGGTTATTAGCTACTTGGTCTCGTTTAGGAACGCTAGATGTTTTAAAACATGTTGAACCATATCCCCATTTTACAATTTCTACAACTTAAGATACGGAACAGCAGTGTTATTTTTATCGAATCTTCCTCCTGTAGTTAGAGTTGGATCAAGTATTACAATATTGTAATCAGTAGTGTTTTTTTAGATTAAATATACAAAAACTATCACCAAAATGTAGTTACCTAATGAAGCGTTCTAAGTATGCAAAATTATGTAGGTATGTACCTTTTTATACATACATAATATACATAGCATGCTGTAAAGACGGCATATTTTGACCCAATCAGTTAGCACCAACGATATGGAAATGTGGCATAATTTCAATGCAATAATAAAATCTGAACTGTGTCAATCCCAATGTCCAAAGTAACCCGACTTTCCGATACTCCTAATTCTTTACATACTTTTGTATAGCCTACAATTCTCGTGGTCTAAAAACAGCGTATTTTTTTCCGGTCCAGACTTTAAATTATGGTGAGGATATTCCAACGGATTATTTGCGCTAGTTCTTTTGGCTGTTCCTTCGAAGGAACTATTGCGTTTTATTCGCAGTAGTTTCTTCACAAGAGATGAAGGAAGAACTTAGTTTATTTTTTCGCCTTTGTTACTTTGCTAGAACTGAAGGTGCTACTGCGACAAGGAATAAAACGCAATAGTTCCTTCGAAGGAACATCCAAAGGAATTACCGCGAATAATCCATTCTAACAGTTCCAACTCTTTCGGGATTCATGTGTAAATAACACAAGTGTTTCTAACAAGACCAGGTGTAGTCATAGGCTTATGCCCAGTATTGATAAGTAAGATGCGTAGACGTGAGTAGATAGGTTCGACGTCGTGCCACGTGTAACTGTTAACATTCCTACGATAGGCTGTATCTGGGCCTAACACCTTCAATGTACGGCTGTGCCGGTATCGAATGCGTTCGGCATTTGTTTAGTGGCGTTAGGCCCAGATCTGGCTCCACACATTAAGGTGAAGGTTGAACTTTTACGATGACACTTTATCTTTGAAATATTGGCTCTTAGTGGTAAATTAACAGATTTTTGTAATAAATATTGACGTAAGAGCGGTTTCAGACTAGAGTTTTTATAAGCTAGTTTTTGGAAGTAACATTCTTATACAAGAACACTTTCTGCCACTCGCGCAACTGGTTGCAACGTTGACGGGCTTATGAGCTCACCACTACCGATTCGAGTGAACACGCTGGAATAAGCCCGTGTATGCGAGTCCGGTATAAGCGTGAAATTTCGAAATGTCGAAATGACCCGCAGAAAAAACGCTAATTTGAAACCGCTGTGCGTTTTTCGCTTTTCCAAATTGTAACTACTAAAACAAAATTCGTTATTTTATTCAAGAAATTAAATCGTGTGTCGCTAATGGCAAAGTGTCGTCGTGAATGTGCAGCCTTTTTGCACAGGAATTTGATTGGGTTGAACGGTAGTTAGTCCTTAAAATGCGGAATTTTACATCTGTGTGTACATCATATACTGCTTAAAAACTTTGCTAATCGCAGAATAGGGCGTTAGAGAGTGCAGACGCTCTTTCACGTGAATTGGAAAAGACACCAAAGCATTTTATCCAAGGAGTCATTGATGCTCATAGCTACTGCCACTCACGGGACTTGATCACTCCATCATCATCATCATATCTGCCAAAAGACGTCTCCACTGCTGGATCCTAAGAGTTCCATAAATATATAAATAAATAAATTGTATGAATCATATATGACTCCTTGGGCAGGGAAGTTGTTAAAGAGCATTTTATTACGTGATTAAGTGTTAGTACTTTTTGGCGTGAAAATCGCGGAGTTTAAAACTAAGTATATAAGTAAGTACATAAAGCTAAAACTGCTACAAATTCAACCTAGTCAAATTGTTGTGATCATTACGGGGTACATTCTAAGATAGACATTGTCATTGTACAGTCAATAAAAAATATAGTGTTTACTGATTATATTAATGTCATTGCAATGTCTACGTTAGGCGTTAGGAGACTTAGGACCCCGTCTGTCCCGCTGAGACGTTTTTTCAATGAGTCAAACAGATACTCATAAATTTATTTTACCGTTTAAAAAAGTATCTTCTTCTTCCTGTGCTAATGTTTTTTTTTACGTGAAAGTTTTATAAAAAAATAACAGTGCCTCTATAAGTTTAAAACGTGTCGGAAGTTACCCGACCCGCATCCCTAAAAAAGCGTCGTATTTTTTTTTAATAAACAAACTGCAAGTTAGCTGACGTCATGATGTTCAGACGACATAATGCTACTACTGTCGTTTTTTTTCTTTATTCTTTATCAATTGAAAGTAAGTTGAAAGTGGATGTAGAGCGGTTTTACACTAGCGTTTGGTACGCGCATATAAGGTTGTTTTTGGAAGCTCATATAGCGCATTAACACGCCTTTTGCCATACGCGTAACTCTTATGAGCGTTGACGCGCTTATAACCTCCGTATGTGTTCATCACAATCCCAATCCATCTTGATACTGACTCACCTCTCACGACTACCGGTTTGAACGAAAACTACGGAATAAGCCTGTGTAAAATCGCTGTCAATTGAAATTGCGAACAATGTAAATAAACCATTTAATGAAATATCCATATTCTAGCACTTGTTTATTGTTTTAATGGTTTAGGATAGTGTTGTGGTAAGTATTGATTAAATAACACACGGATTTAGCAGTATTTGATGAGGGAAAATGGAAATTAAAGACATTTTAAATACAAGGTTTGTTTACATTGTTTGCAATTTCAATTGACTGACAGTTTACGCGAGTCCGGCTTTTTGAAGCGCGAAATTTAGCGAGCGTGTAAGTATATACTGAAACGATCGTATACGCGCAGAAAAAAACGCTAATCTGTAACCACCCTTAAATGTGGACGATTTTAGCAGTCTGTGGCAAATGGCAAATTGAGCCCTGCCATCCCACTGACAGTCTTGAATTTACCAAAGTCTGATTGAAGCTAAAATTAAATTTCGATAGAAATTAGTTTTTTTTTATCAATTCCAATACCCTTGCATTTTTCATTCAATACTAGGTACTGCACACCATATTGCCATAAAGGCAGGGTAATTCGTCATAATGCGGGTAGCCCATATAAAAACCACATATAGAAAGGTCTGATTGTCATTATCATCGCAGCCTATATACGTCCCACTGCAGGGCACAGGTTTTCTTTCAGAATGAGAGGGCTTGAGCCGTAGTTCCCACGCGGGCCCAGTGCTGATTGGACACTTTACAAATACAAATAATTTATTTGTCAAAAATAACTACCTACCTATACCTAACTTTGAAAGGTCTAATAAAAAACATAAAAACGTGGCGGACAACTAAAACCTTGTAAACTTATCTTTAAGAGCCAAATTAACTCTACTTTACTATTCACTAAAAAAAAAATTTGATAGTGCTGAAAAATCGTGATAATTTACAGCTCTATAAATCCAGTCAACTAGGTGGAAATCTAATTTGGTACTTTCAAACAGTAATTTCGAGTTTTATGGTTGCAAAACTCGGTCCCCTCCAATATAGACTATAAAGTATTGAAATTAGTGCTCTCAGCGGGCGGACAACACACATTGCATCCAAGTATACATTACTCGTACATAGCGATGTTCACATTACAGATTATGAATGTTTGTATGTAACTTTTGTAAAATAAACGCCTGTGCGGCTAAACTTTGTTTTATTCATCTATCCGACATCACCTTAAAAATATATTTGTACCTAATTATATGATTAATACCAAACTATCACGATTTAAAATTGCTAAAAGTGTGGGTACCAGTTCAGTTGATTAAATCGTAAAAAACGACGCTATTATTGTATGATAACGTACAAAATCAATACGAGTTCTCCCTGTGCGTCAAAAAAAATATTTTACAACTCTATTAAACTTTATCACACATTTAAACACAATAAAATCTGAAATATCTTGTACCTACCTACTTACAACCCGGGTCCACCAGCATACATGATTTTATCATCATCCCAGTCTATATACGTCCCACTTCAGGGTACAGGCCTCCTCTCAGAACGAGAGGGCTTGGGAAGTAGTTCCGACGCGGCTCCAGTGCGGATCGGGAACTTCACACACACCATTGAATTTCTGCTCAAATGTGTGAAAGTTTCCTCGCAATGTTTTCCTTTCCCATAAAGCCCGGTAAATTTCAAATATAATTTCGCACATAAATTCCGAAAAACTCAGAGCCCAAACCCTCTGCTTGAGAGACCACAGGTCAAACCACTAGGCCACCACGGCTTTAATATTATACAAAAACTAGCTGTTGCCCGCGACTCCGTCCGCGAAGAATGGGGGGGGGGGGGGTAAAAAATAGCCTACGACCTATTCTCAGACCTACCGAGTGTAGAGAAAAAAGTTTCATAAAAATCGGCCAAGCCGTTTCGGAGGAGTTCGATAACAAACACCGTAACACGAGATTTTTATATATTAGAATTAGATTTTAAGTTACACACACTTGTAAAAAAAAACACCAGCCTCCTTCTAGTTCATTGAATATTACATTAGGTAAGTACATAGATTTTACAGCAATGTCAGATCATTTGGATGAACTTTTATCTTCGATAAACAGTTACTTTAATCTGATTTATCGTTTTGCGTTCACGATAACACTGCTTTCACTGAAATTAGCTGCGGGTTTGCGAATTTCTTTCATAACCTAAACATAATACATAACAAATCTAAAATAAATTTTAACTGAACGTTTTACAGCTCAAATTTGAACGAACCGAGCGCGAATAAAAGTAAGTCAGCTTTTAGGAGCTTAGTTCAAGACATCATTTAATTTTAAGCCTTAAACAGTTGGGCGAGGTTTGTAGGGAGTGTAGGTGCAGTCGATTACTCAGCGTCGAGTCATGCCGGCTCGTTCGAGTCACTCGCTCGCAAGTCACAACAACACGAACAGCACTAGTCGCCAAGCGACAGCCTGTTTGATCGCTACGGACGCAAGCCGCGCATAAACAATTTATATTTTTTAATTCACTCGATCCTGAACGCGAATTCCAATTTCAAATTTTTATTTTCCCGCTGAATGCAAATGGCAGAGTCAGTCCAGTGTCAAATTATGTCAACGTTATGATTGTTAATTTATTTCATTCTGTAAAATCGCGCGTATTTATTTACTTATTTTATACGACTGTTTACAATTGGTAGTGATTTGAGTGGTGAATTAGTTTTTGATCAGTGTTAAAGTTTGGTTCCCGATCAAGATGGAGAAAAGTGGTTCCAGGCTGATGCAGATGCAGGTACCTTGATTAATTTTTTTTTTTGAAACTAACAAAATTAGCTGGTAATCGTGGGACTGTCCAGATGTTAACGACAGGTTAGTCCATTCTGCAATGATTATTGCACTGCTCGGAAAATATTTCACAATACTGAAACTACTGAGGTACTCAGGTACTGAATATACTTAATAAATTCCTGTTATCTAAATACTACTTAGACTTCTCACTGCCTTTCTCACGGCTAGTGAGATGGAACTTCTCTATCTACAGTATTTTCGAAAATGTAAACAAGCACTTTAATTTATAAAACCACAAACACAGAACAAAACATAAAGCAAAAAATATTACTCATCACTTTACGCCGAAACACCGTAAATGGTTATCATTTCGGAGGAAAAATGGCGCAACAAATTACGTTTAATAGGTATCAGAATGTCTAGAAACATACACTCTGAAGCCACATTTAGAACTTAACGGAATTATTAAACACTATGGCCGGAATAGTATGGCAGGTGTTTTTATCATGCATAATGAAATAATGAGTAAGTATAGTCGGGGTAAGAAAAGGTTCGTCACTTTTCGACTCTATGTCAATGAATTAAGGTCGAAAAGTGACGAACCTTTTTTTACCCTGACTATACATTCACTTTGCTTATTTTTCTTTCTAATCCATACTGTAAGTAATAGCCATCCATTCTAAAGAGTGAATAAGTGAAAAATGTAGAGCCAAAACGTATTACACCTGTCTTTGATTTTTTTTATAAGACCTTATGAGGTCTTATAAAAAACCACCCACAATGGTGGGTGCTGTTATAGTATACGACCTTTAATGAACGATAATAATGCACAATAATTAACTCTTTTATCAATTTTATTATTACAACGATGGTTTAAATTATATCAGGTCGTTCATTCAGAGTCAACAAATACAGGTCATATTTTCACCGCACATGTCATATTTTTTAGCTATTAGGCATGGTACGGTCGGCCTCAGAAGTCGGTGAACACTTTAGTACATTGTCATTTTCACTAACGTGACATATTTCAAACTTCACAGTATAACTGGTTATTGCGACAAAGTACTAAAGTGTTCAGCGACTTCAGAGGCTGACTGTACCTATTCTGTTTCGAATAATTTTACTCCTCTTATTGACAAAAGAAACGAAAATAAGTTAGACAGCAATGCTCTATTCGCAAACCCGATAATGGTGCTTAGCATTATTACTGACACAAACAATTGCAAGTAACTATTGTTCTTTATTGTATCCTCCCATACAAGGAAGGAAGGAAACATTAAGTCAAATCATTTGTTTTGACGACCGAATGGCTTAGTGAGAGACTAACTAGCTACAAAGCTTAGCTTAGGTACAAAGCTTGAGGTTCGCTCCCGTCGTCTGTTCTTCCAGATAGATACAACCTACCTATACTCCATTTAATTTAGAATTATAAACCACAACAACATTATATTGCGGCTCGTGAACTGTAATCTCTTTACAATTTGTACTAGAGTAACAATAAAATTGGCGACACGCAAATAAAGTGACATTAAAACAATTTTATTTTGCGGCTTCCAGACTATTGTACTTGTACTATTTGCTAGGTAAGAAATAGTTGACGAGCCGCAATATAATGATGTTGTGGTTTTCAATTCTAAATTAAATGAAGTATAGGGCTCTTCAAGGCTAGAGTGAATAGGCTGTTACTGAACCGATGAGATACACTTTTGCCTATTTGTTTAGTTTTTGAACAATGTTGCTAGTAGATAAATAAATAAATAAGTATTAAAGGACCATTTTACTGACACCGATTGACCTAGTCCCAAAGTAAGCAAAGCTTGTGTGGATACGAGGCGGAACATTGTCATAAAATTTAAAAATAATTGACAAAATACATTATGTCATTTGATATACTTAAATGCATTTTTCGTTAAACTATTCACTAAACGAACTTTTTTATCGTGTAATCTACAGATTGTTTTAGGTTACGTTACGTTTATATTGTAAAAATCCACTAAAATTAAGAATTTCTAAGAAAATTGCATTAAGTATATGGAACTCCCATTATGTATTTTGTCTATTATTCTTTTCAAACTTTATGTAATTTGATACGCACCCATCTGTAACACTATGTCTGTTGAAAAAAGTCAGGACTTACGTTTCGAGGTTATTGTAATTTGTTTAAGCTTCTATTTACGCTTGAATAAAAGTCGTCGCTTCTTATTTCTTTTGTACGCAAGTCAATCCTACATTTAACACCCGGTATTCGCAGTATTTGCTATCGAGTGTGAACTCACGTTGCCGACACGGCCGAATGGGCCGACCTTGAACTCGGGACGCAGGATACAAGATTTAGGGTCGCTCACTACGACTAAAAGATCATGTTATGGGACAAATTTTCTTGCTGAGCAGCCGTCTGGCAGCTCGCGGTGAGTTGTAAAAGCCGTCGAGGCCGAGGCTAACAGCAACAGTCCGTACGAAAAAAAAGCGGGCATAATCCAACGCTCACCTCAGCGTTGGATATCATAGTGAAGATTTCTCTCTTGGAAAAAAGGTGACACATGCAAAAAAATTGTGAAAAGCCGCTAGCATGTAGTAGTAATATGTCCGTATGGACAATTGATGATTTTTGGTACCGGAAAGGTGACTAGAAATTATCAGGGTAACGTTAAAATAACTTTGAAGACGTAATTATAGATTTTTCTTCGTGTTTGTAACTTATTCCATTTAAACATGGCCCAAAACCATTTCGTATGGACAATTTCGAATTATCTACAATTTTAAAACTATCAGTCATTTTATTTTTACATAAAACTGACCCGTGATTGGCCACTATCTTACCTGATGAAAAGTGAAGATGAGGCCAAAGGTGTACGTACCTACCTCACTGGTTACTTTTTGCGGTACTTGAAATTTTAGAGCAGCTAAATGCTACACTTAGGTACTAAGTCTATCAACATTAAGTACATAATACATAATAACGTATTTTGGGCAAAGTTTTGCGCGTGCCAGCCCTACTACAGTACCCTCGTCCTTTTGACGCGTGACGTCACACGAGACGCTGATTCGAGACGTCGTCGGAATTCCAACCGCCTCATATTCAAACTTCGAACGTCAGATGGCTCGCGAACCGTAAGATAATACTAAACTGACAAGACATGCTCTTCAATGAGGTTGTAGGTATGAATATGTTATGAGAAGATGACTTTATTTTATTTCAAATTATATGCACTTCTAACGTAGAGTTACGTCAATTAAAATAAGCCACCGTGGAACTATTTCACAGTTAACAATGCCTGCTAAAACCTTTTCTTGCTATTCTATACGTGTTGTTCAATCCACCGAAGTAAAACAGCGGTTGTTAAGATCAAAATGTTCTATTCACACAGTAGAGACGTGTGTAGAAAATTTTAGCTCTACAACCACTAATCGAATTCTGCTGTGATTATTGTTGGAATATTCCACAGCGGTTAACTTTCTGAGTGAGAACACCAAGAAAAACAATTAAAATTGGTCCCCAGCTTTTTGTATTTATTCTTAAATTATTTTTGTAGTTGTTCAAGTAAGAAAAGGAGGGGCAATTCAAACTATCCTCAAATAACACCGAAGTTCGACCCCACAGTTGCAACAGTCTCGCCCTACCTTAGCCTGGGCCCAATTGCATAAAAAATTACAAGCTATATAGTATTAGTATAATTTAAGTATTAGCTATTTTGTATTGAAATTCACTAATACTATTTGCTTGTATTTTGTTATGCCATTGGGCCCAGCAAATACATAATATATAAAAGCGAAAGTTGGAGTCTTTTTGCGCGTGTGTGCGTGTTCCTGCTACAGAACGAGCCGTGAATACCTAGTTTTTTGATTTTGGAAATTATTTCTAGAAGTTTAAAGTTCTTATTTCATTGAAAAATTTGTACTCTACGAGAACTTTCGGCAATTATTCTTACGATTCATTTTTACTTTAGAAAGTACTCGATCATTTTTATGCTCAACATTTTTTCTTCAGGATACACTGCCTACTGACATAAAGTAAGTTTAAGTAGCAACTGAGATGCTAAATGAAACTAACTAGAATCGATTATTTGCTCATCTCCATAAGTAAACATTAAAAATTCACAGCTGGCCTGCGCACATGTGCAAAAAAACTGTCAATATTTAAAAACAAACTAAACGATGACTCATCGATACCATCGCAGCAGATAGATGTAGCCATGACGCCATCAACGGATTTTTTAGGGTCCCAAACACCAAGGGAAGAGCGAGACGAGATGAGAAAAGGAGGATGCTAAAATGTATTAGGTACTGAAATCCCAGAATTGATTGGAATTAATCATATATGGTTAGGTAGAACGTATCCAACAGAGCCTTTATTTAACACACTCGGAATCACAATCGTTTTTACCACTTCTTTTTATCGCATGGTAATGGATGATGGTAGAAAGAGGATGGGAAATATGATCGCGAACGCCACCGTGTTAAACAATACGGCCTCAGGTCATAACTATGTTATTTGTTTTCTAAAAGCTAATCCCAGAATATTAATGATTTGTTTAACAAACCGCAAAACTCGACTGCGTGCAGCTTCTTGGTGATGATGGTATTCTGGGAAACGAGTTATATAATTATTGGATGGAGACCTAATTTTTATGTTCGACTTATAGACTTGTTCTATTAAATGTTAGTAAAAAAAATAAACAATTCCAATTAAATTTGTCAACTAGTCGCAAATTTATTACAAGCTGTTTACAATAGTCCATCCATTTCGAATGTTATTTTCACGGGTACGATGTCAAAAATCGACCATCTTTTCGGAAGCCTGAATGCACGAGTACAACCCGAACTTGTCAGTTGTTTTTAAAATAACGCACGCGCCGGGAGCGAACCTTGACCCCGACGGTTATCGCGCGCAGCCACTGTGACCGTTGGAACCAGCAATTTTGAGCCCAAGTGGTCGATGACACTTGTGTAGTTACGCAAATTGAATGTTGTGTCGACTCATCTGCTATAAAAAAACATTGTTATATTTTTTCTTATATTACTTAAGTAAATTTATTTTCAAATAAATATTATTATCATGAAACAACTGATAGTAATTGGCCTAATAAAGTAAAGCCAACGAGGGGAGAAGCTTTGTCTGATACGTCATTCATTATTAGCAGGTGTCTCACTCGTTTTTACTCTCATGCCATAATAATTTGTATTTTCCTTTGCCTTAGATACTTTAGTCCCAAATTAAGCACAACTTGTACTGTGGGTACTAAAGCAACAGATAAATAAATAAAATAAATATTAAGGGACAATCTTACACAAATCGACCTAGTCCCAAACTAAGCAAAGCTTGTACTATGGGTACTAGACGACGATAAACATACTTATATAGATAAATAAATACTTAAATACATAGAAAACATCCATAACTCAGGAACAAATATTCGTGCTCATCACACAAATAAATGCCCTTACCGGGATTCGAACCCAGGACCTCTTGCTTCGTAGGCAGGGTCACTACCAACTAGGCTAAAGCGGTCGTTAAACAACATCATATTTCATTATGACACAAAAATTTATACTTACAAAATACATCCAAGACTCGAGATCAAACTTTACTTTAGGGTCTTCAAGCTTCGTATACTCAAACCACTAGGCTCTCCTTTCATCAAAGTTAAATTTAATGTTTGACCAAAACCTTTTCAATTCGTAACCTAAAAACATCATTACACAATCTTTTATACTCAACAGAAAGCTGTCCCCGTTTTGGTTCCAATTCTTCCAATAGCCTGTCATTGATTGGCGCTTGTAATTCAGGTCGTGCGGTGCCGTCGCCCTAATGCCCTATATTGGTTCGATTACTATATGGTAACATTTAACAAATTAATAGCCCTAAAAATCGGACATAGGAAAAAGTGCGGTAATTTTAATTGCGTAACTTCATTGATTGCTTGCATAATCTTACCCAATGAAATACGCGCCACGCGTTTTAAAAGTCATGCAAAGATATAATATGTATTTAAGTATACAGTGACAGTACAGTGACTGACTGACTGACAAATTTCTCTACAGTGAACACAAGATTGGTTGCCAAACTTTGTTTTTTTAGTCAATATTTTTTCTAAATAATGATAAAAAAACTAGAGCACATTGTATGTAAAATCATAAAAATATGGCTGGGGTTGAGAATGAAATCTAGTTCATTTATATTCACCAACCCGAGTGTCTAGCATACACGGCGATATTATTCAATGTGTCCTCAAAACAGTTTCATATTAACCACGAACGGCTAATATGTAAGTTTAGATATATCTAGGTATGTCTAGTTTTGTACATGGAACCACTTTGCTAAAGAACAGCGTTTCTTAACCTTTTTGCGAAATACACCCTATTAAAACTGTAGAAGTTTTAAGTATGTTTAGTTTTTGTGCAAAATAATTATGGCATCCGTTTAATGGTAATTAAATAAAGGTAACATGTGTCCAGAGGGCAAGCTTGTTCTATAATGATTGTCTTATTGAACAACGAGCCTCAAATTGATTGTAAACACTTGAACGCTATCGATTGGTTGAGATACGGCGGAGTTTGACCGATAAATAACCATTTGCAGTGGCAAAAATACCACAGCACTCACGTAATATATCGAACTGTCTTGTAATAGGCCTCCATCTGGGTATTAAGCGGTTTACCACATCCCTTCTGGTTCACACTAAGGATTAACTACTTCCTGAGTGGGTACTCCCTGGAGTGATTCAAGCTTAGGCGTTATGCCTCTATAAAAGAGTAGCATAACTGACTGATGAACTGACTGGCAGACAACGCAAAGCCTAAACCAATGGTGCTAGAGACTTCAAATTTGGTAGGCATACTCCTTGGGAATCATAGAGGTTTACTAAAAAGGGATTTTAAAAATTCCTGTGGAATACGGATTGAAAGGAATTTATATCTTCGATTTATATTGACTCTAACTCCGTGCCTATACATATTAACTAAGTATAATACATTTTTCCTTTTTTTCAATATGACTGCATAAGGTACAAAAGGATTTTTTTTTATACTAAGTTGTTATCGAAACTTTGGCAAATAATATATTCCTTGAGGGTCATAATAGCGGTGCACTAAGAAGATATTTTTCAACATCTCACTGGATAGAAGCCATTTATTTATTCCTCCATGGGAGTGAAGCCGTGGTTAAAGCTACGAGTAGTATGGCATAACGTCTTACTGAAGTAAGTAAGGTTACTGAAGCCAATGTTACACTCCAAGAGAGTAATTTAATGTTTTGGATTTCGTACTGTGGGGACATGAAGTCACTTCCTAACCGTTTCGGACCGTTCAATCCGTTTTCCAAAACATCGGTTCCCATATAAATAAATATCTTTTCCTAAATAATCAGTTTCCCGATATAAGTGTTTCCCAAAATGTGCTTCACCCAAAAGATCGTTTTTATTGATTTCCGTTTCCCAAAACACCAGTTTCCAAAAACATCCGTACCCTTTCCTAACGGATGTTATGAGAACCGGCTGTTTTGACACACGAATGCTATGAGAACCGGGTATTTTGACATACTGATGCGATTAGAAATGAATCTTTTGGCCTACGGGCATTTGAAGAAACTGTTATTTTGGAACGGATGTTTTGGGAACGGATGTTTTGAGAAATGGATAGAACGGTCCGAAAGGTTCCAAAATGGTCCGAGTACTTCGAAAAAAAATTCGGTACGCGTTTGAATTTTGAGCCGTGACGTCGGACTCGAAGTTATTTGATACATTAATGGAACTGAACGCTTCTTCTATAATACCTCGTGACAAACAAAAAAGCGGCACTGAACGATGCTTAACACTGAGCACTTTCAAGTAGAGACGCCAGATGGTTAACCACAGAACTAGTAATAAGAGAAATAGTGCAAACCAAAAAATTTAGCTTTTTGTTATTTATTCCTGAAGGTCGGTCCTTAACGAAGTTATAGAAGAACATAATTAATTCAAAAAGTAGGGTTTTGCAGAGATTTTGGCAAAAAAAGGGATATTCCACTGGAGAGTACCATAATTTACTGATACCTATGAAAATACTAGGCAAGAAACTCAAAGAGGTATATTATTTCTAAAAAATCTACAATGTTTAAAATATTGCTACATCTTAAGTTTAACACAACAAGATTATATTTACATACTATATAGGATACACAATTTTAATCCCGGGTTCGCCAATACGGATCATCCGTCAGTGCACGCCGAAATCCGACGATATATTTTATGTGAGTATTTTTGTTTACTCGTTTACGTATTCTCTCAATGAAATGTGTCGTGTCGTATCGTCCTCAGCCTGGACGACCCTAATGCAAAACTCGCATACACCTAATAATTTCTTATTACGAAAATGGTCATTTGTCTGGCATTTTTGTAGCAAAAAAGAAAAGCGTGCCTTGTCATCTCCTGTGCTAAGTACTTTATAGTGCTGAATAATTGAGGCGCGGTCGAGGGACTTAATTTGGGAAATTGAGTCGAAAACCTTGACAGGAGCGTAGCATTACATAAACTGAACATAGGTTGAAACAATTATTTTAATATGCCAACAGATATTAAGTATAATATAGAGAGAATGTTGCCTCGTACACTGTAACTACTGTGTGGTTTACATCTACCTAAGGTATAAAATTATACTGGCGGTCTTATTTAATTTCTGCCCCATGTAGTTGGACTGTACCTCTCTGGCAAGTAAGCCAGCTTATTTGGTCAGCCAATAAATATCTCAATTAATGTAACGTTAACATAGAAACACTGAGATGTTGCAGATAGGCACAACTTAGGCATTCCAGCACATTCCCAGCATGTAATGTTTTATTCATAGTAACAGTTCCCAGCACGACCGGTTGCATGCCTCAGATGCCTTTGGAAGACAATTGTTTTTTCAAAACATACGTAACCTTCACCTGCGTGGCGTATGACATCTTGGGTTAATTTTGAACAAAGGGTGCTCGAAATTTGTTAAAACTAGTTAGGAATAACCATGAGACATTTGTGAGCGTTGAGAACTGCAAATGCTTAAATTTTCTAGCGTTTCCACCTGTCGCATATATGTATTGAACAAATATACCACACTGAATGGAAGATTTTCATATCTAAAACGATACAGTTGACTTAAAAATTTTTTTTGGAAGTACAGATATATGCTTACATTGCAGTTTCTGTTTGTTAAAATATAATGCTAACAGAACAGTAGCTCATTTTTTTAATAAGTATATGCGACGGGAAACGATAGCGTTTGAAACGAGTAGATAAGTCCAAATAGGTACTTGCGACTTATAAAAAAGGATCCAAAAGAATTTTTATTGCCATGTCACAAATCTGACAGTTACGAAAGTGGCCAACAAATAAAATTACATCATAAAGTAAATCTCAAAACAATAACATTGACAATATTCGCAACCCAGTCTTTACAGGCTTGCGTAGGCGCATGCAACCAAATCCGAATCAGCATATCATTAGGCACCCACATCGCTCGTGCCATTAAGTAAGCGATCCTTTTAAGTGCTTTAAGGACTCTTTAACTTTAATGACAAATGCTATCTTAATTATGAGTTATAGCGGAACAGATTAGGCGTGACCATACTTCATTTTGACTTTAAAGTTCAGTTTGAAGTATCGTAGGGCAGAAGCCCCGGTTCTGGCCACTGGGCCGGTTTTGGCCATTTTCAACTTTAAGTTGAGTTTACTAAGGTACAGACATTGGAATAGACAATCAGTCTTAAAGTGGCCAGAACTGGGGCATCTGCCCTACAAGGTGAAACTTAATAGGTACAGTCAATGAAACTGTACGTAACAGGGTGAACCCTTTCATTGCATTTTTTTTTTCAAATGAAATGACATGTTGACTTTTACATCTATCTGCCAGAGAAATTATTGTTTTTTTTTTTTTTTTTATTAGGGGAAAATCTTACACAAATCGACGTAGTCCCAAACTAAGCAAAGCTTGTACAGTCGAGTTCTCCAATATCTGTACAGCCAACCGTTCATAAATATATAAACATGAACCTTATGATACGGTAATAAGGTCTATGTACAGATATTTATGAACGGTTGGCTGTACAGATATTGGAGAACTCGACTGTACTATGGGTACTAGACGACGATAAACATACTTATATAGATAAATAAATACTTAAATACATAGAAAACATCCATAACTCAGGAACAAATATTCGTGCTCATCACACAAATAAATGCCCTTACCGGGATTTGAACCCAGGACCTCTTGCTTCGGTCGTATTGGTAGTGAAAAGGTTCCATCCTGTACATAATTAGTGTTGTGTTTCTAGCTCAGTTAACGCTGGACAAAAAGGACTAAATTAATAATAATAGGGATGTTTCCTAGGTAAAAAAATAATAATTCTTATTAGTCCGTATTTTACATTATCAAAAAATATTAGACAAGTAATTTTTCTTTTGACAATTAAACAAAAAATGACGAAGATATGGCGCGTTGAAGTTCCGCGTGACGAGGCGTGACGTCACTTGTTCCTAAAACGCTCATACAAAGTGTAGGAACAAGTGACGTCACGCGAAACTTCAACGCGCCATATCTTCGTAATTTTTTGTTTAATTGACAAAATAAAAAATACGTGTCCAATATTTTTTGATAATCTAAAAGACTGACTAGTTAGGAAAGTAGCCAATTATTATTTATTTATTTAAGTAGCAATACTTAAGCGTTTTTGGTCACACGTACTTTGGTTCAGTGGTGTAATATCGGACACGACACATCTTTCGATATTGTGCGCAGAACACTACTGCCGCCCCCTTAGATAATATAAGACAGGGTGAGCCTTCGCACCTTTTTCCCCTCAGTCATTGCTCTTTGTGCACTTGCACAACATCGTTTATAAAAACCAAAGTTGGCAGGGGCAGGTTGTCATTTTTGATTGTCCGTGCTGGTGAACAGATCTCCTAGAAAATGATGTCGTGTGCAGTAATTTCGTGCAAAACAAAGTCAGCAATGTCTAGCGTTACGAAAGACGGTGTTTCTTATCACACGTCGGTAATTTAATCATCAATTTACGCTACCAGTACCTCTACCATGAGTTTACACTAGTTCACAGTGACCGTACTCGCTAGCGACGGCGTAAAAGATTTGTATGGAGAATTGTACTTCCGTAAGTGACCGCTAGAGGCGCTGTACAATTCTCCATACAAATAATTTACGCCGTCGCTAGCGAGTACGGTCACGTAAACTAGTGTAAACTCATGGTAGTGGTACAGAACGTTAATATAACATATTTAATGGGACATAAATGACAAAATAATAACAAACTGTAACTAGGCACGTTGGTAGGGATGCGACACAACCGAACTGAACCGATGATCGAACGAAGTGAATGAAGTTTATCCTGCGGTTTATTTTAACTTTATTTTAAACCACAGAGCTTTAATCTAGAGTTTTTTGTGCTGTTTTTGATCTAAAGTTGTTTTGCAATAAATTGGTAATAGATTTTACTTCGTATTTACAGTTTTCCGAAACAACCCGTAACTAAAGACCAATGGAATGGACTAAATTTTGTCGCAGAACGGCTACTTGGGCTATCTGTTCACATCATTTTGAGTTACATGTATCGAAGTGAAAAAAAGAAGAAGATTTTATTGTATTGTAAATTATAAAATAAACACTGTGCTGTACGTCGTACCTCGCCCCCCAGGCGAATTGGCAGAAAAAGTTACAAGTAAAGGTACGTCAAAGGCGCATCCTGTCTTAAATTATCTAAGGCCGCCCCTCATTCTGTCCAAAATAAGTAAAATCAATTCTATTAATTAATTCTATTTCGATCTGTTTTGCACTTGCTCCTGTTTTGGTAAACTACAATTGCCGCAGACATGAACGTTATTGCTCAAAAATTTCAACACACCATATAGTAACATATAAGATCATTGATTACGATACAAAAATATTGCGTAATAGCAGTAGTGGGGAGTGACAATTTTTGCAAGTAAAGCCAGAGCAAATAAACCGGCCAAGTGCGAGTCGGACTCGCGCACCAAGGGTTCCGTACAAATTTATATGTATCTATGAACATCCAGTTTTAGCAGACCCCTGCTCCTAAGCAAAATGTGCGCAGTGTGGGATCATTATAGATTGGTTAATGATATAGACAGACAGACAAAAAAAATTATGCTTTTTGCAATTTTTCCTTTATCTGTGCTATAAAACCTTGCTTTGTACCAAATTTCAAGATTCTGAGTTCACGGAAAGTACCCTGTAGGTTTTGATTACCTTGCGAGTGTCGACAATTTACGGAAATTTGCGGCATAAAAGGCTTTATCTTTTGATTGCGTAAAAAATTTATGCTTTTCGCAATTTTTCCTCTATCTGTGCTATAAGACCTTGCTTCGTACCAAATTTCAAGGTTCTGAGTTCACGGGAAGTACCCTGTAGGTTTTGATTTTGATTCCCTTGCGAGTTTCGAAAATATGCGGAAATTTGCGGCATAAACGGCTGTATAACGGCTGTATAACGGCTGGATTGCGTTGGCTTAGAAGTTTGATTTTTTCACAGCTCTAAGGGACAGTAGACTTGAGTATTTGATATAAATTTCAGCTTGATACCTCCACGCGTTCCTGAGAAAAAGGGTCTTGACAGACGGACGGACGGACGGACGGACGGACGGACGGACGGACAGACGGACGGACGGACAACAAAGTGATCCTATAAGGGTTCCGTTTTTTCCTTTTGAGGTACGGAACCCTAAAAAACCTAAAAATCCTATTTATCCTCTTCTTTAAAGTGCAGTAATGGAAGAGAAGCGTTTGTTAACTTCGAAAGTTTAGTCAGCCCGAGGGGAATCGGGTTGTTACTACCCTCCGTAATAGCAGTGCGTATTTAACAGTTACTAAGTGATCCGGCACTCGCGTTTGACAATCGCTATATTCACCATCGAGTTAGCCCACCCACCCCTTTCAAGGGTCACCAAAGAATATACTCAATGCGGTGCCAACGATAATGGTGGGGAAATAAATACTGTATTGTACATATAAAGTAACGGAGCACAGGTGCCGTATCAATATTGCCCAGCGCACTGACATGCTATAATAGGTACCGCTACTGTCAATGGTGGTTTTCCAGTATTCTACCGGTAGATAGTTCACACGCAGCATCGCGTGACGGTGAGATAGGTTAATAGGTTCTCTATTAGTTTAAAACACATATGTGTAGGTACAGGTCTAACTAAGTCCACATAGTGATAGGATTACAGGTTTAAAGTCGATCGATTCGGGGCGACGTCCGCCCACGGTTTAGGAGAATTGGTGTCTCGGCTGGGGATGGCACCAACACCAAAAATAATACCTAAATATTATGGGTTGGAGACCAAAGGGCTGGCAGCTATCTCTCTCAACAAATCTCCATCGCCATTCAACGAGGGAATGCTGCCAGCCTAGTTTTGGGTACGATGCCACGGGGCCCTGTTTTAGACTTAGGGGCTGTTTCACCACCCATTGATTAATTTCAACTGACGGATAAAATGTGATGCCGTCTCCCTCTATTTCTATTCGAACAAAACAAACAGAGACGGCATCACATTTATCCGTCAAATAAATTTGATCAATGGATGGTGAAACAGGGGGTTAATGTACTTTTTAAGTTAGATATTTAGTTTATAGTTATTTTTATTCATTGTTACTAATATTTATGTACTTACTTCAAAAGTACTACTTTTTATGATTATGAGAATTGAGACACAATGAGTTTTATAATTTAAGCTTTAGCGTCTTTATTTCCTCGTAGTTTACCTAACGTTATCGAAATCAAATAATTCAACGAGTATTTTGTTGATTTACAAGATTTTAAAATATAATAAAAGCATAAACATAAACCCTGACAGGGCACAGCAATGTTTTAACACTAAAATACATATTGTTTAATTGTACTTTACATCCCATTAATATTATAAAAGTGAAAGTTTGTTTGGCTGGAATGGATGTGTGGATGTTTGTTACTCTTTCACGCTAAAACGGTTTGACGGATTCTGGCGAAATTTGGCTCAAAGATAGTTTATAACCTGGATACTTTTTATCCCGGAAAATTGCATAGTTTCCGCAAGATAGCGATAAAAAAATCCATCGCAGACGGAGTCGCGGGCATCAGCTAGTACCTAAATAAAACAATAACACAAGAAAATTATTATTTAGAAAATGTACATCGACGACGATCTCTCAGATAGATAAAGACTCAGCAAGTAAGCTCTTTTATAAGTGGAAGCGGAAAGCTTTATAAATTTCGCAACGAGTTGGACGAGTTAGGAGCGATAAGACGAGCTTATCTTGCCAGCAAGTCATATAAAAGCTGCAATAAACACTTTATCATGTTTGACAACATGAACGCTGATAAAGAGCATTTAGGTCGAGTTGCATTTTGTTGACATTCAAACTTTTTAACCGTGTCACGTGCAAGTAAGACCAGAAATATGATGGGTTTTACTTGAATCAAGGCAATAAACTTATTATCTACCCTACTTATTATTGTTTACAAAGTATGTACGTATGTATGTATGTAAAACTCTTTATTGTACATAAAACATGAAAATAACTAGTTAACAAGAGATACAGATGTGCAAAGGCGAACTTATCCCTTAAAGGGATCTCTTTCAGTTAATAATCCAATAATCAGTTCCAGTAATCGGGAGACGTCAGCAGGATCGCTTCGATTATAAATACACAAAACACAATAATATGTTCACTACGCGCAAAATGTAGCCAATAAAGAAAATCTATTTACAATACGCAAAATGTAATATCAACCCATATTGTGAAACACGCGAAACGTACAAAATAAATAAATTTTCCGATTTGTACATTTTGCTTGTTGTACGTTTTGCTAGTTTTACAATATGCATTATGTACATTTTGCGCATTGTAGATTTTGCTAACAGCAATTGCACTTTAGAATTAAAATACATATTTAACAGGAATCAAAGTGCCACTGTCATAATTTTGCATATGTATTTTGCGTTAACAATATGTGGCCCAATCCGCACTGGGCTCAAGCCCACTCATTCTAAGAGGAGGCCTGTGCCCTGCAATGGGACATATATAGGCTAAGATTTATTTATATTTATATATTTATATTTTTATTTTATCATATATGATCCTAAAACTCGAAACTATTCAACATCCCATATTCCCATTGTGGAATGACAAAAAATGCTTTTAGCCCACCAAATTAAACACGACACGGACTTGTAATCCCACAGTAATGAAGCATTTAACTTAACCGTTCTCACCAAATTTCTCTGATATTGACTCAAGTGCATGGCATTCTTTAATTAGAGGCAATCATGCACTATTTCGTTGAGTACTCTGGAAATAGTTCAGTTGCGCAAACGCTTATAGGCTGTTTTATATCTGCACTTAGCAAGTAGTCTGGTTTTAGAACGTACTTTTGTGAATTGATCTTGTTGGTTAAGAACAGATGTTTGATAGAAATGAGTTGCCTAATGTTTAGATCAGACAATCCTTACTGATAGCTGTATAGGTGAAAAACTTAAGTAAGTCACCTGTTTAGTAGTAGTAACGTGTCCGTATAAACAAATTGATGTTCCAAATTTCAAAAATGACTTAAGTTCCATATTAATTCTGTGCACTACTACATTATAACAGGTGACTTACTTAAGTTTTTCACCTATAACGTGTTGCCAAATTATTTTGTAGCCCTTATTTTATTTTTCAGGGTGCCTTACCCAATGGACTATATATCTGTACGTCCGTCTGTCACGAGGCTGTATTTTTAGAAGCTTTTATTTAACTTGCAATTTTTTTTTATATGTTTGTAAAGATCTAGTTTTGCAAATTGAATTTCACTCTCCTCTTGTGATCGGATTGTCTTGCAATTTGGTACGATACGAATGTGTAATTGACAATGCAAAAGAGCTTTTTTTTACAAAGAGTGCGTATTAGCACTGTTGTCACTAAAACAGCAAATAATAATAAAATTAAGTAATATATTTCAAACTAAATACAAACTGAAATATAGATGCACAGAAAAAACCCCAGAAAAAAGACCAATGCTGGGAATCGAACCCAGGTCCTCAGCGTTCCGTGCTGCGTGCTTACCCCTACACCATCACTGGTCTAGGAGTTTGTATTTAGTTTGAAATATATGGTTTCACGGGATGACCGTAAAAGTAATAAAAAAATGAAGTTGAAGAAAATAAAAAAAAAAAATAGAAAAAGATACTTCATACTTAACTTGTAAAAGTTGGCCTAGTAGCGCCATCTCTTGGTCCAGGTGAGCGGGTAGCTCCGAAAGAGTGTTGAAGTCTCTCGGTAGAGGGCATAACATAGATGCGCTTTATCACTGCCTAAATGTGATTATAACAGACTGAAGTGTACGATGTATGGGAAAGATTCGTCGCTAACTTCTAGACCAGTGATGGTGTAGGGGTAAGCACGCAGCACGGAACGCTGAGGACCTGGGTTCGATTCCCAGCATTGGTCTTTTTTCTGGGGTTTTTTCTGTGCATCTATATTTCAGTTTGTATTTAGTTTGAAATATATGGTTTCACGGGATGACCGTAAAAGTAATAAAAAAATGAAGTTGAAGAAAATAAAAAAAATAAATAGAAAAAGATACTTCATACTTAACTTGTAAAATTAAGTAAGTTAAAAATCAAAAAATATCCTATGTTTGATTTTGCGGTCTTTTTGCTCAATTATAATAAATGGAAAATATGCGGATTTTCTGTCAGTGGAAACTGAAAGTGCAAAAATGGAAAATCGTCCACTCCAAATTAAACGTCAAATCAGAAAAATGCCAATTTTAAATGAATCAATAAGGAAAGTTGTCTAAGTAGAATACTTATTGTAGAAAATGCGAAAATGGAACTATGACCCATATTAAAATTAATTATGCGGTGGTACGGAGCCCTTCTTGTGCAAAGCTGACTAACATAATCGACTATAATTCTAAAAACAGAAGATAAGTAATTAATAAACGGCCAGCAAGTAAGCGTGTCAGAGGCTACTAAAATTACAACTGAACATTAATATCGCCTAATATTTGGGTTAATTAAATTCTACCAACGTGTTAATTTGTTTGGGCCCACCCAATCCAGTTGGCCGTCCTAGTGTGCTATTATAGACATTACCTTGTTTTAAGAGACCGTATTTTATTTTATTTATTATGACATAAATTCCGAAAAACTCAGAGTACAAAACTGAAAAAAGTGGGCTTGGGCCGTAGTTGCCACGCGGCCCATAGCGGATTGGGAACTTCACACGCACCATTGAAGTCCTTTTGAGGTCTGTTCAGGTTTCTTCATGATATTTTCCTTCGCCGTTAAAGTTCATGGTAAATTTGAAATTTAAGTTCACGCGTAAATTCCGAAAAACTCAGAAGTGCAAACCCGGGCTCTAACTCTGGACCCTCTGCTTGAGAGGCCATAGGTCAAACCACTTGGCTACCACGGCTTTTTACTACGCTACAGCTTTATTTTGTTGGTTGTTATTGTCAGGATAAGGTTTGCATGGATGAAAATGTTTAAAACAATAATATTGTACTTACGGAAAAGTAGGAAAGTAGGTAAAAGAAGATGCTTGCGATGAGTTTTCTTCATTAGCACATCCGTGCGAAGCCAGAGCGGGCAGTTAGTTAATAATAAAACAGAAAGACACACACTTTCCAGGTACAGTCGGGATAAGAAACGGGTCGTCACTTTAAAGTTGACATTTGCTTGCACCTAGTCAATTTTCAGTCCTGTCAACATTTTATTTCAAATTAAACATATTACTATCGCGTGGCTCCATTTTTCAAAAAGTCGGCAGTTGCAGTTACGTTGCAGTTGGAATGCAGTCCGTCTGTATCGGCCCTAAATCGAGAGACTATAACTATAAATCAAAAATTTTAAAAAACCCCAACTCAATTATGTCACACGTATGTTTAAACATAAAGTAAATGCCCATTGTGCGTCTAAGATCCCTTCCGCAGCTGGGTGAGGCCGTGAAGCGTTTCAACCGCCTTGTTCCGTGTGTTACCAAAATCGTCTAATAGTACATCCGTCAGCTAAAAATCCTAGTGGCCACCATCACGAGTGGTGTGATGTGTGGTCGCGGAATTGCAGCTATCTCTCTCAACGAATCGCCATCGCCATTCAACGAGGGAACGCTGCCAGCTTTTTGGGTACGATGCCACGGGAGCCTTTTTTTAGACTTAATCTAGTAGTTTTTAAGTTAGATATTTAATTTATTTTATTGAATTAGTTCATTCACCTTAGATTTCGGTAACATACGAGACACGATGGTTGAAACGCTTCACGACCTCACCCAGCTAACAAAAGAGCTGATAACTTTGGAACGGCTAAATCGTTTATGATGAAACATATAAGAACCATCGCCAAGAAACCTGCTTTCTAATAAAAAAAACCGCATCCACATCGGTTCACCCGTTTAAGAGCTATGATGCCACAGACACACACACACACACACATAGCGGTCAAACTTATAACACCCCTCTTTTTATGTCGGGGGTTAAAAATAAGACTATGCAGGATTTTATTTAGCACATAATTATTGAACTTTAAATCAAAATACTTTCAACGCCATTTAGCAACTTCGACGGGATTTTGTCCTTAAATGTCAGAATGTCGACCGACCTATTACTCTTCGCTCGAATTTGTCAATGTCCGCCAACACGCAATGCACCCACATGCATCTGGTTATGCACTGAGATAACTTAATATGCCAGTTTGTTCAAGGAAAACCTCTAAAATAAGGCCTGATGAGCGTTAGTCATACATAATTGCTAATCTATACTCTAACCATCATCATCGGTCGGCCTATAGCAATCCATTGCTGGACATAGTTCTTTTCTAAAACGTACCATTTTATTCTGTATCGGACTTTACTCTTGTGCTAGGCACTTTTACAAATCGTCTTAATCACAATATCAAACTGCTGAAGCTACCAGTAAAAACTTTTCAAGATTTGATATGTATAAACTGAGTTTATGTTTTGTAAAATTACCTATTTCGCATGCCCCAGTTTGGAATGCTTTGAATCATGCACGATGTTAACCATCATCTCAATATCACAACACATTAAACACTCATAAATTAATACAAGGCAATGACCATAATGTTCTCAGCCGCCTCACTACTTCTGTCTGGATCTTGTCGCTAAGTGCGTTTTGTCTCTATCATTCATTCCTGGTTGAAAAGAGACGCGGATAATGACTTACTTGTGTTTCTCAATTTGTGTTTGACGGAAATTTGATCTTTGTCCTTTTAATTACAAGATTGGTTTTGCAATACGCGATTATGGAGATACGACTCTGTGATGTTGTCAATTTGTGAATGGTCGTTGCCTCTACAAATAAGTATATACATAAGTATGTTTTCGTGTTTGAACTATCTTCAAACTTTTTTGAGCAGGAATAATTATAATTATACTTTGCTCATGTTCCCATAAAGTAGAAGTACTGTTCGCTTGACGTATCCTTCACGTATTTGTAAATAACTATAAATTAAAAATTTTAAAAAACCCCAACGCAATTATGTCCCTCGTATGTTTGACATTAAGTCAATGCCCGTTATGCGTCTAAGATCCCTTCCGCAGCTAACAAAAGAGCTGATAACTTTGAAACGGCTGAACCGATTTTAATGAAACTATCTAAGAACCATCGCCAAGAAACCCGCTTTATATTAAAAAAAACCGCATCCAAATCGGTTCACCTGTTTAAGAGCTATATGATGCCACAGACAGACACACAGATAGACAGACAGACAGACACACACACATAGCGGTCAAACTTATAACACCCCTCTTTTTGTGTCGGGGGTTAAAAAATAGAATTGTTGCCTGCTGTATTCTACCTTACCCTCAACTCTACGTAGAGTAGTATTTACCGTATTTTTAAACTGTTATATGCAATATTATATTTACAGAGATAGGGTCACTTTGAATTCAATATTTACATCCCGTTTATTCCCTACCCCGTGAGAATTTATTCATTGTTATTCCTTGGCTACGTCGCAAGCAACCTCTACGCAAAGTTTCAACTTCCTAGGACTATAAGGGTTTGAGCTGGACGTTGGTAAGTCAGTCGGTCAATCAGCCAGGACTTTTCTTTCTACATATAAAAAGAGTTTGCTTAGTCAACTAAACTCAAGATAGTCTAGACAGTATAGACTGCGTGTTATAAAGTAAAATATCAATGTATCAGATTGCAACGAAAGTGATGCGTCACCTAAGCAGACGGCCTCAACCTTAGAAGGCGGCCCGTGAGTCACGCAGCAGCCTTAACTCGCGACATTTATGGCAACACACGACGACGGTTTCCCTAACATGTCTGCAATTTTTTTTTAAATATCACGGGTCAATTCACACCATTTGACCTAACCCCAAAGGGTAAGCAAAGCCTGTGTTTTGGATACAAGGCAACGGATATTACTTAAATTTAAACATCCAAGAATCGAGCACAAACATTCGTATTTTTCACACAAACATCTGGGCCGACTGGGAATCGAACCCAAGACCACAAGCTTCGTAGTCAGGTTGTCTAAACACTAGATTATTTGTCCGTATGTAACTAACATTTCACTCGAAAATGGGCTATATTTACAAATTAAAATTTGCAGATCTTTTGTTGACCGCTACCTCGCACTCATACGAGGGGCGTTCAATATAAAGTGAGAATGAGATGCAAACTCTTTTAATATTACGAAATTAAATACTGGCCGGTAAAGCTAATCTATCTAGCTGTTTGCTATGAAAAAAAAAACTAACTGTCTTTTGTTTAAAAAAATATACGGTAATTTCTTTGCAATGCTATTGAGTACGTTAGCGAAAATGGAGAAAATTGAACTGCGCGCCGTTATCAAATACTTGTATTTGAAAAATTTTTCTACGGACCAAGTCAATTTGGATTTGCGGGACACTTTAGGGTCTAATGCTCCTCCGTATTCGACAGTCGCACGTTGGTGCGCCGAATTTAGACGTGGAAGAACATCGACAATGGACGACCCCCGCTCCGGACGCCCTACTACAGCAGTAACTGAAGAAATTGTGAAAAAAGTCGAAAACTCAGTTTTGGCGGATCGTCGTGTCACAGTTCGTTTTATTGCTGAAAATGTAAAGATTTCAACGGGGAGCATGCATAATATTTTACATGAACGCTTGGGTATGAAAAAGGTATCTGCGCGTTGGGTACCAAGAATGCTTACTGACACGCAAAAACAAACTAGACTAGAGATTTGTCAAGAAACTTTGAACCTGATGCAGCAAGACCGGGAACTTTTTTTGGCGCGATTTATACAATGGACGAAACATGGCTTCATCATTACGACCCTGAAACGAAACTGCAGTCTATGACATGGAAAAGGCCATCATCTCCAACTCCGAAGAAATTCAAGGTGAGCCCATCTGCCGGTAAGGTCATGGGCTCTGTTTTTTGGGATGGTAAAGGGGTATTAATGATTGAGTATCTCGAGCATGGAGCCACTATTACGGGCACATTATACGCCAAACAAATAGCAACATTGCGCAATGAAATCCGCGAAAAACGGCGACGTAAACTCTCGAAAGTTGTGCTGTTCCACCAGGACCATGCCCCGGCACACAAGTCCGCCGTTGCAATGACTGCAATTCGTGATGCTGGGTTCGATATCCTTAAGCATCCTCCGTATTCACCAGATCTCGCTCCCAGTGATTTCTACCTATTTCCGAGATTGAAACAATACCTGAGAGGCCAGAAATTTAAAGACGACGACGCGGTAGTCGCTGCAGTACAAGATTTTTTAAGTACTCAAGATGACTTTTACCTTTTTTAAAAATGGAATTTTAAGTTGAGAAAAAAGATATACTACGTGTATTATGCTAAAAGGTGACTATGTCGAAAAATAGAATGACATTTAGTAAAAGTTGTTTATAACATACTCATTCTCACTTTTTATTGAACGCCCCTAGTATTATAAACGTGTAAGTTTGTATGGATGGATGGATGGTTGGATGTATTACTCTTTCACGCTAAAACGGTTTGACTGGTTTTGATAAAATTTGACACACAGATAATTTATAACTTGGATTAAGATTTTTATTTTTATCCCGGAAAAATGCATAGGTAGTTCCCGCGGAATTAATAGTGATAAACGAATTCTTCGCCGACGGAGTCGCAAGCAACAGCTAGTAATTCTATAGATAAAGTAAAAACAAATTGAATGTTTTTAAGAACTTTACAAGATCCGTAAGCCGTAATAATTCGGAAATTTGCAAAAAATCGAAGCATCAGTGCGGGTTTGATGTGAAATCTGTAACTTAAAAGACCATAAATAAGTGCTTATGTTATGTATGAGGTTACGACTGAACTTGGCATTCGAAAGTTAAGTAGAGAGTTGGTGGCTAAAAATGTGCCAATACTTATACGAATCTGGTTTTGGAGTGACTTATTGCCTGCTTAACGTTAGTTTGCAGACAAATAAGGACATAGTGCGACGTACTGATCATAAATAATAATAATATTTTATCTTTAACTAGCCTTCCGTCCGCAGCTTCGCCTGCGATAGATTAATTTTCCCGTAGGAAAAGGTATTTCCCGCGGTAAGAAAGTAGCCTAAGTATGTCACTCAGTGATAATATGTAGCTTACTAATGGCAAAAGAATAGTCCAGTAGTTTTGAAGTTTTTTCGTTACATACAAAAATACAAATCTTTCCTCTTTATAATATTAGTGTAGATTAGTGTAAATTAAACATACTTACTTGTTTGTGCACTGCCTTTGTCCAAGTTATTTATATTTATTTATCCGTAGGCAACATCAAGATAATATGTTATCCATCATCTCAGCTTATACTACGACGACCAGATGGCCTAGTGGTTAGAGAACCTGACTACGAAGCTTGAGGTCCCGGGTTCGATTCCCGTGTCGGGGCAGATATTTGTATGAATAATACGAATGTTTGTTCTCGGGCCTTGGGTGTTTGATATGTATTTAAGTATGTATCTATCTATATAAGTATCTTTATCCGTTGCCTTGTAGCCATAACACAAGCTATGCTTAGCTTACTTTGGGACTTGGGAATTGGTGTGAATTGTCCCGTGATATTTATTTATTTATTTATTTATACTAACCGTCCCACACTGCAGGGAGGTCTCCTCTCAGATTAAGAGGGCTTGGACCGTAGTTCCCACGCGGGCGCAGTGCGAAATGTTAACTTCAAACACACCACTAAATTTCTTCGCATGTGTGTACAGGTTTCCTCGCGATCATTTCATTCACAATAAAGCTCATGGTCAATTTCAAATGTAATTTTGCACATGAACTTTGAAAAACTCAGAGGTGCGAGCCCTGGCTCGAACCCACGACCCACCGTGTGACCGAAAGAAGTGATGAAAACGATTGTGATTCCAAGTGCGTTAGACAATAACGCCTCAGTTGGACGTACGGTTAATTATACATATTGATGATTTAGTTGAATCCATACTAAAACTATAGATGTGTGAGTGTGTTTGTTTGTTTGTCCTTCTTTAAAGACCAAAATGAGCGACGGATTGCCGAGATATACTTTTTACCACGGGAAAATATCTCATTCCTACGGGAAAAACTTCAGCGGGGGCGAAGCCGCAGGCATCAGCTAGTTTGTTAATATTTTGTTGATTTGTTGAATGTTATCGTTTTCATTAGAGTAGGTATAAGAAGTACTTAAATAACGACCGCTTTAGCCTAGTTGGTAGTGACCCTGCCTACGAAGCAAGAGGTCCTGGGTTCAAATCCCGGTAAGGGCATTTATTTGTGTGATGAGCACGAATATTTGTTCCTGAGTTATGGATGTTTTCTATGTATTTAAGTATTTATTTATCTATATAAGTATGTTTATCGTCGTCTAGTACCCATAGTACAAGCTTTGCTTAGTTTGGGACTAGGTTGATTTGTGTAAGATTGTCCCCTAATATTTATTTATTTTATTTTATTTATAAATATAATTTAAAAAAAAATAGTTAAGTAAAGTCACTTGTTTCAGACAATTTTAACGATCCATACGATACTTACATTAATTTACGTTAGCCTCATAAATATTTTATGTAACGTACTTGCAATTGTCGTAGGTAACAATAGCTCTAGATTTCGAAACTTTATTACGCTAAATCACCGATGCGTCGCAAACCGCAAATGTCTGAGAAAATCTCAATATTGTCTTCTCACAATCACGCCAATCGCCTGGCGACGAGTATGTACATCGCGACTCAGCGAGAGATTTTCCCATTTATAAAATAAATTGCGTGTATTGCCTATTTATTACTACGCCGTAAGCTTCTCGAATGCGCAATGTAATTCGATCTCTCCCAGCCGGTCGCTAATAGTCATAGCATGATCGCAAGTTTACCACAAAACTCTGCTAACAACCATAATAGGGTATTTGACACCACCAATCAATTGATGTATTTTATGAGCTGTCCAAATGTAATTCCTCCGTAGATTTTATATCTCAACCTCAACCAACTCAATTGTCTATTTACTAATTTGTTTCAAAGCAACTATAAATCAAATTTTGCAGTTAAAAGAAATTATTCTTGGGAAAACCGAGAAGTTGATTTTCTGAATTTTATAGTGATATATCTATTGAAAACAGCGCCATCTCTCTTCTCAGGTGAGCAGTTCATGTTCTATGAGAATGTGTAGCTATGTCGTTTTTCGCATAGATGGCACTTGGCGATAAAAGATTCGCAAATTAAAAAAGTAATAACTGTACCAATAAATCATTGGAAAAATTCGCCGTGTATACCGACGCTCGGTTTGGTGTAATGGTGAAGCACACATCACGAAATGATGTGGAACCGGGGTAGTTCCCAGCCCTAGCATAAGCTAGGACTGGGAACTTAACTTTTCCGTTTGTTTTTTTTCAGTGTATTGTAGTAGTTCACAGTATAATTAAAAATAATAAATAAGAGAAATAAAATAAGATAATTCAAGAAGAAGATGAAAATAAAATATCTGAGTTTGATAGTGAAGTTGAAGGCTGAAGTAAATTATTTTTATTTTTAATAGATATTATGCGTCTTAGAATTTGCGTGTGGTGTCAACTACCCTGTTGTGGCTTCGTGCCTGAACCACAAAATGTGACTTCTATTCAGTGTAAAGTCTATGTTGAGTAAGCGAGGTCATGTCGCGGGATCTAAGGTCAGGGTTTCTGACAGCGTGGTAATAGTACCACGTGCTTGTTGCTAGGCAACGGATGGCAAACAAACAACCCCAAGAAAGCCATTCAACACTCGTCTTTGAAGAAGGAACGACGCAAAGGGGAGGACTTGAAATACGTTGAGTGTTTGAAAGTTGAAGACAGTTATGATATTCAGTGTTTTGAGTATGTGTAGTGTGTGACTAAAATTAAACATTGGAACGTGAATTTTGTATTTTTTAAAAGAAAGTGTGAATGTACATAATCATAAGTAACGGACAAAATTATAAAAGCAGTAATAATAAATAAAGTTGTTAAAGAAAACTTAGCTTTACATACTTCGTATCTTGCGTGTCCACGTCCAGAATTACAAGAGCTATGCAGACCAAAAACATGTCCCGCTCCTTGGACCACGCGCACTGGTGGGAGCCCCAGCATTGGAAGCGGGAACACCGCACGACGTCCTCGCTGTCCCTAGAAGGCGCAGACCCTGCTGACATCAGAAATGGCTGGCTGACTCTGCCAGATCCTAAGGTAGATTCAGCTTAAGGTCGTAGAAGTTTTCCCCAACTAACTGTTTATTTGTCTTTAGTTTTGACAAAATCAAGAAAGTAGCTTAAAACTGCTCGGAGTTTAATATTTTAATAGACTTCAAGTTTTTTCTAAAAAATTAATTTATTGGTTGTGTTTAGATTGTTAACCCCCATGTTAAGACGGAAAATTTGTCACTTGTGAGAGTTTCTCGTAAGATTTTTGGCGTAGTTAGGTTGCTCGTGTGTATTGCACACTCCGAGGTGTAGTTTACGGGCTTCTTATTTGGTCTTCGCTTTTTATTTGGTCTGGTTTATTTGGTACAACTAGAAGTGGGTAAAATTCGAATTCCAAAGGGACATACTTCAGTCGTCTACGTTGTTCTTTAATCGGAAAGTGCAACATACTTTTATTACCTGCGTAATTGTTATGGATACATTATGCAACAAATGCGATGACACTTTGACAATTTTGCAGAGTGGCGTAGCTACCGTAAGGCAAGCCGGGGCAGTGCCCCGGGGCCCCCAAGCTCAGGGGGCCCCTTGGACTCTGACTTACAGACTATAAATGCGGACCTATGAGATACGCGGCGCGCTTCAACGTAACGTAACTATAAAACGCTACTAGTGAGTTTACAAGCGCGCGAATCTAGTGAATTTAAAGTGCATTCATCCTTACTTGTCTTATCATGTAAACAAACACTGGTTGGGGCCCTAGTTTATTTTTTGCCCCAGGGCCTTTGGTTACCTACCTACGCCATGATTTGCTACGAAAAAGTTCCGTTATGGGTTACGATTCAGTTGATTCTATAATACTTGCATAAGTATTTGGACATTTTTTAATTAAAATTTTATGGTTTTCATATTCTAAATCACGACTAGGTACTATTCTTAATTAATATCGAAAAAAGGGTCCTTATTTTAAGTCAGTTTTGTGACACAAAAAAATGGATGGACAGTTACGGGCATTTTTATATCATCAAAATCAATAACACACGTTTATGGTCAACTAGAAACTACGCACAAAGTACACAAGCGTATTTTCTTTTACGAAACGCTATTTAGTATCTTAAATAATAAAGTTGTTTCAATTTTGTTTCGAAGTCCTTGAAGACACCCTAAAATACACCGTCCCCTATAATTTCAATAGTGGAAACCTTCCAATTCATCAACAATTCAGTATTTAAACTGCGTCATCGTTATTGATTCCCAAATTACTTAACATTTTACAGCAACTTGTCTTTTTTCGTCCTTGACTTGACTTTGAGGGTTAAAAACTCCAACGATTACCTCAGGGGCCTCTTTTAAACTAAGTAGTTTTAGAAGACCGCCGTAAATACCTAAACCATATTTTTTTTGTTCAAAAAAGTTCTGCCAACCTTAAGCTATGTGAAACTTTGTGTTGCCACTTGCCAGTATCACTAAGGTTCTACGTTATAACAACCTTTTTGCTGGGCCTTACATTGCATTCAAGCTGTAAGGCCATTGACACTGGTGAGTCACGATCTGTTCCTTTCCTCCTACAATCAGTGCGTACCTTATTAGGTAATAACTTTACCAAGATAAAGGAGAGTCTGACCTATTTGACTTTGTAAGACAAAACCTATAAGGAGATTTTTTAACTGTAGTTTTAACGTTGCATGAAAAATTACATGTTCTATAGATTTCGTGATTGGATTTTTACAGCCCGATCACGGAGGAATATCGGAATAAAAAGTATTTTATGTGAAAATTTTGAGTTCCATCTACCTGCTTTTTTACCAAATTTTATCCGAAATCCGATTAAGCGTGAAAGTGTAACAAATATACGCATTTAAGTCTAATTTTATTAGGTCAGCTAAATATCAACAATCTGAATGATGAAAAAAATTTCTTTCAAAAACCAACCAAATAAACACGAGGGGGTTACTACTAAAAAAATCCTTTACCTAGGTAGGTACGCTAAAAAAGTTATGTCTCAAATTGAATTGTTTCAAATTTGACCCACTTCTAGTGATCGGATTGACTTAAAATTTGTTACAAGTACATAATATGTGGTTATAACATGTTTCTGTGTAGTGTGGATGACTATGCAAGTACGGTCAACAAAAATTACAGGCAGCAAAAAAGCTTGTATTGAGAATGTTTTTTTACAAAAATAACTTTCAACTAAGTAACATTAAGTAATGAAGTTGATCATTCATAGGCTATTGCCGTGGTACTGACCAACCTTGAGCCATTTGCATATATCGCTTCCGATCGATTCACCGTCGCCCACGCCGTAGAACAATGTTATTGCGGCTAACTATCATGTTCGTGATGTCCTTTCACTGTAAATGTTTTGACAGGGAAGCAGTCTGCGAAATGACATCAGCTTGTTCGCGAGGGCGGCGAATGAATAATCTTTGAATGTATAATAAACATACTGCAGTTCAGATAGAACTAATTATTGTTGAATAATAAAATAACATGTTTTGACAATCCGTTTTGCAAAGGATAAACGCGTCCCCGTCCCCAAATCAAAATAATATGCTACTTATTATTAAGTGACCCATGAATTAATTTTCAACTTTTATCCTTATTGCCTTTTGTAAACATATTAAAAATTTCCCTATTTTCGCAAACACCGATTAACTCTGTTGTTGTAAAGTCGCGGATGAAAAGATTCATCATCTAAGGCTGCGTTTCCACCAGAGATGTGCGAGGATGCGTTGCGAGGGATGTGTCTGTCATGGACCAATAGAAACACTTCATTCACTTAGGACCTTTTAAATGAAGTCTTTCTATAGGTTCATGACAGACACATCCCTCGCAACGCATCCTCGCACAGCTCCGGTGGATACGCAGCCTTAAAGTTGACTTTTATTCGTAGACTTTATCATCATCATCATCATCATCCCAGCCTATATACGTCCCACTGCAGGGCACAGGCCTCCTCTCAGAATGATAAGTGTACAATTATAAGTATTATAACAATGTACAATTTTTATAGCGTTTATAATTTAAATACATTCAACTATTTACTTATTGCTGATATACAATAAAATAAATATAATATTTAAATCACTAAACATACCGCCCATTTTACCTCCGCACTTTAAAACTGAACTAACTTGAATCCAGCGCTATGTGTCTTGATAATAACCGATGTGTTGTCCATATTGCCGGCCAACGCCCCGAAATGGTAATCGTAAATCTATAGCTTCCCTCTATTTGGCTGTCCATATCCATTAATATTTGATGTAATTTTTGTTTTTAATTGGCTACAGGTCAACGATCTATGGTACATATCTACATATCTATACAACTTTTGAGTAGGTTTTTTTAACTTAAAGATAGGTATCACAGAAGTACCCAGGTTTTTTTTGATTTGTGACCTTAACAAGAGAGTTGATCAGATCGATCAGAGGAAGAAAATTTTTTCGATCTTATATTGTCAGCGTTCTATAATTCACACAACACGTAGGTACGCGTGGTTCATTCTAGTTCTTGCTATCCGAATGTTATGATTATGATTAACAGTTGAGAGGTGAAATTTTCAACCACAGCGTTTTGTTCCATGGGGCGCCCCCATTTTTGAGCTCATATCCGTGAAAAAGCTAGAGGAGTGTGGTACAAATTTATGTATTGCTACGAAACTGCAGGCTGCAGCTCAAAGTACATTTTCGACTAGTTGACAACATCAATTACTAATTACCTAGAGCTATAATTTTCTACTACTCTACTTATATTAATTTTTTTTCGTAAATGAATCTGCTTCGCGTTAATTTGCGATAAGGTGAAATGGAGTACTTATTTTGCTCCTCCGCGAAGTAGTGAACTTAATCTAATCACTGGTTATTTTTATGCTGAGGGAGGGCGGTAAAATTGTACGTAGTAGTAAATAGGTATATTTTCAACGGAATCACGTCCATTTTGCATTACTTAACCTCCCTCATCAGAGGTACTCAGTCTTGGTCGGAACGCCTCTAACCGGCAGAAATGGAAGCAAATTGCTAAGAGGGCTGTCCTCGAAAAAGTCTGCGACCCATCGAACATCTCTCCGTGTACCACGGCTGCGCAACCACGACCACTCCGACAAGAGTGTCCGACTAAGAAGAAGAAGAAGGGTTTAATAAAACAAATCTAAGTAAGTTTTATTTCCAAGGGGAACTTAAAACCTCACTACAAACTACATTAGGTATGCATCTAAGCGTAGGGCTTAAGTTATTCAGAGCGTATCCCGTCATATTAGCAGTAATTTAGCACGCCGCGGCCCTCGCTTGATTAGGAAACTTAAGCGATTGACACAAACTTACTAATTATTGCACGCTTAGCGGAAAATTAGCATACCTTGAGAACTGCTCGCATGCCAACTGCGATGAAACGAATCAGTAATGAATGTGAGACTGTTCCCATTATCCCGCTCCTCATTCATTACATTAATAACTAAAACCTAACCTAGTCGGAAACTTATGAAAAAGTTCACGGAACCTATTTAATACTCGTAGGTACTTATTCAAGGCGTCTCTCTGCAGTTTTTACGGTTTCAGAAAAACGATCCCTGGTTTTACCTAAAAACGTATATTTTACTAAGGAACCACGTAATAGGTGAACTGCAACTTGGACGAATTTCATATTGCTGCACTATCAAATCTCATGGAACATTAAAAAAATTACGGTCAAACTCGCGTCTTTTGTTTTCAATAATCCAATAGCGGATGTAAATAAAAAACAGTAGATATAACACCCAGTACATATTGTTAAATAATACAAGTCTTAAACCAGGAAGTTAACACAGTTCTCACTAACATTCATTTCATTCCTCGTCTTATTAAAAATAAATGCGAATATAACTGTTATTTTTTTATCTGTACATATAAAAAGATAAATCCCTGACTGATTGATTGACTGACTCACAACAACACGCCCAATTCCAAACACTTGGCCCTAGAATATTTGAATTTTTTCTAAATATTTAGGAGATGATTTTTTGATATCGGCAAGGAATAAGAACGGGTTTGTTGAAATTCCCACGGGATAGGAATTAAACGGGATTTATTATGTTCAATTCAAAGTGACTCTATATCCGTAACTTAGATCACTGGACTCTTTTTGGAAAATCCCCCGGGTTATGGAAAAAACGGGATTTATAGATAATGATGATGAATTTTCGGATGTCGTTTGACAATACATTTATTGAATTATGTGCGTACGAAGTCTCGGGCACACGCTAGTGTTAAATGAAACGACGTACAATAAAACATACCTAATGAGGTTATAAGAGGAATTACTTTCCTTACCTCGTCGTTTCGGTTTTGATTAGATTGCTACCTTGTTACGTTCAAATGATCAATAGATTTGTCATTACCCATTTTCCGCGTTTTAAGGAAGCAAGTACAGCTAAGTGCAAAAAGCGAGTCGTCCCACAACCGTGACCTTCCACGTCGGAAGCTAGAACAATAAGACTATTGACAGGTTGCTCGCGCGCAGCGTGGGCGCGCCTGCGAAACGACCACCGTGTATGGCCACTAATTGTTGTTCGGAGTAAAGACTGTCTGTTTTGCTGTAAGGACGCTCTGTTTTTCTACGCTGTGTTCATAAATAATCTAAGGCTGTGTTTTGTGATAGTCTATTCATGCTCAAATAGCTGTCTTTGTTTCGTTGTCCAATTAAGCTGCGAGATATTTTAAGCGTAGTCATGACGACGAGCGACCGGCGGAGCGGCGAGTGTTTTCTGTTCATTGCCCGGCCGAGACGCTCGCCGCACAGCACTTCCCTGGCCGCACACGTAATGGACAGCGAAAACACTCACTCACCGCGTAGCTGGTCACTAGGCACGCTTTCCGGACTATTACAAATACATAGATAGCTAACTATATGCTATAGGGTGGGACTCTGAAGCATTGCAACTATATACCGTCTGCCAAATACCGAGTGTTACGAAAATCGACTAATATATTTGTACGTTAACTAAAAATCCCAATAAACGTCACTATGCTTGGTTTGGCGTATGGTCGCAGAATTGTGATTCGTTTTAATTCATGGCAGTTCAAACGCTTCAGAACCCCACCTTATAGCTTACTATAGTAAGTATATAGTTCTAACAGGAACTTCGCTTGTTACCAACCCAGTGACACCTAAACTTTCAGCTCCTAGGAAATTTCTTCAACGTAGATTTATTCTTCATTTTATCCTCTTACGTATCAGTGCAATGCAATCCCAAAACGGAATACTAGGATTCCGCACAACAAACTTTAAGAAACCCGGATATTCACAACACCTTAAGGCTTAAAGCAGATAAAGTCTCTTGCATCTATGAAAAAAATTCGAAATCGTTATAAATCTTGTACCTTCTTTTATATTCTTAACAATGAACACTAACAGTAACAAAAACAACTCGCTCCGTAGCTTCAAACCAACAAGAAATTATTAAAATAAGGATTAGGAAAATTAACATTACGTAACATAATTTGAATGAATTAATGAATCCGTCCTACCGATTTCGGTCACAGCGACCGCTTCAACTCCTAATCGTTCTGGCGCTGATACGCCTTAAGATAGCTTATGTACGTAGCCAATTTAGGCGGTGATCTACCCGCGCTCTTAGAGCACGTAAGGACGCCGCCCTCATAGCAATTAAGTTAATTAGTGTATTTTTTTGAATTTTACAGCGCATTGGTGTATACTGTAATGCTGTAATTTTTATTGATGAATATAAGTAGGTGTTTATTGGGCGTTCTAAATCACTTTTCAAGTGATTTAGAACTCCCAATAGGGTTTGATGATCTAGAACTCACAATCGGTTTTGGTGATTTAGAACGCTCAATCGGTTTTGGAGATGTCTAATAGAACTAAGCCATCTCTGTTTTCAAGTGATTTAGAACTCCCAATCGATTTTGGTGATTTTGAACTCTCAATCGGTTTGATGAATTAGAACTCTCAATCGGTGTTAATGATTTGGTATTCATATTCGTTTTTAGGAAAAATAAATCGTAATATCAACGCTATCTAGCTCACTCACTCACAGCTCACTTTCAGTACCTAGATTACTTCATACATAAATAGATTTATTTGCGTATAATACTCATAACACGGAAGATTACCGTAACGTTTAAACGTTTCTGATCAGTTAGGATATCGAATTATGGAGTTTGTTAAACAAGTACAAACATTAAATTTACAAAAAATTTGTTCAGATTCAAAGAAAGAACATTTCCGGCATGGAAAGCTTTTACCGAGTACAATTCGATGTCTTGTTTGTGGTCCATCTAACTGTGGCAAAACCAATTTAGTTATTGGGCTTCTGCTACATAAAAATGGGTTAAATTTTCAAAACGTGTATGTTTACTCCAAAACATTATTCCAACCTAAATATAGGTTTTTAGAAAAAGTTTTGAGAAGAGTACCTGGGGTTCAATATTTAAAATTTGACGAAAATCAACAAGTATTAAATCCAGATAGTGCAAAACCTAATTCAATAATTATTTTCGATGACATAGCATGCGAGAAACAAAACAATGTACGAGATTATTTTTCTAAGGGTCGACATAGTAAAATTGATTGCTTTTATATAAATCAAACATACAGCAAGATTCCAAAGCAGCTTGTAAGAGACAATGCGAATTTAATCATTCTTTTTAAACAGGATGATACTAATTTGCGCCATGTGTATAATGAACATGTAAATACAGACATGCCATGGGTACAGTTTCGGGAAATGTGTGCAATCATTTGGTGTACTCCTTATAATTATTTAGTTATTAATAAGGACTGCGAAAGAAATAAAGGATGCTATAGAAAAAACTTTGATACGTTCGTGATTCTGAAATAGTTTGTACATATAATGAACGTCACTGTAAGATAATGTTCATTGCTTATTTGATACCCACTTAGACAGCACATAACTTTGCAATGGACGAGGAAAGGGTAACTAAACAAGAAATCGTTAAATCTGCTGAAGCAGTTAAGAGAAAAGTTAAAATGATGCGCGATATAACAAGTGAAAATGAAAAGATTCTTGAAACAGTTCTTAAACCTATATCAGATCCTCTCAACCAAATGGTAGGTCAAAACAGAACCTGTGCTAACTTTAAAAATAGAAGCATTAGTCCTGAATGTCATAGTACCCCTAAAAAAATAAAGTTTAACCCTAACGAAGCAAAATCAAGTTTTTTTAATGATGATACAATACTTGATCCTAGTGAAATCGAAAATAAAGATTTTAATTTTAATTCATATGAAAAAAGTGAAACAGAAAACGAAGAAGGGAATAGTGTTTCATCTGATGATGGGACATTTGAGTCACTTCCCAGTTTAGATCGTAATTATTCGTCACCACTTTCATTTTCCGTGAAAGCATTTGAAGATGTGCCTTACGGAGTGAGACAAGAACGAGGAAAACTTATGATGGGATCTCAAAGAGTTTTTGTCGCGGAAAATACTATTACCATTAACTCAACTATTTACAAAAAGACACCTGGGCTTTTACAGTTGTTATTTCAGAAAATACCTAAATTAGATTTAGTTACTGCAGAAGACAAAGAAAATTATAAACTCATATTAAATCAAACGAATGCTCACCGTAGAGATTTTGACTCCACAAAACCTATTAAAGGAAACAGAGGTTCCAAATATTTACAAATTATTAAACCTCTATTTAAGCTACATAGGAATTGTGAAAGTACAGAAAACCTTTCAGTGGGTAATGGGTTATTTAAAAAAGTGAAGTCTGATATTGATTATGTGTACTGGGATGACCCGAATGAGCTTGTTAATCGATTAAAATTACTAATCGCTTCTCGAGAAGCTGGTAACACAGGGCTGGACAATGAGATTATATCAATAATAGAAGAATTGCGTGAAAATAATATCATATAATATATAAGCTAACTTTTTTATCATCATATCAGTTGAAAGATAGCTGGATGCAAAGGTGGACGAACTATGAACATCGACAAATTTGGCCATCACGTTCATAAACGTTTGCGTTTTGCCCAAAATTTCATTAACTATGATGATGAAACATTAAAAAAATCAGAAAACGGAGATTTTGATTTACGCCTATCAAGGTTGAAAGGTTTGAGGTCTCCAGTTTCCAGTGATGACGCTGTTAATAAAGATTACGTGGATCATATAAACAAAGTGATTCAAACTAATTTAGCTAACATTTTACTTCGGCTACGCCACATAGACTCAATTTTAAAACAATTTGATGAAAAGTTTAATACAAAAGAAGATATTAATAAAATCAGTGGTAAAATAATAAAGGAAAAAACTACAAATGAGTAAGCAAGATATTGTTAATGAAATCCATAAAGATGCCCGAAAAAATTTTGAACGACGTCCTGTATTATTAAAAGGTATAGATGATCTATGGCAAGCCGATTTAATTGATATGCAAAAATTCGGTCACGTAAACAATGGTTACAAATATATTCTAGTTGTGATTGACTGCTTTTCGAAGTATGCGTGGGCTAAAGCAGTAAAGACTAAAAATAAACATGAAATAACACAAGCATTTAATGATATCCTGGATCCCAATCGCACCCCTGACAATTTACAGACAGATTTAGGTAAAGAGTTTTATAACCATGATTTCCAACAATTGATGAAAGCAAAAAATATAAATCACTATTCAACGTATTCCACAAAGAAAGCTTCAATTGTGGAAAGATTAATAAGAACATTAAAAGCTAAAATATATAAGAATTTCAGCTTAGTTGGTAACTACAGATGGATTGGAAAATCGTTAAATAACGTTGTCAAAAACTACAACGAAACTATGCATCGTACAATAAAATATAAACCGTGTGACGTCAATTATTTGAATGAGCATGAGGTGAGAAAAAACATCTTAAACGGACAAACCCGAACCATTCCAAGGAAAAGAAAGCTTAAATTAGGAGATTCTGTACGAATCAGTAAGTTTAAATCATCTTTCAGTAAGGGGTTTACTCCAAATTGGTCTACTGAGCTATTTACAATTGTTAAAATAAAAAACACGAATCCTGTGACATATCAAATTGAAGATTTACACAAAAATTTAATACTTGGCTCGTTTTATGCTCAAGAACTTCAAAAAACTGCACATCCAAATGTGTATCTGATAGAAAAAGTTGTCAAAAAGAAAGGACAAAAACTTTTTGTTAAATGGTTAGGCCTCAGCGAAGCGGAAAATAGTTGGATACATAAAAGTGCTATTGTTTGATTATAAATATATGTTATTCATCATTTCACATCATTAAATAAAAAGAAATGCAAGGGAGCGGACTTATCAATAATTTAATAAATAACTTACCCTTTGAATTACATTTACCTGGATATAACTACTGTGGACCAGGTACAAGATTGAGAGAAAGATTGTTGAGAGGTGATCAAGGCATAAATAAATTAGACGAGGCGTGTATGAAACACGATATCGCTTACAGCAGATATCCAGATTTGAAACAACGCCATAAAGCTGATTTAGATTTAATAAATATGGCGCGACAGCGAAAAAGCGCTCCAGATGCAAGTAAAGGAGAAAAAATTGCATCATGGATAGTAAACAAAGTTATGAAAACTAAATTAAAAGCTGGTGCGGGTATTAAATCATTTAAAACAATTATTTCTAAAATTCGTTCTCATTTAAAAAAATATAAACCTAAAAGCAATATATCTACTATAAAATGTGCGTATAAAGCAGCCAAAAAGTTGGTTTCTAAGAATTCTAAAGTTCGCTTGCCGCGCATTATTCCGATACCTAAAACTGGAGGGATATTACCTTTAATTCCTATTTTTGCTGGATTGTCGGCTCTCGGCTCACTAGCTGGAGGAGCTGCAGGTATCGCTAAAGCCGTTAACGACTATAAATCAGCTCAGAATAACCTACAAGAGTCCCAAAGACACAATAAAATGATGGAATCAATCGCGATAGGAAAGGGTTTATATGTAAAACCTTATAAGAAAGGAGCTGGTTTATTTTTAAATATTCCAAAAAACTGAACAGAAGGCTGCCAAAGAGAGCTCTTACAAACATAGATTTATTAAAATATGGAAGCGATATACCGCACTTCAGAGGTGTCTTCATGCGTGATGAGTTACCGAAACGACCACGTCCTATTGAGTGTGCAATAGTTAATTTAGATAGTTCTATGAACAGTGGAACTCATTGGGTAGCCTACGTAAAATTAAACTCTTATTGTGAGTATTTCAATAGTTATGGAGATTTAAAACCTCCTCTAGAACTTACGGATTATTTAAAAAAATATGATTTATTTTATAATTATAATTCATATCAAAAATTTAATACAGTAAACTGTGGGCATTTATGTTTAAAATACTTAAGAAAGTTTTGGAAAAAACATTATAAATTGTAACTCGCTGAGCTGCAGCTATCAGTTCTAAAATGTCGTTCACGCTATCAATAACAGGGTCTACTTCGAAGCTTACAACTAATTACTCACCTTCTTTACAACTAGACGGTGAATATGAGTGTGGGCTTTTGTATTTTTCAACATTTAATTCCATTCCTAACATTGATAGTAGAAATAATCGATTCTGCTACGGTAATAATGAGTCATTAGAAATACCAGAAGGATCATACGAACTCGAAGATATTGCTGATTTTTTAAAAGACAACGTTAAAGACTGCACCTTTAAATTATTTTGTAACAATAATACATTAAAAACTAAGATATTATGTACAAAAGAAGTACATTTCGAAAAAAATAACACTATTGGAAGAATTTTAGGGTTCGGAAATGAAATATTGAAAGCCAATATAATAAACTGTTCTCGGTTTCCTGTTAGCATTCTATCAACGACCGTTATCAGAATCGAATGTGATATTGTGAGCGGATCATTTGTTAATGGAAAACCTAGCCATATAGTCCACGAATTTGTTCCAAACGTGCCACCAGGATATCGGATCATAGAAGTTCCGAAAAACGTAATTTATTTTCCTGTAAATCAAGACACTATAAGTTCTATTAATGTACGCATTCTTGATGCAAATAATCATCTAGTTAATTTAAGAGGCGAAGACATTCAGTTGTATTTTCATATTAAGAAAAAATAATTATGATAGACTATAATAAAAAGTCGACACGACCCTCCGTACGTACCAGTTCAGCAAATATCGTTAAAAGGAGAACACCTATTAAATTAACAAAAGAAAATATATTGTTTTTAAAGCAGATTGGATTAATAAAATGAGCGAAATTCTAAATGTCTCAGACTCCTTTTCGGAGGACAATGCTATTGAAAGCTATGAAGTCCATTCCTATAGACCATATGTGACTACATTCAATAGGAACGATGAAATTCGTATTCCCATCAATCAGCAAGATTTGTATATATTGCCTTCAGCAAGTACCCTGTATTTGGAGGGCACTGTAAAGGTTTTTAATAGAGAAACGAAAGCCGAAGTGAAAAGTATTGAATTCACAAACAATCCATTCTTATTCTTATTTCAAGATATCCGTTATGAATTGAATGGGGTTGAGATAGATAAAGTAAAAAATGCTGGTATTACCACCACTATAAAATCTTTGTTATCTATGAATACCAATGAATCATCGATGTCAAAGGCTTGGTGTTGGGACATAAATGGAACAAAGAATACGGATGGCGGGCGCTTTGCTGTCTCTTTACCACTAAACAAAATTTTAGGTTTTGCTGAAGACTTTAATAAAATAATAATAAATTGTAAACATGAATTGATTCTCCTTCGGAGTAACACAGATTTGAATGCAGTTCTACTAAACACTAATGATGTCCTGGATGACATAGTAATTAATAAAATTGTATGGCGGGTACCGCATATCAAGGTATCAGATCGCCAAAGAATTCATATGTTAAAGTTGATGGAAAAAGATCGTCCCTTAAACGTAGTTTTTAGAAACTGGGACCTATACGAGTATCCGTTATTACCAAAAACCACTAAACATACTTGGTCAATTAAAACATCTTCTCAAATTGAAAAACCGCGATTTGTTATTTTAGCTTTGTCGACGAATAGAAAAAACAAGTCCGACATGGATTTTTCGTGTTTTGATCACTGTAATCTACGCGAAGTTCGTGTATTTTTAAACTCTACTTATTTCCCCTATGAAAGTTTAAACGTTAAGTTTGAACACAATAACTATGCTTTATTATATGAACAATACGCTAGGTTTCAACAGTCATATCACGGCCGTCGTCGCGCAGAACCGCTATTGAACATACGTGACTTTAAGAATTGCGCTCTATATGTTTTGGATACATCTAGACAAAACGATCGCATAAAGACGGGACCGGTAGATGTGAGGATAGAAATCGAGAGCGATACGGAAATCCCGGATAACACATCAGCTTATTGTCTTATTTTTAACGACTGTATTGTGGAGTATAAACCCTTGAGTAGCATTGTGAAGAAAATATCATGACTTCAAATTTTCGCGTTCATTACATAGCTGACGTACAAGGCTTCAAAGATGGTGAAAATAATTTTATTATTAAAGAGTTGGCTTTAGCTGCAGAAGAGTTTACCATAGTGTTTTCAATAAAGCCCCCATTTCCATATTCACGTTTATCAGATAAAGAACGACGTCAAGTATCATGGATTGAAAAGAAATATGGCTTTCGTTGGAGTGATGGTTACATTGACTACAGAGAATTTAAAAGAATCATAATTCCCTATCTTGTAAATAAGAAAATATTAGTAAAAGGTTTAGAAAAAGTGAGATGGATCAAAGAGTTGTGCAGTAATTGTTTTGTTACCGATATTGATGAAAAAGAATGCCCAAATTTAAGTGTTATGTATAAGAGTTTTTTCGATGATAGAAGTAAAAATAACTGTTTGAGCTACACTAAACATTATGCCTTGGATAATGTCATATGTATTAAAAAGTGGTACATGAAAAATAAAATGCATATATTTTTAAAACTGTAATTAGCATAAGATGTGTCGGATACTGAATTAAAAACTTATAATTGAACCAAAGCATTTTATTTAAAATTTATCCTATAATAATAAAAAAACAAGAAACTATGAATTTAAAATTTATTTACTTTAATGTTAAAAGTTCATATAATACCTAGTTTAGCTAACTAAGGTGAGATAAATCATAGATGAAACATACATATTCAGGAGTCATGAGCAGGAGTGGAAGGAGTGATGGGTAGGTTTAAAAGAAACATCAAATTGGATTGTCATAGTATTTATTTTTAAAAGAAGATAATTGCAAACACACACACACTATAAAATTAATATCGAGTATAAGTAAAAGATAAAAATACAAAATATTCCGAAAGCTTAACGATTAACACGACAAAGATAAAACCAGTCTATTTATTCTTAGAAAAATGATTTATGACCCCATGAAAGGGTAGAAATATTGTCCTCTAAAATAATACGTTTATCATCATTTGAGGATAAAACTATTTTATTTAGAGACTGTGTAAAAATTTCATGCTTCAATGACTTAAATAAAATGTTCTTTTTTCGTACTAATTCTTTGTTAAACAGTACATTTTTATAGTCATGAAATGTCAGTTCATGTATGGCATGTTTTTTACTTCCTTTAGCTTTTTTTATCTGCTTCTCTTCCATCTTAATACAATATAGCTTTGACCGAAGGCCAACAAATTCAATGATTACTTTACCACCGAATTCATCTTTAAATAAACCCGGGACTTTTTTATTTTTTCGAGTTATGTTGTACACATTATTCTCAGGATAATTACTTGTATCTAAATGATGTTGAAAGTTTAATCTCATATCTTTGTATAAATCTCTTGTTTCTATAAAATACAGGAAAGAATCTGTGTCAGTATAACACATGACCAACTTTTCCCCATAAAATGGTTTCATATATGAATAGTGAAAATCATACATGTGAGACTTAGACAATTCTAAAACAGTAAATCCTATATAAATCGGTTTATCAAGAGTTATCATTTCGGGATTCATTTGAATGGCAACAAAGTTTTCAGTAAAAATACTCGAGCTATGAAAATTCGGTCTTCCTACCAATTGTTCTGCACTAATTTTTTTCTTTGTTTTGTTCGCGGTATCACTCCACTGATTAACTAACATAACTTTTGTTCTGTTTTCAGTGGCCTCTAATGTTTTTCCGAAGAGACTGTTATTGAGAAGTTTATAGAAATTCATCTGAAATTCTGATTTTGCATTCTTTCGCAATTGTGTGTTTAAGTCAATATATTGCTGAATAAAACGAGCTTGTTTAAATTTTATCACTCTATGTATTTTTTTAAGTTTTAATCCGTGTTTCAGACATGTTTTTAAATGCACGTAATGAATAACATATTCATATTTATCATATAAATTAGGGATCAGTTTAGAGTTCTTAGATCCAGGAGGTATAAATTTTTGAGGGCAAAACGGAATATCGTTATGTAAGTCGTGCAGGTATTCCGGATACTCTAAATCTACTTCTAATATAAAACCTTCCCGAGCGTCATCTGGCACCAGAGCAAAATCAATTTTTTCTATTTCATCTTTATTTAACAATGTAAAATCGGCGTACGGTAAATAACCACACATCGCAAAACCATACAGATTGTTACAGTCTATATATAACAGATAACTATCTGGAACCGATGCATCATAGTTTGGCAAGTATTTATTATTCGCACGTGCGTATCTAGACGAGCAAAGGCTTACACCTCCACGGATTCCTTTTTGAATCATTCGAATTATTTCGAGATCATTAATGAGTTCTAGTTTTACATTAGTAATAAGTAACATCGCGTCAAAGCTTAAACTTGGAGCAGTCATATAAAAAGCAGGATCTAGTTTGTAGTTTAACTTACAAGTCTGACGAAAGTTTTCAAATATATCAGCTAGTAATAGCACATCTGTTTTAAGATACAGGTCAGTGTACTCGCCTAAGTTATTTATATTAAACGCTTTCCAAACGCATTCAGCATGCTTATAATCAGATTCTGAAATTACACTATCTGTCATAGAGTTATAAAAACATTCCCGTGGAGGTAAAGTTTCCTCTTCATAGGAATTCCAGCATGTCATGTATTCATATGGATATACACCCTTCCCTCTAAGTAGAGAAAAGTGGTCTGGAATGGGGAAAAAGTGGTGCAAATGTGCAAAGTCATCGTTATTTAAATCAGCTGCAAGTTTTTCCAAACTGGTTCCTAAAAATTTGAAAGAATCAACAAAACGAATAGGTACGAACTCATCAGGACTCGTTTGCAAAAATTTTGTGAACGATATATAGTTCTCTTTGTTTTTCGCGATAACCTTTAACCTGCCTGGCATTTCTCCTAGCTCGCGTATAAACAAATGAGCATCATACCCTGACAAATTGTGAAAGAATACTGGTATAAACTTTGGTAAACGAAACTGAATATTACAGAAGGAATGAGCTGCT